>JAJJWW010015032.1:0-332100 GCA_023531295.1 Papaver armeniacum | reverse complement strand
TTTTCTCAAACGAGGGAGATGATGCGGTTGCGTTGGGTTTAGTCTGAGAACCTTTAAAAGAAAAGAGAGCAATGAGGGACATAACGCTTCCGGATTTTGGCATGAACGATGCCCCTAATCGAAGCCGCGCGTGAAGGAAGCATAAAAATAAGGAAACTTTGCTATGCGCAGAAACACCTACTCCCTCCTTGTTCACCTGCCGTCCCATCGAAGTCGCGTCAATGACACGCACGGCTTCCACCTAGCCGGTCCCTTCGGCTAGCACGCTGGTTCCCGACTCACGCTTGACTTCCCCGCGTCGCCCAAGCTGCACCGGCCCCACCAATTGCCAGGCACCTGTGGCCGCCCAAGTCACGCTTGCAAGCACGCCGGCTTCCACGCCTTGCGCGGTCCCACCGGCTAGCACACTCGGTTCCCGACTCAGCATGACTTCCCGACGTCGCCCCAGCCTGCAGGCCCCACCAATTGTGCCGGCCTCTCTGGGTTGTGCAAAACTACCGAAGGCAAGGATTCCAATCCCTATTTATAAAAAGTCGAACAAGCCTCCTCAAATTCTCTCTTTCGGTTTCTTTGTTGATAGTTTGTCACCACGTCTTATGCTTACCTCGCAACAAAGCCCTGTTCCAGAGCTAGCGGGGACTTAATGTTGATGGTGGTTTTAAACAAGGGGTAAAATGGTAAAACCCCATGACCTAGTGTTACTTGCCAACACATTAACTAAGAGCATTTAACTCACGTGTAAATAATTAATAGGGGTATTTTTCAAAATACCGGATTAGGAGTTTTCGACACGAACCACTAATTCCAAAACCAATAGCACAACTGCGCACCATGGCAACAATGCAAAACCAAGCCGCTGCTTCAGCACCATGGCAACAACGCCAAAACCAAGCCGCACCTTTGTGCACCATGGCAACAACGCCAAAAACCAAGCCGCGGCTGCGCACCGTAGCGATGCCAAACCAAGCGCTGCTAGCACCATGGCAACGACGCCAAACCAAGCCGCACCTTTAACGCACCATGACGACGGCAGCAAACCAAACACATATCGCACTCATTGGCAACCATGCCAAACTAAGCAGCTACGCCATTTAACATGCCAAATATGGCGCCCAGGCTTGCAACGTGCAACTAGGTCAACATATTGCGTACGTGCCATTGGCACATGCCAACCCCCCGTACCACATAAGCCATATTTCAAGCCGCTATGCCATTGGCACATGCCGAATATGTTGGTAGCTTTTCCTACCAAGGCCACGGCCACGCATGCCATTGGCACATGCCAACATCCTGTTGTGCTTCCTGCAAGGCCACGGCCAGTGACCACGCATGCCATTGGCACATGCCAACACATGCTCGGCTGGTAACCTCCTGAGCCACGGCCCTAACGGCCACGCATGTTATTGGCACATGCCAAACACACACAGTAGCCTAACTTGCAAACCGTGCAACCTACCACCAAGGCATTTCGCATGCCATTGGCATGCAGGCTCTGGCGGTAGTAGCCTAACTTGCAAACCATGCAGCCTACCACCAAGGCATTCGCACATGCCATTGGCACATGCCACACACGCTTCCTTCTAGGACACCTTAAGGGATAATTAAATGGTAATAACTAAGGAAGAATTAGGTTTACCATATAATCATCGATAAAGTAGAAGCGACGTGTGTGTTCTAGGCTATGGGGTGAGAAGTTTGGTTGCATATTTTGGAATCAAGTTGACAAGAAGGTTGTCGAGAAGTAGGGATGAAGTATTCCTTGTAGACCAAACTATTGAAGACTTTGAGAAGAATGAGATGCTAAAGCTTCAAGATGAAATGACCTTGGATCCAATCCAGTTGTTCCTTCATTGAACAACATGATGATGGTCTTTGATGAAGATGAAAGAAAGAAGATGAAGATGAAGCTCATGAAGATGTTCGAGTATGGTAGGGAAGAAGTGCAACAAGAGCCGAAGAAGTGAGTTATGAAAATCCAGCGAGGCCCGAGGTTACCTTGAACAAAGTATACACCACATGAGTATATGATGCTCATAGATGCAAGTGAATCAAAATCTTATGAAGATGTACTTAATGATCATGAGAATCATAAGTGGCTGGAATCCATGAAAGAAGAGGTGCTCTCTTTGGATGAGAATGACACTTAAGAGTTAGTTGACAAGCCAGATAAAAAAAAATTATGAAGAACAAGTGGGTGTATAGAATCAAGACTGAAGATGACAAATCACAACCAAGGATACAAAGTACACTTAAATGAGAAGGATTTTGAGCAGAGAAAAGGTGTTGACTTGGGCGAGATTTTTTCACCAATGGTGATATATCCTTTTATTCGGGTTGTCTTGGCATTAGCATCTAGTATGGGCATTGAGGTAGAACAACTGGTTCAAGATAATATTTCTTTATCGTGAGCTGAAGGAAGATGTGTACATGGCACAACCATGAGGTTTTCAAGTTAAAGGAAAGAAGTGTTAGAGCACTGCTCGGTCGAACTCGCAGCCGTTGCTATCTCAAGCTTTTTGTCAAGTTTAGTTGCCAATACTGTAAGTATTTATTTCTAGTCTACTTATAGCTAAGACTCGGATTAGTATAGAAAGTGTAGTTGAGCATTAGACTTCACGACGTTTATCAATCGAAGATGAAAAACTACTTAGGGGTTGATAGACGCATTTATGTGTCTATTTGGATCTCAATTATGTATATTGTTAGTGCTCGATCTTGTACTTATTTGGTTATTTTATGTCTTTGTAGGTGTTTTTGGAGAAATAAGCTTTTGCGGCGAATTTGGCTAGAAAAGTGGTTTTTACGCTCATGGGAGAAAATTACTATTTGGACTCTCAGTTTGGATAAGGGGTACTTCAATTACTAAGGGGGCACCTCACTGCTATTTGTACCCCATATGTATTATTTACACCCTAGTGCTAAAGACAGTCCACAAACAGATAGGGGCACTCCATCCCTTAGCTTTTGAAATTTTGATGGCGGGAAATATTTGCAGCGAGGGTTGAATTTTAGGGTTGGATTTTTGGACAATCTCGAGGGCTAGATTCAATCGCTGAATTGGTTTAGTGGACTTGAGCGAGTAAACGGGATTAGTATAGGCCTCTACTTGACTAGGCGGCTAGATATCGAACGGAAGCAAAACGGGAGTTAACTTTATCGGGTCTGCTTGGATTTTGGGGAGAGTTTTGAAACGAGATTTAATGGGAGATTATCATGGGTATGGAGTCCATGGAAATCTTTTAACTGTTAACTTGTAAATCGAGTTTGGTAGTTGGTGCGAGATGCGATAAAAAATGGAAGTTTCCATATTAATCTCGGCTAACGAGGAAACAAGAACACTATCATGCGAGTTTCTTGGATTGATTTTGGAGGAGATTTACTTGATTTCTTTCGTGGATTTGGATATATATGGGTTTTTTTATGGTAAACTAGGTCTGGTAATTGTTTTAAAGTCGAAAGAAAACAAAGTTTCACGTAGTTTCTATGCAAGGAAGAGTTACGGGATTTGTGTCAAGGCAGAAAATCTCGAGTAATTGAGCTGAAAGGGGAAGTTACGTGAGGAAATGGAGAATAATATACTCTCTGTTTGATTCTACTCTATCTTTAGAAGGGTTACTACAACTCAGCAGACGTGTAAAAAGGGATGAAAAAGTCCGAGACTTTTGGTGGAGGAAAGTGGAAGATTTTATTGGGATTCTTGGTTGTTGTGTATATATAAGAGGATAGAAAACCTAAACAGGGTCGGTCGAGAGTTGGGGGGGATATTCATGGGTAGTTGCAGAGAAGAAACAAAGCTTACAGAGGTACGGGAGCAGCAACAGGTGAAGAAGAAGAAAAATAGTTGCAGACGACACCACAAAAGTGTCGTTCTCAAGAACCTAAGAACACGAAGAACATAAGACGCATAAGTGACTCACGCGAAAACTATCGCTATTCAACAATTGAGAACAAAGTATCGTTTAAAAGGGCCGTCTTATTTCTTCTGTGATCTCTTTGTAACACTTTTCAGCATTGCAAACACGCTTTATTAGTTTTCTCTTGTTTTTCACCTATTTGAGCTATGAACAATTATTTTGAGCACGTGAATAATATGAGGAGCTAAACCCCAACATTGGGATGACGGAGGAAGCCATGTTTCACAATGTTTGATAATTATAATTGATTCTTAAGACTTCTTGCATTGATTTTTAATCGATTTATGATTTTCATTGATTATTTGTGATTTTGTTTGATAGTGTATGCTTAGTATAAGAACTCTTGATGCACTATGCTTACGATTTACATCTAATGCTTTATAAAATCTACTTTTGGCAAAGAAATAGAGTCTAGAAAAGAGCTAAATTGTTATGAATCATTGTGTGAACCAATTGATTGTGAAGTTTGGTGGAATCCTAAGTCCCAGTAAACTCTCAATATTATTATCATCCTTTGTTTTATTTGCTAGTTTTAGTATTTCTTTCATTAAGTCTAAAATCAAAATCTTTAAAAAAGTCCGAGCGAACGATACTCTACTTACCACTTATAAAAATGCATCAGGGGAGCTTGTGGAACTTCATCAACAAAAGGTATGTGGAGACTTGGACTTATATATCACTCAAAAGTCTATCTACTCTATCTCCTATTATACACGTTTGATATTTCGAGTTGAGTTTAACTCGTTGTTGATGGTGGTTTTTAGCTTAGGGTTAAAATCGTAAAACGTACATCTGACATGACGTCACTATGACCACTAGCGCATTTATTGAATCAATCAGCATGCCTACGTAAGAATTACCAGGGTACCTTTTTTTTATATACATGTGTCATGTTCCACGACAGAAACCTTAGTATTGACCGACAACATCTTCGTATATACCAAACCATAATTCTCTCACCACCGTGCCAATGGAAAACCATGCCAGCCACGTCTCCGCGCCAAGGCATGCCAACCATGCCAGACGCACCACCGTGCCAATGGAAAACCATGCCAGCCACGTCTCCCCGCCAAGGCATGCGTTCCACCACACCACCGTGCCAATGACAAACCATGCCAGCCATGTCTCTGCGCCAAGGCATGCCAACCATGCCAGCCGCACCACCGTGTCAATGGAAAACCATGCCAGCCACGTCTCCACGCCAAGGCATGCCGACCATGCCAGCCGCACCACCGTGCCAATGGAAAACCATGTTAGCCACGTCTCTGCGCCAAGGCATGCCGACCATGCCAGCCGCACCACCGTGCCAATGGAAAACCATGCCGGCCACGTCTCCGCGCCAAGGCTTGCCAACCATGCCAGACGCATCACTGTGCCAATGGAAAAACATGCCAGCCACGTCTCTGCGCCAAGGAATGCCGACCATGCCATTCACACCATCGTGGCAATGACAAACCATGCAATCTACTTCTCCGCGCCAAGGCATGCCGACCATGCCAGCCACACCACCATGCCCATGCCCGACCACATCTCCATGCCAAAGCTATGCCATCCCTACCACATGCCGCTGGCTTCCAAACAGAGGGTTACAACGATCAACGGCTACCCTTCCATCTGAGATGCAGATCTCAGCCATCCAAGTTCGCCACCTAACGCATGGCAACTTCTATCCCAAGGCCAAACATCACGGTTTGTACCAAACCCTAATTTTGGCCGCGCCTAAACTATGCCAATGCTTGTTGGTCCCCTACTTTCATTGACCAATCAGGTTGCTCCAAACCTGTCACGGTCTCAAAAGAGGCTAGCTTCCCAAAACACACAAGCTTCCCAAAACGCGCTAGCTTCCCTAAACCGCGCCAACATGCCGATACGCGCATACCAAAAATCCATGCCGCCATGACACAGGCGCGGATATGCCACCTTGGGCCCGCAACATCCCTCCTGAATTCCTCCTGAGTTTTATTGTCGGTATGTGTTCACCTCCCAATCGAGCTCAAAACCTAAATATCCCCACGTAGAGAGATAAGAAATTCCTTTTCGTTCGAATGGAGTGGCGGACCGTCAAAATCCGAGTCCGTACGATAATTCTACAATGATTCTAGTAAAAGGTGCTAATTAGGGTTTCAGCATGCCAAACCCTAACTTAAAAAAAGTTGCCAGGCTACAAAAGGAAGGTAGCCACGATCAATGGCTGCCCTTTCTCTTGAGATGAAAATCTCAGCCGTCCAAGTTCGCCACCCAACGCGTGGCAACTTCTGGCCCAATGCCAAAACTACACGATTTGTACCAACCCTAAATTTTGGCCGCGCCTAAAACATGCACGAGCATGCCAAAACCCAGACAGAGTCGTGCCGCCTGGCTTATAAACGAAGTGTTGCAATAATCAACGGCTGCCCTTCCATCTGAGATGCAAATCTCAGCCACACAAGTTCGCCACCTAACGCATGGCAACTTGCGGCCCAAAGCCAAACATCACGGTTTGTACTAAACCCTAATTTTGGTCGCGCCTAACACATGTCAAAGCCATGCACGACGCTGGCTGCCAAAACGAAGGGTTGCAACAATCAACGGTTACCCTTCCTCTCAAGATGCAAAATCTCGACCATTGAGGGTCACTACCGAGCCGGAAAGTCTCTCAAGCTCAACTTTCCAAGCAACAACAACATGCTACATGTTTTCCACGAAAACACTCGAGCCATCAACACATGTCAAAAACTGGGGGATGCTCATTAGGGTATTGGTTTGGCGGTTTACAGCGTGCGGCGTACACTACGCCCCCATTACAAGAAAGTGTCATAAGAATGAGTCGGTTAGTAAATACAAGGAGTAATGGTGAAACGTTTCTTTCATTATGGAACATCAATTCTAGGCGTTACCCGTTACCACCTCATTCCACTTTACTCAGCCGTTCCCATTTCTTACGAGACCATAGTATGTTTTGTTACGACTTGTATAAATAGGTCTTACCTATTTCCACCAAACAAAAAGTTTTAGGTCAGGAGCATACAACACTCAGAAACCACTTGCTAGCTTTCCCATATGTTAGCTTTCACTTTCTGACACAAGTCAAACAACTACTCTTCCAGAATCAACTATTCTGGTCTCAACACTTTCTTCGCTTCCCTCCCTTAAACCAACCCTTGTCCTTCACTTTGTGACCGAAGCAAGTCTGGAACGGCCATTTCTTGGTTTACGCCGGACTTGTACAAATTGATCTCTTGAATCTAAAGTACTCCCTTGCAGTACATTGTTTGGGGTGTAGACTCAGTTTCTCACCCACTCACGCGAAATTACCGAAATCAGCAGAAATAGTTTTCACCCTCAAACAATTGGCGACCACAGTGGGAGGTTAATCTCTTGGTTACAAATTCAACTCTGGTTTATGTCATCCTACCAGCGAATGGGTTTCAGGAGAAATGCGTCTGGGACTAGGAATTGTCCGCCTTACCATGGATCGTCGTGAATGTGTTCCACAGACAACAAAAGAGCGATTGGGGACTTCGCACAACAACGAGGGTGTCGCGTGAAAACTCAGATTCACTCCCTCAAAATTCATCTTTGGTGAAAGACCTTAAAACGAGTAAGTTTGCTAGATGATATTTACATAACCAGTCGTTTGGATTTTCACATTTTCCATGGAAGCCGATGACCCAATCGTTTCAAGGTTTCTTATCTTTTCCTTCACGTGTCACATTCACGATTTCATAATTTTCCCGGATGATTTGCTACTTACACTCGCAAATTCAGACTTTAACATACCAATTGATCAAAAGGCTATTATTCCAAAATAATCCAAAACTCTTATAAAAAGCAATCATCTATCAGTCCAAAAAACCTAAAAAAAAAAATGAACCATAAACTAGGCGTTTCTTCGCCTTTCAAAAAAAAACCCTAAGGAAAGGAGGTTTAGAAAAATAAAACGCTCAAGGAAAATCACTCAACAACGGCTCGTTCTTCTTTGAGAAAGTGTCTCTCACGCTTTGAAGAGCCGCCTGCTTCAGCTTCAACTCCTGGGACAGCTTCTCGATTTCTATCTCTTGTTGACTGATCAAATCCGCGGAAGGACCATCACTGTTTCAGCCTGCAGTCTTTGGATCTCGGAAAATCCCTTAAAAAACCAGGAGGCATTAAACTCAAAGTCTACGCACATATCCCTAAGAAACTTCCGAGAGATCACATATACGAACAAAGTGACCCGATTACGTTGCACATATGATGAATTGAAGATAAAGCTTCTTCTACACGCTTGACCAACGCAAATCGGCTAGTGAGCTTTTTGGTCGTGGCAATATGTCCGTATTTTTCCCATATCCTGGTATACAACTCTGCACGCTTAGCTGGTACACTGAAGCCTCCAATCAACATGTGGTCTTCATGGGGAGTCAAATATGGATGAGTAAAAATGGCGCCCATAATCGAATGCAGGATCGGGGAGTTCACAGGCTACTGATTGCGCCAACAGTCGCCGTAATACTTTCCATCATAAGGGTCATAGTGTTATCAACCTCCTTTTCCAAACCACCAGCAGGCGCGGTTTCCACGGTTGGATCTTTATCGTGACGGGTCCCCACCTCAAGGCCATCTTCGGAAACGATTCCTCCCTGCGATATTATGTTTTAGTTTTGTTTCAAAAAACAAAAAGAAGAAGGAGGAGAAGAAGAAGAAGAACGCGTAAACTTATCGACTCATTTGCGGGCTCGCCGGAGGAAGACTCAACGTTACTTTCAGAATCGTTTTCATCATCTTCATCAATGGCTCGATTAAAACGGCTCGATTACCGATTATCACCACGACAAGGAGTGACTAGGACTTCTCGCAGTCAGGACGGCGTCGCCCGTAAAACTATGGAGGACGTGCCTGATGCGCGTCGTTTACACAACAAATTAATAAAGATATTTTCCACTAATTAACTGGTAATATAGCGGTAGTAAGAGATCGTTCCCACGTAGAGATGTGTAATTGATAGGTTATTTAGTTCGGCAAAGTAAAGTAAAAGACAAATGAGGGATTGGTTTCAAGTGAAATAAAAAAAGAATAACAAATAAAAGAAAGATGATTAAGGAATCATTATAAGTCACCGGAAAGAAACTTAATAAAAGTACTTGTTTATTTCTTGAAGAATTTCTATATCACCAACCGTAGAATAGCAATAAGCTCCGCTATCCTCAATTCTGTTACCTTTGGATACGGAGCGCTCGACTACGGATTCTATCCATCCCCGAGCCACCATGAATAAGCTCTCAAGATGTAACCCAACGGATGCATTACGTTTTGTGAATTAGGTTGATCCTAGCATCAGACGTATAAGCTCGATGCCTTACTAGTGTCATCTCTATACACAATTGCTTAACATAATCCCTCTGTCGGCTTTTTGCGATGTACTACTTGTGTATGGGCTGAGTGACTATTACGTATCACCAATCCCAATACTAGTAGAAGAATTACTATCGGGTTAATTCAAATGGGCCGATTGAACAACCCGGTAGTAATCTTAGACGATAAAAATAATAGAGACAATCGACGAGAAAAATCAACTTAAAATAAACTTGTAAAAAGAATTAAAGTTTCATAAACCCAGGACTTTGAAATCATACCTTAATCGGTGAAATTTAGCCACACATGGATTTACTAAAACCCATAAAAATATATATAGAAGAAGAAGAAAATAGCTTGGTTTCCCCTAATGGGGTTAACCTAGATATGAAATAAAACCTTTCCTCTCTTCTATTCTCTGTATTTTTCTCTCCCAAAAGTTCCGTAACTACCAAAGAAATAATAAAAGAAGAAGTTCTTCCTTTTCTTTTGGTTTAGGTAGCTATTTATAGGCATCAAATACCCTAGCCGATCCATAAAAGTCGCACAAGATAGAGATTCAAAGTCGGTGATAGTTATCACAAAATAGGTTCGATTATTGGTAGCGCGCGCAATGTATTCTAGTATCGCGCAAATGTCTTGATCCATTCGATCCTCACGAGGAACCCTTGTATCTTCATCTCGCACCGTCCACCTATCCAGCCTTCATGAGCCGCGGCAAAGACACACAATCAGCACCTTTCTCCAAAACACGTCAAAGCTTGCACAGAAGTACCACAAATACAGCCCCACCACGTGCTTGTATGTTCCCTCTTTTCTTCTGATTTGTACGACTCTTGGACTTCCCTCATCACACGTGGGTCCCCCTTCACGAACCAACAGACTTGCATTCGTTAATGGTGACAGCAACTTCTCGAGCTCCTCACAGCTAACCGATGCATCCACAGCATTGTCAATCACCGATTGAACTCCATCACTTTCCTTCTCGAGCTCTACTTCATCACTCTGTTTCGTTAACGACAACATCATTGCTTCTCCGTCTTCATCATGAAACTCCACCGAGCACGAGCATCATCTCAATCAACAACAGCAAACTAAAACTACGACTCATGACTACTCAACTGACAATATCCATTCTTCTTTCTCCATTTATCACCGATGGCGGCAACTCCACCTTATCACCGTCGTGATCATTACGACTTCTCCATCAAACACCTAGGTGATAATGGCGTGACCATATTCCACCCCCAAGCTCGAGTGTCAACTGCTTTATCGAAATCAAGCCGCACCCATGTTTTCTAATACCTTCATTTACCTAATGATACGGGATTGAACTACGAGATTTCCTCTAAACCATCATCTCATCATGATCATCACCATTCTCTAATCATGATGGCTGCACACCCTCGATGTGAAATCGGGCTTATACCCATGCTTTATGTCGTCCCCTAGAACCCAATGATGTATTCAAATTCGAATATATTGTTAATCAAGATCCATCATCATCGTGATCATCATGATCATCGAGACTCTATCTGCCATTGCTTGTTTTGTTTAAAACGGTGAAGGCGAAGTGCCACGAATAATTTGGCGTCTGCCTTAATCAATCTTTGAATCTTGGCTCCTTAAGTAAAAGACTTGGACTCCCTTTAGCACTTCTCTTGAACTTGACTGCCTTAACAGGAAGGTGTCCCTTATCATCCAGTTGGGATGCCAATAGCACTTCCCGATAAAATGACCATTTTGCCCTTTGCTTATGAGTCTTTGTTTTGCTCATAACTTCTTCATACGAACTCAGAATGACTCCGTTCTTTCGCCATTGTCTTCATCTTCTCGTCCTCTACTTGGTCTTTGGCCTTTCTCCACTTGTAGCTAGCTTCTTTTCTTGCACAATTAAGTGCAAATTCACTTCTTTTTGATGATTCAACTAATAAAATACAAATAAAAGAAAACAAGCGTAATATACAATAATTTGCAATAAAACCAACAAATATACTAGCATGGAATTGACACTAAATATATGTGAAATATGCACTTATCAGTGCCTATGGCTAGGGTTTGCAGTAACAACAGAAGAGCAAACAGAAAGAAAAAACAGGAAGATACGTACCTGGAATATGTTCACCTACTTTATTGATACCACTCTGCCGCTAGCACCAAGACATGGAAATAAAGCCAATAACACGAGCGCTAACATCTTGCGTCCTTTCAGCGCCGACATCTTTCATCTCTTCCAATGCTAATAGCTTACATCTTTCCAACGCCAGCAGCTTGCACCTTTCCAGCACAACTTCTCCGCCCATAGCCGATTGCACCGATAGCTCTGCGTCCCAAGTTGAGCGACCGACGTTGACGGCTCACCAAGCCAAGATGGCGCACGCCAAGCCAATGCTAGTGGCTCCACTTCAAAATCCAACACCAGTGGCTCCATGTCAAACCGACGCCAATAGCACCATGAGTCGTTCCTTAGCCGGCCGGGGCAGCGCCATCCCCCCTTTTCCATAGCCAGCCAGAGCACCGTCTCACGAACCAAGTTGCAGTGCCACCACTACCGATCAGTAGCCAAAGTTGTAGCGCTGCCGCCAACACTCAATGGCCAAACCAAATTTATGCCAAGCCACGAATGCGAGGATCACAGATTCTTCATGCCTCCTAACAAAGTGATGTTAATACGCCACCTGTCAACACTAGCGACGTAGAAAATATTCCTTCAGGTGTTACACCTCCAATCACCGAGCCGGGGCATTCTGCCTAACGTTTCTTCAAAAGTGACATCTCCAACCGTCACCAAAAGCCGCATTCAACTTCAAAGATTCTCTCAATAATCTGCTCCAGGATCCGAATCCGAAGCTTCAGCATTTTGCTCCATAAGCTTCAACATCCTCTCCAAGAGCGGAATTTGCTTCAACGCCACTTCTTCCTGCCAAAGATCGTGTCGTAGCCACCACACTCCTACCTGTCAAGGATCGTGATCACGACCTGGGGATGCGTGTCGTAGGTGCAATCAAATTAATATCTTATTTCCACTCAATTAAAAATAATATAATGGAAGTCAAGTTCGTTCCCACCGAGGAGCAAGAGATTCTAGTTGTAAAAATTGTCACAAAAAGGGGATGTATAAAGCAAAAGAAAATAAACAAAAGCAATTAAAAGATAAAGTTGAAAGCAATAAGAGAGACAAGATCAAGGAATCCTTCTTCGTTGCAAAACAATGATTAAAGTTATGTTCTTTTCTACTTGTTATTAGTCACAAATTATTACCAACCGTAGATAAAGCGGCTAGATCAGGTGCTAAACCCTAAATCCCTTGTATCACCGGATACGGAAGTTCTCGACTCTGGGATTCTATTTACCAAACCACCTAGTTGTAGATCACTCTAGATGTAATTTAAATAAACACATTAAGATTTATGAACTTATTAGGTCAATATTAGTAGTTAGACTCTTAGATCAAGGTCTACTTGCTAACGTTGTTTTCACACAATTGCTCCACGGAATCCCTTCGCAAGGTCTCGTGTTTGCTACTTATGTAAAGAGTCAAGAAACGATTACTTATCCCTAACTTTCACTAGCTTTAGATCAAATTAACAAATCGATTTAGCGTGCACTCTAAACAATCTATCAATCATGAATGAATGAATAAACATTCCTATTAGTAAAAAAAAAAACGATAATCATGTGAAAAACTTCAAGATAGAATTGAAACAAAACTCAAATCATGTATTAAGAACTAGAATTCATCCTCAATCAATAATAAAATTAGCTACTCATGTTTTTGAAATTCACACAAAATAATTAAAAGGAGAATTTTCAAGTTCACACAAATAATTAAAAAGAAGAATTTTGAAAACAAAAACACAAGTGTTGTGTATGTAGAGAGGTGTGTAAAAGATATAGAACTTACTCTTTTATAGGCTTCAATATTCTCCAAATCTTCCAAGGAATAGAACCCTTTTCCTTTAGCAATTCAATTTCCAAATTCAAGTCTTTCTCATCTTCCATCTTCTCTTTCCAAATTTGAGCCAAATTCTCCATCCAATTCCAAGCCCAAGTCTTCACACCCATGAGAAGAATCCATACAAAAATCTGTAATTTTGGTCGCCGAAAAGCTGGTATTATGGCCGGAATCTGTCACCGACGGCTACCTGAAAATTCTGTCCGTCGAGGGAATATTTCGTTCCGATAAGTAACGGTCAAGACGGTCAACCGTTAGTCAACCGGGTCAAGGAAGTAGAGTCAGCCACTCGAGTCGGCAAGCAGAGTCATTTTGCCTAGTTGGCCGACCGGTCTTACTCAGTTGAGTTGGATCGGCTCATCGGGTTGACTACTTTGTAGAAATCGGCGGAGTTTCGTTGTTGTTGGGCATTTCTCGAGGGCCAATTTCAAAGCCGATTTTTGGGTCTTCACCTGTTAAGAACCTAGCATTCATCTAATTGAACAATTCATTCCATGCTCCATCGTTCCCTGTACAGAAGCAGCATCTTCAATTTCTTCTATATTCTGCACTTGTTTCTCAATACTGCTCCACACAACTAATTTCATCACCAGCAGTAGTAGAAGGCTCTCATTTTTCATCTCAATTATTCTCGGCAGCAACTCAGTCTACACAGAATCTTCAAATCACACAAACGCATTATTCATCTCCTAATTTTAACATTTCCCCGACTTGATTTTCCGACCACCAAAATCCATTTGCTCTTTATACCAAAGTCACCACCAAATTCATGCTCCCGATCTGTAATTCAAGCAACACCAGCCTGAAACCCTTATATCAGTTCCTTCTCAACCATCGGTTTCATCATCTCGAGAAACCCATCTTCATTCTTTCTCCATCTTCTCACCATCAACAGCGGCACCATCTCGGTTCAAACAGGCGCCGGATCCACATCTACGAGCTTAAATTGCACTCCTTCTAATCCTAACAAAACCCATCTCTTTATTAAGTAGAAATCAACTGACATCGGGGTCTTGTCGATTCAACGAGACCATCAAGAACAATTTTGACTTCTTCTTCTCTCGGTATCATGCAACTCAACCTAGCCTCATACCCATGAAAATCATCAGCTCCCTCAATTTCCACTCTCGAGTCTCGACTGCTTCTCAATTTCTCGATTTTGATCTCTCAGCTTTAATACAGCAGTTGTTTTTCTCACTTCCAGGCGAATGAAGAAAATGATAGAAAACATATCATCTCTCGATTAGTAGGGTTAAGAGTTAGGGATGGATGGGTACACCCCGGGGATAAGATCCACCCCCGGAGTTTGGGTGCCACGAGTACTTTCATTGGTGCCTTTAACATTTCCTCTTTTAAAACAAAATTGGCTACCCCTTAACATGTGTTTGGGCTCCTATTAGTGTCCGCCCATGAAATGACAATTTAGTCCTTTTTGCTCAAATAGAGTAATTTCTTCTTCTTTTCCTCCATGCGACTCCAAAGTAGCTACAAAACTCAAACAAGCGTAAAATACATACTCCCTCCGTTCTTAAATAATAGGCTGGTTTCTATAAATAAATATTTCAAAAAAATAGGTTGGTTTCCTAATTGGAAAAGTCAAATGTAACTTTAATTTTCTGGTGGGACCACTTTTCTCTTAACTTCTTTTGATGACAAGTGTCATGGGGACCATTTCACTTTACTTCTTTTGCTGACAAGTGTCATGGGGACCATTTCACTTCACTTCTTTTATTGACAAGTATCATGAGGACCACTTGCAATGATTAGTTCTCTTAATTTCCTTAATTTTCTCAAAAAAACAAAACCAGCCTATTAAAAAAGAACGGAGGGAGTAATTTACAAGAAAAATAGCAAAGAAAGCATAAACAATAGATAGTAAATAGGATGTATTCTACACCCTATCACCTGCCAAGGATCGCAGTTGTGGCCACTTTATGATCCATCTCGCTAAACCTCGTAGTCGTGGGAAGTTTACTCGCTTACGCATCCAGCCAATACCTTTGCTCCCATGGACGCCCGTGCAATTCGAGCCGACCTATTTTGTTGCTATGACAATGTAGTCTCTACGATCACAGCTGCTTCCAAGAACCGTTGCTCGTTTGTTGATACCAGCCAGATCTTGACCATAGCAACAACCGCTACAAGGGTAATCCGTACTTCTCCATATTTTCAATTTCACATGGAAGAAGTAATAGAGTCACCAGTACAGATGCGAGATGGTGATATCTTTATCATGGTCAACCTGCCAACCATACCGGATATAAAGATGTAAACTACACATGGGGACTATCATCATGGGACGCTTTCACTCCCCTCAACTTAGTTATTTCTGATTCCAACATCATCACTTCCGAAGTTTTACGAGCCGCGGGAATTTCTCAACATGAAGCCGTACATGTGCATCAAAGACTCCAAAGGCACGCCACAAAGATGCATTCACATATTCGTCCATGCCATCAGATCTAACAGTAATATAACCGGGGACTTCTCACCGCATCACATCTCATACGATAGTCCAAGATTCAGAAGCTTGTTCGAAGGATATCTCTTGGAACAAAGTCCTTGAAGACTTGATAGCAGCACATCGGCAACAGAATGTCTCCCAACTCATCTATTTCATCCTGTGACTTCGGAAGATTTTTACATACAACCATCCACAGCATATCATCATCGTGATTAGAAGGTCCAGACACTGAACAACCTAAAGTCAAGGATGGACCGAAAACACAACTACAATCTCCAAGATTAGCTCTGACATATTCGTTATCGAGCATATATTTCATCCATTCATCCCAAGAATGCAATGGAGTTTGGTAAATTTTGGAATCCACTGGATAGACACTGCAAACGAAGCACAGATCCATACGAGCAACAGAAAGCAGAAAAGGGTTGATACCTTTTTTCATGTGGGTGGAGTTTCTAGAGTTTGAACAGAATAAAGGTTCCTTGTCACTCCATGAACTGGAATAGATGACTGGGCACGATTATGCCACCTCGGGCCATAATATCCATGATTTCTTCCTAAGTTTTACTGTCGGTCTGTTTTCGCCTCCTAAACGAACTCAAAACCTAAATATTCTCGCGTAAGGAGATAAGAATTATTTTCCGATCAGGATGGAGTTTCGGATTGTCAAAATACGAGTTCGTATGAGAATTCTACAACGATTTTAGTAAGGGGCGTTAATTAGGGTTTCGGCATGCCAAACCCTAATTTAGACAAAGTTTTCATCATTCCACAAAATTGAAGCCAGTCGTCATCCTTTCACGGAACTGAAGAAAGTTGCCATCATCCCACGGAACTGAATCCAATTGTCATCCTTCCACGGAACTGAAGCAAGTTGCCATCAT
Organism: Papaver armeniacum; assembly: GCA_023531295.1. Classification (NCBI taxonomy): domain Eukaryota; kingdom Viridiplantae; phylum Streptophyta; class Magnoliopsida; order Ranunculales; family Papaveraceae; genus Papaver; species Papaver armeniacum. Next base: position 315,570 of record JAJJWW010015032.1, on the reverse strand, counting down.
TCCACGGAACTGAAGCAAGCACTCAAGACAGCGCCCGCGCCAAGTTTATGATAGCGTCTCTTTTCCAAGCCGACCAATGCTGACATTTCCTTTCCAAGCCAACCAACGCTGATGGCTCCCTTCCAAGCCGACCAATGCTGACGGCTCCCTTCCAAGCCGATCGCTGGCATCTTCATTCCAAGCTGCGCAATGCCTGTGGCTCCCATTCCAAGGTAACACATGACCAAACCAAGCTTACATCCAGCATCTCAACCAGCAACCGCATATACTATTTCACGGCATAGCCAGTAACGACGCAACTAGAATTCATGCAAGTCCGCCAACACAAGGATCACGGATTCTCAACACATTCTCGAAAAAGGTTAGACGAATCTTCCTAGCCATCTTTCATGACTTGCCGTTTCAATTTTGTCCTCGCCTTTCACCATCTTATGCTTACCTCGCAACAATGCTCCTGTTCCGAGCTAAGCAGGGGACTTAATATTGATGGTGGTTTTTAGCTTAGGGTTAAAATCGTAAAACGTACATTTGACATGACGTCACTATGACTACTAGCGCAATTATTGAATCAATCAGCATGCCTATGTAAGAATTACCAGGGTACTTTTTTTATATATATATACATGTGTCATGTTCCACGGCGGAATCCTTAGTATTGACCGACAACATCTTCGTATATACCAAACCCTAATTCTCTCACCACCGTACCAATGGAAAAACCATGACATCCACGTCTCCGCGCCAAGGCATGCCAACCATGCCAGATGCACCACCGTGCCAATGGAAAACCATGACATCAACGTCTCCGTGCCAAGGCATGTCAACCATGCCAGCCGCACCACCGTGCCAATGGAAAATCATGCCAGCCACGTCTCCATGCCAAGCCATGCCCACCATGCCAGCCGCACTACCGTGCAATTGGCAAACCATGCCAGCCACGTCTCCATGCCAAGGCATGCCCACCATGTCATCCGCACCACCGTGCCAATGGCAAACCATGCCAGCCACGTCCTCGCACCAAGGCATGCCAACCATGCCAGCCGTACCACCGTGTCAATGGAAAACCATGCCAGCCACGTCTCGCGCCCAAGGCATGCGAGCCATGCTAGACGCACCATAGTGCCAATGGCAAACCATTTTGTACGTCTGCGTCAAGGCATGCGGAAACCATGCCGGTAGCACCACCATGCCAGCCACGTCTCCGCGCCAAGGCATCCCAACTATGCCAGCCGTACCACCGTGCCAATGGAAAACCATGCCAGCCACGTCTCCGCGCCAAGGCATACCGACCATGCCAGCCACACCACCGTGCTAATGGAAAACCATGCCAGCCACGTCTCCGCGCCAAGGCATGCCGAACATGCCAGCCGCACCATCGTGCTAATGCCAAACCATGCCAGCCACGTCTCCGCGCCAAGGAATGCAAACCATTCCAGCTGCACCACCGTGCCAATGGCAAACCATGCCAGCCACATCTCCATGCCAAAGCTATGCCGGCCCTACCACATTCATTGGGCGCCAAGCGGAGGTTGCAACGATCAACGGCTAACCTTCCATCTGAGATGCAGATCTCAGCCGTCCAAGTTCTCCATCTAACATATGGCAACTTCTATCCCAAGGCCAAACATCACGGTTTGTACCAAACCCTAATTTTGGCTGCGCCTAAACTATGCCAAAGCTTGTTGGTCCCCTACATTCATTGACCAATCAGGTTGCTCCAAACCTACCTCGGTCTAAAAAGAGGCTAGCTTCCAAAAACACGCTAGCTTCCCAAAACACGCTATCTTCCCAAAAGCGCCAACATGCCGCACGCGCATACCAAAAATCCATGACATCCATGCCGCCATGACACAGGCGCGGCTATGCCACCTTGGGCCCGCAATATCCCAACTGAATTCTTCCTGGGTTTTAATGTCGGGCTGTTTTCACCTCCAAAACGAGCTCAAAACCTAAATCTCCTCGAGTAGTGAGATAGGAAATTCTTTTCCGGTCGAATAGAGGGGCGAACCGTTAAAATTCGAGTCCGTAAGAGAATTCTACAGTGATTCTAGTAAAGGGCGCTAATTAGGGTTTTAGGATGCCAAACCCTAATTTAGACAAAGTTGCCAGGCTACAAACGGAAGGTAACCACGATCAACGGCTTCCCTCTCTCTTGAGATGCAAATCTCAGCCGTCCAAGTTCGCCACCAACGCGTGGCAACTTCTGGCCCAATGCCAAAACTACACGGTTTGTACCAAACCCTAAATTTTGGCCGCGCCTAAAACATGCACGAGCATGCCAAAACCATACAGGTCTTGTCGTTGGCTACCAAAGGAAGGGTTTCAATAATCAACGGCTTCTCTTCCATCTGAGATGCTAATCTTAGCCACACAAGTTCTCCACTTAACACATAGCAACTTGAGGCCCAAAGCCAAACATCACGGTTTGTACTAAACCCTAATTTTGGATGCGCTTAACACATGCCAAAACCATGCACGACGCTGGCTGCCAAAACGAAAGGTTGCAACAATCAACGGCTACCCTTCCTCTCAAGATGTAAAATCTCGACCGTCGAGGGTCACCACCGAGCCGGCAAGTCTCCCAATCTCAACTTGCCAAGCAACAACAACATGCTACATGTTTTCCAAGAAAACACTCGAGACATCAACACATGTCACAAACTGGGGGATGCTCATTAGGGTATTTGTTTGGCGGTTTACAGCGTGCGGCGTACACTACGCCCGTTACAAGAATGAGTCGGTTGGTAAATACAAGGAGTAATGGTGAAACATTTATTTCATTGTGGAACATCAATTCCAGGCGTTACCCGTTACCACCTCCTTCCACTTTACTCAGTCGTTCCCATTTCTTACGAGACCAGAGTACGTTTTGTTACGACTTGTATAAATAGGTCTTACCTATTTCCACCAAACAACAAGTTTTGGGTCAGGAGCATACAACACTCAGAAACCACTTGCTAGTTTTCCCATCTGTTAGCTTTCACTTTATGACACAAGTCAAACAACTACTCTTCCAGAATCAACTATTCTGGTCTCAACACTTTCTTCGCTTCCCTCCCTAAAACCAACCCTTATCCTTCACTTTGTGGTGAAGCAAATCTGAAACGGCCATTTACGTGTTTAGGCCGGACTTGTACAGATTGATCTCTCGAATCTAAAGTACTCCCTTGCAGTACATTATTTAGGGTTTAGACTCAGTTTCTCACCCACTCACGCGAAATTACCGAAATCAGCAGAAATCGTTGTCACCCTCAAACACTCGCTTACATATTTCTCGAAATATGTGATGGTAAGCTTTCGCATTAACCAAGTTCATCATATATCTTTAACGAAAGTCAAAAGATGATCATGTGAAAATTACTTGGTAACATCATAAATGATTTGTGTGAGACAGTCATTTGATGTAGACTCGGAATGTTTCGTATTGATCATTCGATCACTTGAAAATTGCTTTGAAGCTAATAGTTTGTGTGAGACAGTTATTGTCGTCTTCCGAGAATGTTTCATGATTGAAATGGGAGTTTAAAAAATAACCATGATTGGATATAGCACAGTACTTCTATATAGAATCGAAAGATTAGACGGTTCCTAGACAGCTTGCCCGCTAGTATAGAGCAATAACGTCTTCAGGATGTAACGATGTTTTCCCTGACTATATGAAAGAAAATATGACGCTTCAACAAGCTCATATCACTCAATTTCTGGATAATTAATGCTCCTAGATGATCGTGCTAGTATAGAGCCATTAATTAATTATTCTCGAAATGAATAGATTCGTTACTTCAATTCATGGTTCTTCCCAGCAGAATTCCATGGGTTAGTAATAAATATTCAACGTACGGGCATCCGAGCTACCTTTGAGTAAGCCCCGACCAAAATGGTATAAGTGTACTCAACGATGATGCACTAACAATCACCGCACGAACAAGTATTTCAAAATACGACGAGACGATGCACCTATGCAAATAGGAAAGAAAATAATAAAATAATAGTCAAGGTGCTAGGGGACTGGCTCACCGTTCGGCCAGTCATGCCGTGACCAGTCCCAAGCCCAAATTCTATATTTTATCATATTTTATTATTTTCCTTGATCTCATGAAAATCCTTTCATTTGAACAAATATCCTTCGTTTTGAGGAAACTCCTCAATTTCATGGTGTTTCCTTCACACTAGGAAATAATATAAAATTAGGGAAAATATTGTGGGGCCGTGATTATTGGCCAACCGGCCATGCCTTGAACCCGGCCGTCCCCACACCTCATGGTTCCTCATTATTTTATTTCCCTAATCTCATGAAACTCTTTAATCTCATGATATTTCCTTGATCCCATGAAAAATAATATAAAATTAAGGAAACCCGTGGGACCGGGCCATAGCCGGCCGGTCATGCCCTAGTTGGACCCACATGTTTTATGTTATTATTATTATATTTTTCATGTTTCCTTAATCCCATGAAATTCCTTGATTTCATGATATTTCCATCAAATTATGAAATTCCTTTAAATCATGAAATAATACATAAAATTAGGGAAAACTCACGGGACCGGGCCCTAGCGGGCCAACCATGCCCAAGCCGGTCCCACACTTTCTTATTTTATTATTATTATTTTTTATGTTTTCCTCATCGCATGGAAACTCCTTGATTTCAACAAAACTTCTTGGTTTTAACAAACTCCTTGGTTTTATGATATTTCCCTAAAATCATGAAAAAAAAACATAATAAAATTAGGAAAATACCATGGGACCGGCCCCTTGGCCGTCCGGCCATAGCCAATCCCACACTTTATGATTCCTTCAATATTTTATTAATTTTCCTTCATCTCATGAAGTTTTCACGGTCTCAGCAAAAATCCTTGATTTCTTCATATTTTCTCAAAATGTTGCTCAAACGCACGCCAGAAAATATCAAAATTCCCATAACTGAGATACGAACACTTTGGTAACGTGAGTATGTTACCTTGACCGACCAGGGTTGTCTCTTTGGCTTGCAAGAGGCCGGTCCCATGTATTTTGACAATTTTGACCTAATTTGCGCAATTGCACGTATTAGGTCCAAAACTCTTCCAAACAACTTGGAACTTCATAAGATGATCAATATTTGATCCCGTGACTACCCAGGGCCGGTTTCATGATCCCTTGGTCGGTCCCTCACATCTTCATAATTAATTAGTTTTTATTACTTAAGGTTCAGACGAGCATTATGTTAATAAATGATTAAACCAGCATTTAATCATCCTTTCATCAAATCAACTGGTCTTCAAGAGACATTGATATTTTCTCACGTGAGCATATGGGAACTATATGGTCGACCCATAATCCCATGTAGTCGGTCCCTCCTTCACTATGTGGTTTGTTTTCCATAAATCATCAATTAATCATCAATTGATCAAATTAGGGTTTTGAGTCCAAGGTTCATAATTTCAGATTCAAACACTAATAATTTTACGAGATATCATGGTCAACATTTTATTCGGTTCAATTGCCAGTATCTCAAATTAATTTGGTCATGCTACCAGTAATTCATCAAACGAGCAACATTTGCTAAGATGAGCAATATTTGCTCAAACCAAGGAATATTGCTTCAACTATCAATATTCAACAATTCATCGCATAAGCAATATTTGCTCACCTTAACTATTAACATTTGAGAAATCATACCTCTGTCTCAGCGTACACGTTCAATTCATGAACCTCAGAACATTTTCAAATCACGTTTGACTCAACAATACAAGGACTCATCGTCCCATGAAGTCATGAAGTCAGCAACTGACTAACTAAATATGCGTTGCCTTGCAGACTCCACGATCGCACGAGATATCAATCGTGTCACATGGGGGGATATTAACTAGGGTTTTGGTCTGGCGGTCTACGGCACGTGTGTTCATACACACGATGAGAATGTGAGCAAGACGTGCAATTAGTTGAAGGAGTTAGTGGATGAAATATCAACCAAGTCTCCGCACGTTGAGCAATTGGTTTTAACACGATTTCCACTTCCCCATTATTTGATTCCATCAACTGTCACACTTCATGAGATCATGGTGTTTTCAATTCCAACAATATAAATAAATCTCTGAATCATGATTGAAATAAGGACAATCTCTAGTCAAACCGACAACACGAGATTAATAATCCAACTCTCAACAGAGCAAATTCAATCATTCAGAATTTATCTTATTTTCAGAATACACAACACACCTACAATCTTCGATCACCATTGATCTCACACATTTCTCAGCTTCCCTCCTACAAACCAACACATCCTCTCTTGTGACCGAATTTACTCTGGAATGACCATTGTATTGGTTTTGGCCGGAGTACTACAGATTGATCTCTTGAATTCAAAGCACTCCCTTCTTGTAGTGCATCTGTGTGAGGTTAAGCATTTCGCTCGGTTCAAGGAGTCTCCTCTCCTGAATTCCGTAAAAACCAGCGAATCGTTTTTCCCCATCTACAGATTGGCGACCACAGTGGGAGATCATTCTCTCGGTTGCAAATCTCAATTCTCACAAAGATGGTCGGTCTGGTTCAGTTACCAATCTAGGTTCAACGCCCGACCCTAACATCGCAAGTTCTAGTGGTACTGCTAACACCATTCCTCTGGCTCAACCTGCCACTACTACTCCGAATACCGGTGCTCTAGTGATCACTCCTGCAAGTGATGGGCCCACCAACAATCCACTCTTCGGCTAGTCTCCTGAAGAAATCAGAGAAAATCCGCTTACTATAGGCGATCTCATGAAAGTGCAAGAAACTCTCGCCAAAAATCAAACTGATATGGCCGCGACTCAGAATGAACTATTCAACTATCTCAAGACTCTTACAGACAAGATGTCAGATAAAACTCAAGAGAAATGAAAAGTTAAAGAAAAATCTTCAGACGCTGATCTTGAAGTCACTCCAATCAATGTAGTAGATGATGAGGAAGTTCCCAAAGCTACAGACGATCCACCAGGTGAAAGAACCGTCCAGTTTCATCACTCGTGAGGACCTGGAACGCCTCTTGGAAGATCGTGGAAAAGACAAGACGCCTTCTGTCCACCATCACCAACCTCCATACCCGGCTGCTACGCAAAGGATTCCTCTACCAAAAGGTTATACCTCCCCAACATTTACTCTTTATGACGGAACGGGCAATGCTCGAGAACATGTTTCTCGGTTTCTAGAAGCGTTGGGAGAACATGAGCATAACCATATTGTCCGTCTCAAGGAATTTTCAAAGTCTCTAAAAGGCAGGGCATATACCTGGTATAATAACATCGCGCCAGGAAGTATCAAAAGTTTGGGAGAAATGGTTAATGCTTTCTACAGAAAATATTTTTTCGTTTCAGAGCAAATCACTCTGTCCGATCTCGGAAGAATGTTTCAAAAGAGTAATGAACATCCTAATGATTATGTGAAAAGGTTCAGAGTTCAAGCCTCGGATTGTCATAACCCAAACGTCATAGAGCAACAACTCGTGGACTTGTGCATCAATGGAATGATCCCAGTCTACAGAGCTTTACTAGAAAATCTCAGGTTCCATACTTTTTCAGAATTCCATGAAGCGGCCAAGAAATCAGCAACTACTGCACCTGCCCTATTAGAGAGAGCTAATACTACAAAAGTTGAAGAGCCATGGGAGACTCGAGGTAACAGGCGCCTAATTAACAAACAGTACAACCTCCAACCTTCCACAAATGTTGTTGTAAAAGGGAGTAAACTAAAAGCCGAACCACGACACAAAACATACTCCCTCAACCCCTTCAAAGGCGCAAAGGAAGGATAATCTGCAAGTTCCTGCTCAACATACAGAAGTTGATCCAGAGGCACCTGACTTCCCCTATTCCATTAAGGAAGTTATTGAACTTCTAGACGCCTAGGTTCAAGACGGCGCGATCAAGCTCCCATATGTCAAGAAAGAACCAACTGAAGAAGCCATGGAAAATCCTCATTATTGACGCTTTCATAGGTTTGTCAACCACCCCACAAGTAATTGCAGAACTTTGAAGCGCATATTCAAATAAAATATCGAATCAGGAGAACTCAACCTGGGGACTGAAGGAGTCCACAAGGATCCTCTCCCTGTCAGAACCTTCACTCCTTCTGAACCACCTTTCAAAGAAGCAGTTCAATCCTTAATTGAGCATATCTGCGAATTGCTATACTTATCAAAAGCTCAGAGGGGAGACATGTTCGCTGCACTGAACCACATCGTGTCAGGAAAGCGTTTGTTGATTCAAGAAGTATTTCCTGAGACGCCCTCAACAACATATGAAGAAATGGACAACTGGGGACTCCTCACCATAGTCCATCTCAAGGGAAACAAGTTCAAACGAGCATTGATTGATGTCGGCACCGATGTTAATATTATCCCTATGAAAACTCTCAAAGCTGCTGGTATCACACGACAAGAAGCCATTCATTCTCCAGTAATAATCACAGATCATGAAGGAACACCCAGAGATGATTATGGCCACATCACCCTCAAGGTGAACATAAACTCAGCATGGACAAACAAAGTTTTTTATAATTCGAGAAGATCCAGGATATGATATGATTCTTGGACGAACATGGATTCACACTGGAAAGCTAACACCAACGCCTTCAGTTGCATATTTTTCTATTGAAGAAACCTCTGATTCGGAAGAAGAAAAATAAGATACTTCACCATTCAAGTATTTGAAGGAGGTCAGAGCCCTAACAGAGCTAACACAAAAACCTGAAGAAGATGCAAATGCTTTCACAGAAGGTTTCACACTCAGGCAAATCTTATTCCTCCTCATGTGTCTATATCATCAGTTTTCAAATATGCTTATTTGGTCCGAGGACTTTATTCCACCAACAACTTAGCAATTACCAAAAGCTACGAGTGGATAGTCTCACCTCAGCAGTATTACACCAAATAGTTACGCTCAGAGCATCTCCATGTTGATCATTTTATCGAGAGGTTTATTGATAAAGACATGGCTAAGCACGAAAAACAATATGCTGGATACTCTCCCCTACACGAGTGTCCATATGTGCCACCATGGAATCAGCAAAAAATATTCAAGGCGCGAACTACTAAGCCCAACAAACTCAAGGAAAGGGATTTGGTTCTTAAGGAGACTAAACGAGATCTTCATTCTGCAAGGAGCTCTAATTGGGAAGGACCATTTATGGTTGCTAAGTCCATAACCGGAGGATACTACAAATTGATCAACAAAGATGGCAGAATCCTGCCAATAATTCACGAGAATTGGCTTAAGGCATTTGTCTGAAATTATTGGGCATTTGAGGTAGTGGACGTTTGAGCACTCATGACGTCTGGATTTGGCATTTAGGATTTTCTTTCATTGTATTTCAATTCCTCCAAAACGTTTGCAATACTTGCAATCAGTATTTGAATTCAGCAATTTATCAAAAGTCAGTTCATTTTACTTAAAAGAAAATCTCTACCAAATCCAAAACAAAATCCTCAATCATCTACCAATCTAAAATCACCCAATATCAAAACCTAAATAAAAAACCTCACATCTCTCGGAAGTTCAAGAGATTATGAAAAAGGAATCAAAGGAAATCAGCAAAAAAGGATTTTTGTTCCTCTGCATCCTTCAAGACCTGTAGAGCCTCCTCCTCCTTGTTCAGCTCTTTAATCAGCCTAGAAATCTTGTATTCCTTCTCCATCACGGCATCATTAGGAAAGGGTATGTTCTTCTCACATGAGTCTTTGATAGCGTTCATTTGCTAACGAATCCACTTTACATTGAAGCCAAGTCTTTCTGAATTCTCCAAGTTAAACTCCCAATCAAAGAGTATATCCGGAGTCACACTACTTCTGGCCCTAGTGCATATATCACTTACAACGCGCAGGATAATACCTACTTGCATTGTTAAAGCATTAGCACGGCCAGGATTCCGGTCCACAATTATGTGACCAAACTTCTTCCATATTTTCTCGTACAAGCCTGCATGCCCAATGGGAATGCTAAATCCACCTACTAGTTCATGATACGGGAGTGAAGCATTAAAGGGAGGATCAAAAACAACTCCTGCACTTGGGTATTCATACAACACTATACGGTTCTCAATTACTGGAGCAGCTTCTACAATCGGGTCAACAATTTCTTCAATATTCTCCACTGGTGTTTCGGTTTCTTCTATCACTAAAGCAGCAACAATTTGGGTTTTCGTAACCTCAGTGACAACCTTCTCATGGCCTTGAAGTGCAGGGATGGTTGTCTCTTCATCAACAACTCTAGGGAAATTTGGATTATCCTCATTGGTTTCAGTATCCTCAACTTCGGTATTTGACACCTAATACAAAGATTACATGAGGTTAGAGTCGTTTAAAGCATGAAACCAAGTGAGATTATAAAATACAGCATACAATCAATGCACATCATCAAATTTCATCATTATACACTCAAGGCACGAGCAAATAACATGAAGTCACGAAAATACGTTTTACGGTAATCTCGTCTGAAAAACTGTACTTTACTCTGTACTAAAGGACGAACTTGGAGCAACCTACAAGGAATCTGAGGATGGGTTGTATACCATTCTCTTCGTATGGATGTCCTCTACCACATGTCAAAATTTCATGACAATCCGATGAATGAGCAAAAATATATGGTTGAAACATCGGGAAACATGCAATCTGAAAAAATTCTTGAAGTCTCCTAGAAGTTTACTGTTTCGCCTTTTTCGGGTCCGAAACGTGCTCAAAATTCAAAAAGCTTCTTCGAAAAGCTTGGAAATTCTCTGGGATTGAAGATACATATGCGGATCATGAAAATCCGACTTCAGATGAAGGTTTTACGGTGTTTTTGCTAAAAGCTGAAATCTGAAATTTTCTGATGGCGTATTTCACCAATTACTTGTACACTCACATGGATTCTCATTCATTCACTCACAAATCAGCGATTTCATGTTTCTATGAAGAGGTTATAAGATATGTGCTTACTTGGGGGGTATTCGAAGTGTTCAAAGAGTTGGGATTGCCCGTCTCGACATCAAGAGGTTCATCATTTTCATTCGGTTCCGAATATTTGGAACTTCCTTCGCATCTATTCTCGGGAGATGACCGAGTATGATCACTCTCTACCTCCACGGAAACACCCACCTAGATACATTCTCAAATAATTAGCATTTTTACATGAGGCATTCATGATTGGCTGTGAGGGAGAGTACTCATAATATTTTCTTCTTCAACGCTCAAATCAGAGACCGTCTGCCCAGCAGCAGAGAACTGAAGACGGTCAATACTTGATAGAGTGAAATTCTGCAACAGAATAGCAAAAAGTCGTTTTCAAGATCCCAATCACAGGGGTTGAGAAGAATTCATGACGAAAGAGATATCGATAAACTCACCAAACAAGTCACTGGGGACTTTATGGTGTTAAGTATCATCTTATAATTCTTACTCCTGCCTTCTCCGTCATGAACAGTCGCTTCAGCTTCTGAGAGGTTTACATCAATTCGCCGTCTTACATTACGACTGCCGTGTGGAAAATAAAATTTTGATGCAATAATCAAAATACAATCATCATAATCTTATGAAGACTTTGTAAAATACTTACTTGTGAAGATCCTGGAGATGTTTTCCGTTTGTCGCTACCAGGGAAATGCTTCAATCTTGGTCGAGTAGCAATCATCTCAGGAGAAGGAGGCTCCTTCACTAAGGGTTTATTAACTCTTACAAAATCAGATAAGCGCTTGAGTTGTTGATCCCAAACTCTTACAAAATCAGATAAGCGCTTGAGTTGTTGATCCCAAAAGTCTACGTAACCCGGAGTTACATATGAAACTCTTTCAGAGCTGGGGAACCAAAATTCGCTTCCTTCCACATGTGTGCGGTCCAGACGGGTCATAAGCTGATCAACTGAGGGTTTTCTTCTTCGTAAAGTCGGAACACACTGATCCATACCCATTTGCCGAGCCGCCCTATCAATATTGTATTCTTCCACTGAGAATTCGCCATGCATTATGGATATCAGATAACCGGGAGTACAACTTAGCATAAAAGCTCTCTCACCTTCATCCAAGTCAGCACCAGATTTCAAAGTCATGCTCTCTTCATCATTAAAAGTTCTCAACTAAGAGATCTAAGGGGGAACTAATACCCACGGGCGAAAGTTGAAGTCAGATTCACAATCCAGAACATCAACAAAGCGAGTCTTCAGTCGAGGTTGCTTTGTAGACCAGTGGATGATCCTGGCATTAATTTTCTCAGAGAAAACATGACGAGCATCAGTATTCAATCCTTGCAAAATGGTAGGTGGAATAGGTGCATAATTCTTGAAGTGATCCCACATCAGAGCTTGAAGAAATATTGTATTAGAGTAACATTCAATCTTCATAAAACCGTTCGAGACACTAGAGTCCATGATCAAGGAGTCCAAGTTAGAATACAAAAAACCCAGGAACAAGATACCTATTGGGAGTTGCTCGCCCTGAGCCATCTTAATCGCAAAAGGAATCACGAACGGCTTCAATAAGTTTCCAGCATCTTCAAATACATCTCTGGACAGCCATAAACACAAGAAAGCAGCAATAGATAACGTACCGTCAACAGGACACTCCAGAGGAGTATCTCTTGGCCACTAGTGTATTAACCAATGAGCATAACAACCTTTGATTTCAGATGCTTTATTGATCTCCTCCATCGTGGTTGTCAAGATGTTAGAGATTGCAACTTCCTCTGATGAAGAAAGATTTTCAGGAAGATTGCCCGTGATTGGAAGATGCAACAAAGCAACTACATCTTCTAAAGTAATGGTAAACTCTCCCCATCTGCATATGAAAGAGTGAGTTGGAATACACCATCGAGCAAGTAAAACTACAATACCTCGCGCATCATGAAAAATGAATAAATCTCCAGAAGCTTGAATAGCTCGTATTACTCGTGCATCATGCAACTTAGCTCGAACACGAGGAAAAAACCAGCATGTACCTCGCCCATCCAGAAAACTTTTCCAAGTGTCGTCGAGAAAGCTTGAATTCAATGATTGATGCAGAAAATACCCTCGTTCAAGACAGAACCGAATAGCTGCCTGAGGAGTCACTAATTTTTTCTGAGTGACATCTCTGGGATTTATCAGAAGACGAAATGCTGGAGTTTTGAGACGTTTTTCAGACCCTTGATCTATGAAGAATGCATCCTCTATGTTCGGAACGTTCTTGATTCCAGGAGTTACATCTTCGCCAATGGAAGTCTCATCCGTGCATGAATCATCCCTAGAGGCATCATTGTCTATGTGTGAATCTTCCCTGGAAGCATCATTGTCCACACACATATCATCTCTGGAAGCATCATTGACTTGAGAATCAGACATCCTTGCAAAGTAGCTGTAACGTGCACACAATACTTCGCTTCAGTATACCATTTATACAAGATGCAAACGTCCATAAAATGGTAATTCTCAATTCTTACCTTTTTACGATTCTACTAGCGATAGTGATTGTAATGCAAGAGTTAACACTTCAAAACTTGCTCATTTCTTCAAATCTACAAAAGACAAGCATAAACTCAGATTTTCATAAAATCATGAATATTTATACTGCGTGAACATTCACCATGAAATTATGAAAACTAAAACATTATTTCATCATAAATAATTGTTTACTTATAAAGATTACACAAAACTCAAGTTTTGATTTATATTTATATAAAAAATAATAATAATATACATTTGTGAACAAGTCACGGTTTCAAAAAAAAAAAAATCGTGAATACTTACGGTTTTATATATAAAAAAGAAAAAAAAATTCCTTCGTATCGTCATACGTCTTCGAAACGAAGGTTTATTCTAATTTTGTGAAAACTCACACATTATAAGATAAAGTTTTGATTTACACGAAAGCTTATAAACAAAATTTATCACTGGACACAAGTTCATATAAAAAAAAAACTCTTTCTTCGTATCATCGTCATTCTTTAAAACAAGGGTTTATTTCGGTTTTGTGAAAAATTCACCTTTTCACGATAAAACTTTGATTCACATGAAGCTCATAAACTTAGTTTTATCACTGGACCTAAATCTTCATATACATAAAGAAAAAATCTCTCCTAAATCAGGGGTTATTATTATTTTTCAAACTAACAATCAAACGAACATACGTTTTCAAAAACGAGGGTTTTCGACGAAACTTACACTCATATATGCACATATGTATAATTTTATCATGATCAAGGTATGAAAAACTCATAAACTCAGCAATTTCTGTAATAAAAAAAAAGTGTGTGGAGTACCTGGTCGGCGCCGGCTGGAAATTGGTCGGACGGTGATTGCTCCGGTCGGACGGCGGCGACGCTCCGGCAAATTTTTCTCTTCTCCTATTGACGTGAAGGAGATGATGAGTTGATGAAGGTGGTGGTCGTTCAAGGTGAAATAAAAAAAAAAGGATTAATTCCCTTTTATATCAAATCTTATTTCCAAAACCTAATCTCACAAGGATTTCCTTATTGGGCCCGGCCCGAAAATCCTAAAACGACCAAGGTACCGTCGTCCAAATCAGCGGTTCAACACCAATTTATGTCCACCAAACGACACTCTATCATGCCACTGGGATCTTCATTCAAGTCATGGTATGCTCGTACTTATCGAAATCCTAACATCTTAACTTACGACTAAGTTCAGATTACTTATATTGTTTATGACCGGAAAATCACCATTCAATGTTGACTGAGGAACGCGGCTTTCCTCACTAAGCAGTGGACTTAATGTAGATGGTGGATTTTTGGAAAAGGCTAAAATCGTAAACCCATAATTATAAATATTCCTGATCCAGCAATCAGACGAATATTGAGGCTCATGTCTCTTATTGAAAGCATGAAATCTCATTCCATAAGAATCTCTGACTGAGCATACTATCTCTCAAAGTATATATGGATATGTAGTCTCTCAGCTGAGGCAACGGAATATCTCATAAATACTGAGCAATTTCAGTAATTACTTCTATATAGAATCGAAAGATTAGACGGTTCCTAGACAGCTTGCCTGCTAGTATAGAGCAATAACATCTTCAGGATGTATCAATGTTTTCCCCGACTATCACTCGTTATAAAAAAGGTGGTGTTTGACTCTCGAGATTTGAGAGTCATTGGGGACGGACAGATTCTCCGGGACCCCGATCCCGTGTCGGGATCATCCTGATCGAGCTATGACTTGGACGGATGGGAATGTTTGGTTATTGTTGTCGACAAAAATAAGGGGTCGACGCTTGATCGATGATATAAAACCCCTAAACTAGGAGGTCTCGAAGATCCCTCAAGCTTTGCCGCAAATACATGATGAAAATACTCCCTCTTCCCTTCTTTTTTTCCTCAAAACACTTAACCGATCTCGTAATATCCGTTTGATTTGTGAATCTTATTAGTTTTCTTCTAAGATTGTTTGGCTTTACAATATAGATTTAGGCAAATTTAGGTTTTTTTTTCTTTCAAAGTTTTTCTTCAATTCTAGGGTTCTTACTCCTACGTCTCTTCCATTAACTAGTTGTAGATGCAATTGTAATTATAACCTCAACTCTTCTTCCATATGATTCCTGCCGACATATATCAAATTTAGTGTTCAATTTGATAATATAGATTTATCAAATGTTGAATTGTTTTTAAATTCTTTATACTTCGCTTCATGATTATTCATCCTCTTTTTTTGCACTTGATCTAGGTTTTGTTTGTTTAACCTCTCCAAACATATACAAAAAAACGGCTTTTACAGGTAAAATTTGAAAAAGCTTAGTACAATATATAGAAGCCACAAGAAATTAGTGCTTAAGGGATGATTTGTGTTTCCTCCTTTTATCTCTTCTCTATTTTGATGTTGATTTTGTACATTTTCCATAATTTTTACAACATGAATTGTTATTTGATTTTTATATTAGGAAAAAAACATACGGAGAAGGGAACAAGAGGTAATTAGGAAAAGAATCACAAATGATTGGTGACCGTGGTACATTTAAATTGTCATATGTTCAATTATTTTTTTCTTCATTGAGTAACATTAACTATGTATGTAGGAAAATATCATAGAGGTGCGGGTGTGTATGTAGGAAAATCTCATAGAAGTGTTAGTCAATGTGTAAGCAGACTAAACCGAGTTAGGTTATCATTTGATACCGATGTTAAACAATCCTAGTGGCTATGTTTGACGACGTTGAATTTCATGTACTTTAATTTTGTGCTTTAGTTTGGTGATATTTGTGCGAGCTAGCACCAGATTTACTGTGTATAAAGTATGAAGAGAAGGGTGCTGTGATGGATACAGGGGAATAAGAAAATGACAAAGCACCAACGCAGTCAATCAAAGTTCAATGATAGTCCTATAGCGCATGTGGAAGCGAAATCTTTCTAAACGAGTACGTTGGAGGCTAAAATGGGTACGTAAGGAGTGCATTTTTCTTTTATTTACAAGAACAAAAGTACCCTTATTGTCGTTTATGTTTTGTTTCGCTATCGTGAGTATTAGCATAAACAAAATTGCAGAAGCTATGGCTTGGTCCATTTGGGATGAACACCTTATATCATGTAGACATGGTGCAGTTCCTGGCCCTTACAAGTGATCTTTGAGAATTGAGAAAATTTCTGAGCTTACTCACCGACCTTTGGATAAACATTAAAATGAGTCTGAATTTGGAATTCCCCATGCCAGTCATGGTCTCAGGCATAAATAGACCTCATTGTAGCAAATTTAATACACAAATTCCAAGTCATACCATTGTAGCAAACTTACCGAAGGTTCTATGTAGTCAAGAGATCTTTAGTCGAGTAATACTCGATAAAATCTTTAGTGGAAAATTATTTGATTCTCATGATAGATTTCTTTCCTCTCGATATGAATGTGAATATCGTATAAAATTTCTACTTACAATATTTTATGACCTTTAATGAGGTTACAAAAATGTATTCGATTTCATTGTGTGAGTTATATGCATGTTTTTTCAATTGTTAGCTTAGCTTCGTTCTTGAACTCGGGCTCGAGAGGGATGTTCCTAATATCCCGAGATGTTCTTGGAGCGTAGGTTCAAGAGTACTAAAATACCAACGACTTCCTGATATTCCAAGATGTTTCTGAGTTTACTCTCCTCTTCTCTACAAATGCAGATAAAAATCAAGATTGGACTCACTCACTGGATGAAGAAAAGCAGAAGTGGATCATGTGAGATTTAACCCCAATTTCCCCTTTCTAAATCTATTGTATCGATACTTCATTCTCTCATAAATCTTTTTTCAATTTGTTTATATTTGCAATGTTCGCTCTAGGTTTCTCGCCATTGAAAGTTTGCTAGGAATTGCAAACCCTTAATTAACTCTCTTTCCGTGATTTTTTTTTTGTTTGTTTGATTTCTCCTTCACCCACTTATCTTATTTATCGTAGGAATCAAGAATATCCCTTAATATGAGGTACTTTTCCCCACTTACACACTTTTTTTTTTGGATTTTTTCTTTTGTTAATCCATTGTTGGTCACTGTGTACAGTATAGGGTTTTGTTTCTTTTTTTTATTAGGTAAAATTGGGAAAAAATCTTAATTTAGTAATGAAGTGGGTTGAGCTCGGGGTACCGCTACATTCTTAATTACAAGTTGAGAGCTTCCTCAAATCCCTTATTGCTCAATTCACCCGTGACTCGTGTGTTTTGCGTCCCTATTCACCTCCTGCCTTGCAATATGACACTCGCCCATTAATCCGTATGCGAGAGAATTGAACTCACGGATGTTTTTGTCTACAAATCAACGTATCCTCGCTCATTCCATTATTATTGGTGTGTATAATTCATACTTTTTTTTTTTGTTCATGACTAATTAGTCCACCATCACACGTAACATCTTTTAGGATCTCACCTTTTTGCGTCCATCCATACACTTGAGAATAATAATAAGAAGAATTGAAGACCTTGCGTTGATTGCATTGGATAATAATGCACAGTGAAAGTATATGACACAAAAAATGATCAGCGCATCTCACTTATTGAGAGGACGACCACAACCCCACACCCCGAGCTCTTTTTACCTCACTTAGATTCAAAGTCCGTTAATAGTACATATATTAGTATATTTTTCCCCGCTAAGTTCATGCTAACAGCCTTCTTAATACATTTCGACGCAACATTTTGGAATAATTGATGCCGTCTCGATATACTCCCTCGTTTCGGGTGTTGATATTTCAAGCCTTACATTGAAATTTTTTGATCAAAACGAATATCTTAGCAAACTTTCCCTTTTTCTCCGCATCTCCGTGAGCTTTTACTCTCTCGCAGAAACCTAATTCAAAAACTCGCATCAAATCCGAGCTTATGTCTCAATTTCAATGGAAATTTCACGTCCCGGCGCTTTGTATCTCAAATTTGTATCTTTTTTTCGGGTAGGTTTTGATTAAGTTGTTTGTTTAATTTTATGGGTTTGATTATGGTTTTTGGCCGATTGATGTTGTTTATTAATACGAATTATCTAGAAGAGGAAAGAATACATATTTTTTCGTATTTATCATTGTTTATCTTCATCAATGCCCAAATAATAAGGACATTCTTAATACTGATAAGAATATAAAATATGTTTTATCCTCTTACCGCCCTCGTTAATTCATATTCGAATCGGCTTAATGGATATGGTGAGGACTAGATTGATTGATTACAATCTTCATGTCTACGGTTTGTAAATTTAATTATTGTTTGTGATGAAATTGATTGTCATCCACGTTTTTTAGGTGTAGGTTTAATTTCTGCAACCAAAGTAGCTAAACAAAGTAGGAAGAAGAAGTTCAAGCATGGAGAGAGGAAACCGATCGGAGGAGAAGGAGAAGCTTCGCCGCATTCTCCGCTACAATGCCTACTAATACCATCAAGGAGAATGTCTAAACAAGAATTACGAAACTATATATGAATTAGAATGTTATTTATCACCTCTGAATCATTTTTAGTTACATATAACTTGCAGGTATGCACCATTTATCAGTTGTTACATATAACTTGTAGGTATGCACCATTTATCAGTTGTTGCATCTGCGATATGCCTACAGTTAACTTGAAACAATTGGAATTGTCTTTTGAAGAGAATGTTGGAGTATGTGAATTTTTATGTTCTACTTGATGGTTGTTAATTTTAGTGTATGTATCAAATGCTCGGTCAGAATTTGTTGCGACCCACGAGTGCCTACAGGTTAACCTTGGACCAACTGAACCTGTCTTCGTGAAGAAGTAAAAAAATGGTTTTGCAAGATCTCAATTTGCTTAATGAAGGAAGGTACTAAGGCTAACTTTTTTTGTTTCTCTCACTTTAGGTTTGATGCAATTATACCAAATAAGGAGCCATTACTCTATCTTGCTGTTATTCAAGTGGTCTCTTTTGGACGGTTAGTATCGCATCCGTGAGACATTGCTCTACTTTTTGGAATCACCATTCAATTCTCTTTCTTATTCATGTCGTAGTTTTTATCTGCTTTATCCTGTCTTTAATATGAATCCGAATTATCATGCAATCTTTAATATATATTTGTCTCTGCTAAATTCATTACTCCTTTTTAAATTAAGGTAGAAGATGGTGGTGATTACACGCTTTAATCTGATCAGATCGCGTTTCGAATCGCGTTCTTTTCTTAAGCAACAATAGAAGGAAAAAAAAATAGAAAACCGCTTCCACTGTTTTATCTGAATCGAGGTACCTATGTAGCTTTATGTTAGTATATTATCTTTATTTCTAAAGTTAGGTTTTTTCAGAGATTTTTGTAAAATTGATGATACTATGAACAAAAGAGGATTTATTTTTGGTTAGGTTTGTAGCTACTAGCTACCTAACAAGTTTTACTTTGAAGCGGCTTTTCTTCTTCATGTAGATTAGGCTTTATATTTTTGAGAGGGTTTAAGAGAAATTTAAGTTATCCTGAAGGTGTTTTACGAGGTGATGTTGTGTATTGGATTACCACCGAGGCGGATATTGATGATATTGTTTATGGTCTACTCAATGTGAGTTGTTTTGATAATATTTCTCTTTAAACTTAATTTTATTTGAATACCTAAAATTACTGATTTTTTTGTGTATTGGGCTCTTACTTTTGTTATGTATTTTTTTCTTCGAAGAAGAAGATTGCGACGAGTGGGCTGCAGATAGAAACAATGGCTACTCAGATGCTGAAAGTTAGTTTGTCCAATTCTTTGTTGGTTTCGACCTTGGAAAGATTGTGAGTACAACCCTTTTTAATAGTAAATTTGTTTAATTTAAAAATAGTTGTTTACAGATGTGAGTAACCGTTTTTTGTAAATGTGAAGGCCATTCCATATTTCCATGTATATTCATTGTTATTTATTATCTTGGCTAATGGCTTTCAAAAATATCAAAAATGTCACATGTTGCTGTGCCCAAGTTCTTTTCATACTTGAATGAGGTATATTTCTCACTATTAAATAAGAAGTGGATTTTGTTTCTTTGAAGATTTTGAAAGTTCTGTTGTTGAGTAATTAGTTGTTTTTTTTTGTAAGGGCTAATTTTTGGATGCATATGTATTTTTAAAGTGCTAATTTTCAAGTCCTTCCGTCGATGGCTCGATGCTTTTTGTAAAGCAAGTAATGTGTGGAAACCCATGTGTGAAAACCCATGTTTTCAAAAAGAAGAGCTTTGCTTTTTTTTCATGCATACCTATTGCCGATATTTTTTGTTGGTTCACGTGTTGTTCCTGCAGGACTATCGATGGTGCAAGCATGACTTCTTTTATTTTATAACTTCACTGTTTCGTTAATAGAGCGGATCCAGACAATTGTTTGATTCTTTTATTAAGAATAATGGATGTCGCCTCGCTCTTTGATTGAAGAGAAAACGAATTAAAAGCATGCACTAAATTCGAACGTTGTTGTGTGAAGGTATGTGTGTGTAAATTTTTTCATTAGCCACTTAAAAATTAATCTAAGAACTTCTAATCAACACCGTCTAAGTCCCCAATCCTCTTTGCATAAACTAAGTCGTGAATATCGGGACCATTGCCGAGCATGACCATCAAAATGAAGTTTAACATTTCGTAACAAATTAATACCAAAATTCGGATCTATTTCGATAGTGTGTACAGTATTTTGATTGTACCTATTATACAAGGTCACCGGAATTAGATATTTCTGTTACGGGAAATTCTTATTTATTCATCACAGGAATTAATGTTGAACCACGGAAAACTATCTCGAGTACGTGGATTCTGATGTTGGAACACGTGTGTTTGTAACAAGTCGATCTCTTCTTCCAAAAAAAATTTCTATATGGTTTTTTTTCGTGCTATTTGATTGCAGGTTTATCTACTAGAACCCCAGTATTTTCTTTGTGTTCCACTGTTCCTGCGTATTTTTGTATGCGCCTTTTGTTTGTTTTTGTCTGTATCAGTGATTTTCATGGTGTTATCCTTGATGGTTGTTTTGATTATTCTGAGCGATTTGTTCTAAGTTCATTCATAGCATAACAAACCTAGAGAAAAGGACAGGTTTTATAATACATCTAGGTTATGTTGATTATTCTAAGTGATCTGTTTCTAAGCTCCTTAATAGCAAAACAAACCTTGAGAAAACCTGATTATTTTCGTTGTTCTGATTTCTCCTTGATCTCTCAATCAAGTTGCATGTATATATGAAATACTGATTTTCTATTTGATCTTCATTGTAGTGATTGTTGTTCCCTTATTTTTTATTGGGTAGTTTTTATCTCTAATGTGTGTTCCTGAGTTTAAACTTTTGGGTTTATAAAGTTTGCCCGTTTGATGAATTTCGTAACTTTAGTTTACTGATTTATTTTTATATTACTTATTAAAGTTGGGTGTAGAAATTCCTCTCAGCACCAACGTCACAGTTGATGTTGTTCAAGGAGAAATCTGACATCTAAGCTTTTGTTGGCAAAGTCCTTAGTTCCAGACTTTATTCGGGTACATATGATCATTCTTTAGTGTCCTAAGTCCATAACTCCGGTCTTCATTGCTTCGGGCATTTGCTTATTTCCTTCCATGCATTTTCTTGATTGTTTTTCGTTCCAAATGCTTTTTATGCATCATAATATATCGATAGAGTGATCTAAATTGGACTAACTATAAGATTCATTTGAGATGATTTATATTAGGTAGGGATTTATTTAATATTTTCTGTCTAGGCGAGTGCTTCAGCATGGCTCTGTTGAACCAAATGTAACATCCTAGCATGTAAGTTATCTTTCTGATTTATTTTACTCAATGATTTATTTAAGACTGGCTTGAACATGAACAAAGAGTACTCACCGAGTTTCTCTAACTTATGTTTAAGTGAAGCTATGTTGTCAGATAGATAAATATGATGGTGGGTATTACACCTTGTGAAGTTCTTGAACCCTCATTTAAGAACCACAACCATCACTTTAAATAGTTTTCTATAATTATTCCATTCATGTAGTTTAATTGTATTACTTAATTTAATTTGGAGCCAAGGATTCAGCCAAGTGCGCTTGGGAAATGCAAAGGGCTTGGGAAACCCTATCACATGCTCCTGGAGTAGTCCTTCGATGGGCTTGGCATTTGGCTGCTATTGACCTCCAATCAGCAGCTATTTCAGGTATTCTTCTATACCTTCAAATAGGAAACATATACATGTAAAGATCTTGTGCAAAGCCAAAGGGGAATCATGTGTACCCTATACTAGGTGGATATTCATGTCTCTTTAAGTATGGTTGTTAATGAGTTGAAGGATGAGTGCGATAAATTCATGATTGTTAGGCAGTGACTAGAAAATTGAAGGTCTTGCAGATATTTCATAGTTATTTTCTTTCATTATCATTTTTGTTGGCAGTGTTTTTTGTTTTTCCTTCTTTTTCTTAAAATCCCTGTTCTCTAATTTGGATCTTCGTCAAGGCCATGGATGAATAAAAAGGTATCTACAAAATATTAGTACTTTTATTAGAGAAAAAAACAAACAAGAATTTGCAGTTTACTAAAAACAAGTCTATTTTCAACTATTAGTAAAGTTTCTTACTATGAGTGTTCTATTCACTGTGATCTGTAATTGTCCTTGAAAATAATAAACTTTGATTCCTTCTAAACTGGGATTGGTAAAGTAAGAGTC
Source organism: Papaver armeniacum (assembly GCA_023531295.1). Classification (NCBI taxonomy): domain Eukaryota; kingdom Viridiplantae; phylum Streptophyta; class Magnoliopsida; order Ranunculales; family Papaveraceae; genus Papaver; species Papaver armeniacum. Next base: position 292,554 of record JAJJWW010015032.1, on the reverse strand, counting down.
TATCACAACAGAGGAAATAGATGACTAGGTAATTGCAGCTTCATCATTATAATGTTGTGTGTTTCTTTATTTAGAATCCTCTGTTCCTTTTTAAACATTGTGTTATTCCGTACTATATATTACTCTTGGGATACTATGTTAGAACTGTACCATGGGTTTCACTCATGTAATCACTTTATTTGTTGTCTTAGGTCAAATGGAAGAGAACATGGTTCTCAACCATGTAGCTGTGGGTTCAACTCCCGCAGATGGCAATGTTATTTAAGTAGGCTAAAAACTCACATGCTTCCGTTAAAAATTTTAGCTCTTCATTATGTACTGTGACACATGTGTGGAATTAAGAGGGGTTTCATATATCATCTTGGTACTTGGGAAGTATCTGAATGGAACAAGCCAATTCAAATTCTTTGTGAATTCTTTAAAAGCAATGATATTCATTGGTGCAGGATAGAGAATTCAACAAGTGAGACCCTAAGAACTGGAGTGTGTAAACCTTTCAGATTCAACCTTTATCATAATAGTTGATATTGGAGTACTTGACCTCAGGACAAATATATGGAAGAGCAACTAAAGTTTCTAGAGAAATACCACAAGAAGCCAAAGTTTACTTGGATTCTAAACCATAATAATTACAATGCATTAACCACTTCACAATGCAAGCATGAGGTATATTTTTGATCAAAATGTTGTCAAGACCTAGGGAATATAACCCCCGGTCCGGAAGACTCTTTCCGTTCCCCCAATTATCGAATCAAGACTGGGTTCTCTAAGTGAGCGGCATAGGAATCAAGTTCCAATTCCCATCACATCACTCCTTATGGATTATTTTGATTGTGTTAATTGATTTTTCTCTGTGGATGGAAGTGTTTGGTTGTTATGTTTACAAGCCATTCTTATGCCTTCAAGAACCATCGTTTTTTATGGTTCTGTGGCATTATTTCGCACCAATACTTGAGAATCCAGTAGCATCAAGAAGGTTTATTTTGTTGAAGTGTCTTATTATGGTACTTTGCAACAAAACTGAACTCACCACTAATACACCGTGCCTTAGAAACCACCTTTAATACCTAACTATATGATATTGGGTTGCAGGTAAAACAAAGTTGATTTACATTTGGAATTTGGAGTATTGTTACTCGACTCGCTTAAGCAGTTTCTTTTGTCTATATTTGAGAGGGAGAGGTAAATCATCTATCCCAAATGAGCAATTTTCTTGGTTCGACAAGGGGTTGGTAAGACTTTATAGATTTAATGTAAATTGTAAATGGTAGAAATTTTGCTTTGGACTAATATAGATCTCAAGTAATCTTTTTTCGTAAAATATGCATCTGTCGAATGTGTTTCCTCTGGAAAAAGTCTATTTAATTATTTGTCATTTCTAATGCAGATGTCGTCTCAAAGAAAATGCTCAATCTGACGGACGTGGAGAGAATACTAAGGCTTGGCATTCAAATTTTTAAAAATAGAGTTAAGGAATCAAACTCTCGAGAGGTACAAATGTGGGTGAACCATGATGTATTACAATTCAATGGTACTTCTCAGAATGCTATAATTTGTAGTCATTGCTTTGAACTACATAATATGGAATGTTTTACATCCATAACCAATCATTTTAGTCCTTTACCTGCTTGATCCTCATGGCTCATGGTCTCCTATGTTCAAATATAAATAGAAATACTAAAAGATAATTTTTATTTCCTGCTTTCTCACTATTTTAGAGTGAGTCTCACAACTATAACAACGTCTAATTAACCCCACATCTTGACCATTAACACAATAACACCACAATGTCTCAAAAATATTTACTGTCGTATTTTGAGTCCCAGTCAAATAGTTAAATCCTCATGAACTAAGCAGTTCACATGGCTAGCTTTAAATCTAGCGAATCAAACCATATTATATATCTTCATCGGTTGAGAAAGTAACTTCACTTAGCATGTTATTTTATCCTATATTTGTTTTTTTGCTTTCTTACTGATTTAATTGTTTGATTTGATCCTATGGAGTCCTCTCTAAATTACCATATATTCAAGCCATGCCCAAATTAAGAGCCTCAGGAGGCCCCTCTCCAATATCGTTTTCCGATTCTGCTTCGTTTTCTAATCTTCCAAAACAACATGATATGGCTATTTTTGAGCTAAAGATTTTTATAGCTGATGTCCACTGTTTTCAAATTTTCAATCGTTAAAATCATTCAAATTTATTTTGATTAATTTAAACTAAGGCTTATTTGATGTGAATGCAATATCGTAATCGATAGGTGCGGTGGGATTCAGTAGATAACCATAATTATGTGAAAGAAGCTAAAGGGAGACAATGTAGATTAGAGCTTCTTTTTCCTTCATTAACATTCTAGGTACATCTTGCATCATCTTACTGCAGTTTCTTCATTGGCTTCATATTGCCACTTATTTTATTCTATGGACATCTAAGTTTCATGTAAAAATGGAAACCCATCGTATATACATTTGAACCACCGTTGGCCATATTGCGTTTATCGAGAAATTGAAGAATCCATACAAGGGATGTTAATTGTTCTAAAGTTTGAATCTCATATTCTAAAATTTTACCAAATTGGTCATCATTTGCGTGTGATTATTTCACCTCCAAATGAGGAACAAAAGATTAGGAAATTTTGATTTTTGTTACATACAATTGCATTTGTTTATATAACACTAAGGTATGTGTTTTTTTCTCAAATAATTTTCCTTGATTCATTTTATGACAAACATAAGGAACATCACCGATTATTTAGTTGGTCTCTCGTTATTTTTCTATTTCTCATAGAAAGTAAAACGCAATTGTTTCATTATCAAGGTGTCTAATAATATGAAGCAATTGGATGTATCAAAGTTTTGGTGAGAACCATGGGGTTGAACTCGGATTAGGCGATCTAAGTCAATGATAATAAATGAGTGCAACGACATTCCTTAAAAGTCAGTTGAAATTATAGTTCTCTTGATACACAAAAAGTTAATATCAATTATTTTATTTTATTTTAAAAAATTTCATATAAATGGCCATAATTAGAAGTTAATTACTTGGAAGTAGAAATACATGATATGTTTTGATGTCATTAATCAAGTGTAAACTACTTTTACTTGCTCAATTTTTATTTCGTTGAGGCTTGACATTATGAATACAATTATTGGATCTTCTCATATGTAAAAAAAAAAAAACACCATACATGATTTTGGAATCTAACTGCCAAATTTGTTTCAATAACGACATCACGTCAATGTTTAAAATGGTGAAAATAAATTCGTATACGAAGAACAAGCTTGAGATATTTACATTCATGTTACATTCCTTATAACAAACAATTAGTATTAGTTGATTCTAAAGTACACAAGATAACGTCAAATTATATCCAAATGCAGGTGGCTGATCGGTTGTCAACCGACAAATATAATTTCACTTTCTTACGCACTAAATTTAAATGAAGCACAAGGTAAGGAAGAGTTCGTATCCACAGAGAGGCAATTGTTGTTAAGTAATTTTCAGTTTCTAAAGTAACCCAAGGTATGTTTGTTGTTTAAGAAATAAAAGTAGTTGAAAGCGAAGTAAATAGTTTGAGAAATCAATAAGGAGAAGATATTGGTCAAGGGATAGTATCATTCACAAACATGTATTTTCATCAATGATTAGAATTGGTATTTTAATCTCGTATTTATTAAAAGTCCTAGGATATCTTGATCGCAAGTATAACCCGTTAATTCCCTGTTTTCATCACAACCACATTAAAAGATGCTTATGTGAATTCTTCGTCGAAAGCAACCTAAAGTGTAAAAGCACAATTAAGTTTAACTCCCTAAGAGCATTAAGTTTTATGGAATAAGACTCATCAATGCAAACGAATGTGTAAAAGCACTAGACGTTTTAACAAAAGTTATGATTCACTTGTGACTAATAGGATGTATCACTACAAGCACTAACCACAATTATGCTACTTAGAATCGGGATAAACAACTTTTTCGTATTGAAAACCCTAATATAGCTCTAGAGATGAACACAAATCGGATTGATTCCGGACTCAACCTAACAAGTTTTCAAATCTTATAACACTATTAATTGTGAATCACAAACAATAATTACTGAGACAAAACTAATTCATTGAATCAAAAGCATGTTGAGAAATCAACTTTTATCCCATAACCAATAAGATGTTTAGCTACTCATAGCTATGGAGTTCATCATCATCAATATTCAATAATAAAACAAGGAAGAAGAAGAACAAAACCAAACCCTAGAAGCGTAAACAAAAGTGGCTCTCCAAAAGAATTCCAAGAAAAAGATATATCTCATGTGTTGTAGAAAACCTCCCTTTTATAGCTTTTCTCCAACTTCTAAAATTAGGTCTAGTCTTCAAAGTCCATTAGGTGAGAATCCACCAAGCCCACAAGGATGAGAAACCCATGTAGAAAATACGCCCGAAAGTGGTCGCCTTAAGTCCGGTATTGTGGCGGAAATCGGTCGGAAAGTCGCCGGAAAACAGCCCCGATGACCGGCAAAGTCCGCCCGGTCACCGGTCAACGAGTTGGATCGGTCGGGTCAACGGGTCGGGTCAAACCGAGTCAAGATCGGGTCAGCCTGGAGTCAGACCGAGTTAGAGCAATCAGTGAGTCAGGCGGTTCATCCCTGATTCAGATCTGAGTCAGACTCAGCTGGGCTGAGTTACTTTGCCTGGACTTGGTGCATTGGCCATAGTAGCACAGCCAAGATGGCCCTGTTTTGTACCACTTGAAATACTTTCATTCCCAGCCAAGATGGCTGTGTCTTGCAACTCCCAGCACACATCCCATTCTGCTATACCAGCACCAACATAGCCATTCTTTACCAGCACAACTATCAACTCCAGCTACTCCATAAACCCCTGCAACTCGCCACCTCGCAACATCTCAATAGCATTTCATTCATACAATCAAGTTTCATGCTCAGCTGCAGCCATCCATTGCCACAGGCCAGCACCAGCTATTTCCTGCCTTGAGCTCCAATTCCAGCCCCAACCTTCTACAGCTAACTCAGTGCACTACTTCACCAGCACCAACACCTCCATTTGTGACAGAGCACCAACCAGTTGCAGTACCACCTGCAACCACACTCACTGCCATCTCCATCTATCTATGCTGCAACTCCATCTCACTACAGCTAAAAACTGCAATGCACTGGAACCAACCTGCAATACCAGCTCTGCCAGTTCATCCAACTACAGACTTATCATTACCAGCCTCAAGCTACTCCACCAGTCCATACGCCAATCATGTTCACTCGGCTACTCGCTAATAAAACATGACTCATCCTTTCTCGCGAGCTCGCACCAACAACAACCTGACCTGCTCATCCAACTCCTTTGGCACCGCATGTCACCACTCAAGCTCCGTGCAACATCGAGACACATTCTACCTACAACTCCCATTCAATGTGTGCCTCTCGCACCGCACCTCACCACTCCACCAAAAACAAGATTTGGGCCCCATAGCTTCTCCTCACTCGGGGTTTTGCCACCAACTCCCGGTAGAAGCATCTTAGTCTCCTTCTTCCACAAGCAACAACAATGCCCCAGGCCACCAGCTTGCACTCACTACACCGCAATACAATTACCGCAACCCATCTCGAGACTCCATCACAACTCATGTAATCAAGAACACCAACACTTCCTTGTAGCTCAACCATCTCGCACCCATTTAATCACAATGCGGCAATCCTTAGCAATCCCCCAAGAACAAATACCGGTTACCATGGCAGCAACTAAGAGCTCCATAGAGCCCATTAAATCCTCGGCAAAACACCCATGGCTTCATCATTTGTCATTCCAATTCAGCTCAAATTTCCATTTCACTCAAAAGATTCAATCAAACCCATGTTAAATCTTTTCCTCTTGCATCACAAGATCGGGTCTATAAAGAACATAAATTTCCTTCATCTCTTATTCTCTCTTCTTCTCAACTCAACACAACCGACTCACCCGCACCTCCATTTCTCACTCGGGATCACCATCGCCAAATCAACAAACCCTTGATTCGAACCCCCGTAATGGCAAACTAATCGCCTTTCGATCTCGAGATGCTTCCACTTTGCTTCATCAATCATCGGTTCATCTCAATCTCATCACTCCTCTCGATCTCTCTTCGAAACTCCTCTTCACTGAGATCCAGAACAACATTGCTTCAAACGAACTTCCCATTCTCAGTTCACCCCTCTCTCTCGGTTTAGTAGCAGCAGCCACTGTGATTTGGTCTCCGGCAACATCCACTTCTTCTCCCACTCTGTAATTCCTCGAATTTCCTTCAGTAGCAGCCATAGTTCTCTCTCTCAAAATTTCAGGTGAAGACAATCATTGAAAGAAATCGAAACCTGATTTCGATCTAGGGTGTAGGAACAAAAGTGGCTAATCCCACTCGAACGCAATAGATAAGGGGTTACCCAGACATGACTCTAGGCACCCACTGCCCGTTAAGGGTGACTAGCTCAAACATGGCTGTCGGTTTCATGTATCCGACAAGCTCATCCATAGGTTTCGCTCGTAACTTTCTCAGACGCAGTCGGATTGACTTCAAGCTTTCGCCGTTAGCTTCATATTTCCGTTCTTGCTCGCCGCCTTTCAGCCTGCTCCACATATAGCTCGCCTGTGAGATGACAATTTCGCCCTTTGGCCCAATTTGGATAATTTCTTCTTCTTTTCCTCCGTGCGACTCCATTGCACCTAATAAACTCAAAAGCACGCGTAAAGTACATAATTCACAAGAAAAATAGCAAAGAAAGCATAAACTCTATATAGTAAATACGGTGTATTCTACACCTATCAGATTCCCCCACACTTAGACTTTGCTTGTCCTCGAGCAAATAAAACAAAACAATAAAATACAACAACTCCGTGTCGTCGAGGCTACGGTCACTTTTAGCATAAATAACAAGCCTTTAAACCCCTAGGTGTCCCTAGTGGACGAGTTATAGTCTCGTGAGGGTTTACTAGAGATATACCCACAAAACCTATATTACCAACTTACTAGTTCTCCGTAATGATAGTATCCAACGCGCTAAGAAGACATGTAGAGATTCCGCACACTAGTCATAAGAAGTTAGACACATAAATGAACATAATCTCATTCTTAAAAGTTGAGAGAGAAGTAACCATCCCTTCTCGACTAAAATTCGGGTTCGGAGTGATCGAAAGTCTCGACTCGCCTCAAAGAAAGGGTTTTATGAAATTGCTCTCAATAATAAATGACTCTTTATGGGTCACACATGTGTCCAGGTTGGAATGAAGAGAGAATCCCGAGACACGTTGAATGTAGGGAAGGCTTAACCCTCCGAAAGTTTTGAAAACCCACATCTTTTATATATTTTTGAAAACCCATTTTTCTGACGATCTCTTCGAAAGGAAATCAAACCATTTAACGAAGGTGGGAATATGCTTACTTACAGTGAATCCGTTCGGCGTGCAGCTAGCACCACTCTCACAGCATCCATAGAAACGTCTTCGGTCTTCTATCGGTGTCTTCATCTTCGTCTTCGGTCTTCAACTCTTGATGATAACTCTCGAACTTCGTAGAATCTTGACAATATGATTCTTTCCTCAAATTTCTTGTCGCTTGAAACTTCATTATAGATATTCCTTCTTTCCATAGGCTTTATTGAAAGAATACAAAAATAAAAACATACTATACAAACCCAATATTACTTTTTTTTTTTTTTTTTTTTTTTTTTTTTTTTTTTTTTTTCACTTTTTTTTTTTTCCTTTTCTTTTTTCAATTTTCGTTTTTTTTTTTTTCTTTTTTTTGAAACTTAAAACAAATACAAAAATAAAAATAAAACAAAATAAAAACTATTAACAAACCTAAACATTTTCTCTTGTCTCTTTTTCTCTTTTTTTTTTTTTTTTAAGACAAGAGAAAGTAAAATACAAAAAAAAAAAAAAAAATGTAAGTACAATGCCATGGTGTAAGTACTTTACCGCTTGAATCTTCACAACTTATGTGTCTTGATATCATAAACTTCTCGAACTTTCATCCTTGATAATTTCCGCTCTTGTATTATAGTCTTCAACTTATAAAAATTCTGCCCCTGTTTTGTTGCTTTACTCAAATCTGAAATCTGCCCATTACTGTAGTGTTGCTTGTAAACCTCGAACGTATTCAACTTTCCTTCGAATTTGTGATGCTCCTCTTGTTGATGATGATGGTGTTTCTATGGACCTGTTGGTGTAGAGAGAGATAAGGTGGATGGTGCTAATGCGAACAAGATCACAAGTGGAAAGTAAGTTAGCAATTCGATGTCACCAACATGGTTGATAAAAATAGCACTCAAGAGATCAAAATAGTGCTTCTATGGTGGGAAGTTGACAAATTCACCATTCTCGCCTGAATTTACGTACGGTGACACACACTCTAAAAGCACAATTTAGACAGTACAAAGAATTGAAGGTTGGTGCCTCACATTATGTAACATGGGTAGTCTCCACTATAGGGGATCACCGTTCTAATACCGAATTCAGCCTTCGCACCTTATTTGCCACCGGGCATGGTTAAATCCAACTTTAACTCTCATACAATTAAGAAACCCGATCATGTTCTCTGTCATCTCTAAGTTCAGTCACTATTGTGAGATTCTCGATGTAATCTTAGCGACATGTATACTATGTGACTCTAAACTAACTACAAGTTGGAGGTTTCTTATTCACTAGTTCACAAAAAAGTTGAAAAATTGCAAAAACTTACAACATAAACCACTCCCCCACACTTAAAATTTACATTGTCCTCAATGTAAATTGAATCATCCAAAGTAAGTCAAGGTGGAAAATCCTAGCAAGAAAGCAGCAAAAACAAAGTAAAAACAAAACAAGAAAAACTAAAAACAAGAAAAGAAATAAATACAAGACAAGAAATACTCATCCTTTGGGTTGCCTCCCAATTAGCGCTTGTTTAAAGTCGTCACCCGACTATCTCCTTGCTTTCTATGACTCCTCCAGAGGGAGTACATCCACAAAGTTAACTCCTTCCACCACTTCGGAAGTGAAGTTCTCATAATATGGTTTCAACCGGTGCCCATTAACTTTAAGTTCTTTCCCGTAGCTATGCTACGAATTTCCACCGCACCATGAGAAAACACATTAGTAACAATAAAAGGTCCGATCCATCGTGACCTTAATTTACCTTAAATAAATGCAAGCGAGAATTAAACAAAAGAACTTTCTCACTTATGCAAAATTGTTTCCTAGAAATCATGTTATCATGGAATGCTTTCGTTTTCCTTATAAATGCGTGAACTTTCAAATGCATCATTGCGAAGCTCCTCTAGCTCTTGGAGTTGTAACTTCCTTTGCTTTCCAGCCCCATCCATCTCCATGTTGCATTGCTTAATAGCCCAAAACGCCTTATGCTCAATTTCCACGGGTAAGTGACAAGGTTTACCATACACAAGCCTAAAAGGAGACATTCCAATAGGTGTTTTATATGCGGTTCTATACGCCCACAAAGCATCATTAGTCGCATGCTCCAATCCTTCCTTGTCGGGTTCACCGTCTTTTCTAGAATTGATTTCACCTCCTGGTTAGACACCTCGGCTTGTCCATTGGTTTGGGGATGATAAGGTGTTGCAATCTTATGCGACACATTGTACTTCCCTTAACAAGCTTTGCAAGAACCTGTTTTTGAAGTGAGAACCCCATCGCTAATTATTGCCCTTGGAATGCCAAACCTTGCAAAAATATTAGCTTGCCACGAAGTCTCAAACAACTTTAGAATCATTAGTTGGGGTGGCGTTAGCTTCCACCCATTTCGAGACATAATCAACCGCAAGTAAGATACAAAAATTCCCAAGAGAGTTGACAAAAGGCCCCATAAAATCAATACCCCATACGTCAAAAACTTCAATAAATTGAATAAAAGTTTGTGGCATTTGATTTCGGACACCTAGATTGCCGGTTCTTTGACACCTATCACAAGTTGTACAAAAATATATGCGCATCCTTAAACAAAGTTGGCCAATAAAACCACTTTCAAGTACCTTGTGCGCGGTTCTCTACTCCCAAAATGTCCTCCGCAAGCATAAGAGTGACAAAAAGACAAGATAGAGTTAAATTCGATTCGGGCACGCACCTTCGTATTACTTGGTCACTACCATGTTTCCATAAGTATGGATCATCCCATATGTATTGGTTCCCTAACCTCTTAAGTTTGTCCCTCTCAAAGACGAGACAAGTTTTGTGGGATTTGTTTAGAAACTAAGTAATTGACAATATCGGCATACCATGGTTCTCCAAAGGCAATTGAGAAAAGTTGCTCATCCGGAAACTTTCACGCAACGGGATAGTCTCCTTGTCCTCAGCAAGTCGGCTCAAGTGATCCGCAACGGTGTTCTCAATCCCTTTCTTGTCTTTGATTTCAATATCAAACTCTTGCAAGAGTAAAATCCACCGTATGAGCCTCGGTTTCGCCTCTTTCTTTGTAAGCAAGTACTTAAGCGCTGCATGATCGAAAAAACAACAACTTTTGTACCAATTAGATAAGAGCGAAACTTTTCTAAAGCAAAAACAATGGCTAATAACTCCTTTTCGGGTTGTGTAGTTTTGTTGAGCCTCATTTAACGTTCTAGAAGCATAATAGATATAGCATGAGGAAGCCTCCCCACACGTTGCCCAAGCACCGCACCAACCGCATAATCACTAGCATCACACATGAGTTCAAACGGCTTACTCCAATCCGGTGGTTTAATGATAGGGGCTGAGATCAAAAGTTCTTTCAAACGATTGAATGCCGCCATACATTTCTCATCAAAGTTAAAAACCACATCTTTTTGCAATAAGTTACAAAGTGGTGACGCTATTTTGGAAAAGTCCTTGATGAACCTACGATAAAACCTGCATGACCAAGAAAAGAACGTATCTCCCCACCGTAGTGGGAGGGGTTAGAGCACGAATAAGGTCTATCTTAGATTTATCGACTTCCAAGCCTTTTAGAAGATATTATATGGCCTAAAACTATGCCATGAGTTACCATGAAATGGCACTTCTCCCAATTCAACACAAGATTTGTTTCAACACATCGTTCAAGGATTAGAGACAAATTGTTCAAGCAAAGGTCAAAAGAATCACCAAAGACACTAAAGTCATCCATGAACACTTCGATTATGTTTTCAACATATTCCGAAAAGATACTTACCATACACCTTTGAAAGGTAGTCGGAGCATTGCATAGGCCAAAAGGCATCCTTCTATAAGCAAAAGTACCAAAGGACAAGTGAAAGTGGTTTTCTCTTGGTCCTCCTACGCTATCACAATCTGATTATAACTCGAATAGCCATCAAGAAAGCAATAGTAAGAGTGTCCAGCTAAACGTTCAAGCATTTGATCAATAAAAGGTAAAGGAAAGTGATCTTTTCTAGTGGTGGCATTCAATTTTCTATAATCAATACAAACCCTCCAACCGGTTTGCACACGAGTTGGGACAAGTTCATTCTTATCATTCTCCACCACCGTCACACCCGATTTCTTAGGTACCACTTTTACCTGCTTACCCACTTGCTATCGGATATGGGGTAGATAACACCCACTTCCAAAAGCTTGAGTATCTCCTTTTTCACAACTTCCATCATGGGAGGATTCAAAACGACGTTGCGCGTCCCTTTTAGGCTTTGCATCATCCTCCAAACGAATTTTGTGCATACAAACGGCAGGGCTAATACCCTTGATATCGGCAATTGTCCATCCTATGGCCGTCTTGTACTTCCTTAGCACCCTTAGAAGTTTTTGCTCCTGTAAATCACTAAGCTTGTTAGAAACAATCACCGGTAACTCTTCATTATCACCCAAGTACAAGTACTTAAGGTGGTCGGGAAGAGGTTTCAATTCTAAATCGGAGATTTAATAATTGAAGGTACAAGCTTTTCATCACTGCATGGTAAAGAAATAAAAGAGATATTATGAGTTTCCGGGCATCCTTGGAGTGAATTGAGATCACCAAGAGCTTCCTTGACTTCATTACCACACTCTACACCATTATCTATGGATGTAGTTAACACGGTTTCCAAAGCATCATCACCGTTTAATTCAAACATTTGTTGTGCCAATGAATCCATCACATCAATGGAGAAACAAGAGTGGACATCACTAGGATATCTCATCGTCTCGAAAATGTTGAAACGTATTATTTCTCCATCAAACTCCATAGTTAGCGTTCCCTTATCCACATCAATTATGGTTTTCGCCGTTTTCATGAAAGGTCGCCCAAGAAGCAATGGAAGAGATGAGTCTGGTGCACCTTCATCCATCTCTAACATACAAAAGTCCGCAGGAAATACAAGTTGATTAACTGCACAAGAACATCCTCAACAATACCCATTGGGTAAACATTAGAGCGATCGGCTAATTGCAATACAATTTCAGCCTTTTTTAAGAGGACCAAGATCAAGTGAATTATACATTGACGCAGCATAACATTAACTAAGCGCCTAAATCCAACATAGCTTTGTTAAAAGTTGTGTTACCAATTGTGACGGAATGTCAAAACTACCCGGATCCTTGCACTTAAGTGGGAGTTTGTGTTGTAAGATTGCCAAGCATTCTCCCCCACACTAAGCACTTCATTACCTTTGAGCCTTTGTTTGTTGGTACACAAGTCCTTCAACACCTTTGCATACTTTGGAACTTGCTTGATAGCATCAATGAGTGGTATGTTCACATGGATCTTTTTAAGAACGTCTAAAATCTCCTTTTCTAATTCCGCCTTCTTAGAACTTGCAAATCTGCGAGGAAAAGGTAGAGGAGGAACATAAGTAAAACCGGAGTTTTAGAGTTAGGAATAGGTACCTCAGAAGTTTGGGGAGTATCCTCGACTTTCTCCTCCAAAACAGTTCCTTTGGTGTGTCCACCTTGCCCGAATCAAGAACTTCGGGTTGCACAAGTTGTGTACCGCTTCTCAACGTAATAGCATTGACACCCTCTTTTGGGTTAATAGGTTGAGAAGGAAGTCTCCCACTATTTTGTGCCTTCAAATTGTTGATATCAACCGCCATGGAGCCCATTTGTGTTTGCAACTCCTTAATAGCACTCTTAGTCTCTTGTTGACTTTCCTTGAACATGGTGGAAATACCTTGCATAAAAGTTTGAAGCTTTGCATCAATATCAAGCACCTTGAGTTTGCATTGATTGTTGTGCTTGAGGTTCTTCGAAATTGTTGTTGTTGTGGTTGAAATCCACTAGGACGGTTGAAAGTAGGTTGTTGAATGGCACCTTGCTTGTTAGCATAGCTAAAATTGGGGTGATCTCTCCATCCCGGATTGTAAGTGTTGGAGTAGGGATCATACCGTCTTGGTTGATTCTGGAAAGATCGCATTAGCTTGCTCGTCTTCATAAGATTGAGGAGAAGTTGGTATAACCGCGGATGCCACTTGTTGCAACATTGCACATGTTACCCATTTGTTGACGAAGTTCCTCCACCTCGCTCACTTCACTCACCCTTCTTAGAATCACATCCGAACCACGACTCAAGAATTGTTGTGAGTTCGGGCTGCCATGTTTTCAATCAACTCCCTAGCTTGTGCCACCGTCTTGCTAACTAGTGCACCACCACCCGCAGCGTCAATAAGATTCCTATCACTTGATTGGAGTCCTTCATAGAAGTATTGGATGATCATAGCGTCACTGAATTGGTGGTGAGGGCAGCTTGCAACCAATCTCTTGTACCTTTCCCAACATTCATATAAGGATTCTCCCACGTTTTGCTTCATCCCACAAATCTCTTTGCGAATTTGAGTAGCCTTGGATGCAGGAAAATATCTCTCCAAAAAGAGTTTCTTCAACCCATTCCATGTTGTGACACTTTCGGGAGGTAAATAGTACAACCAATCCTTCGCACTATCCATTAAAGAGAAACGGAAAACCTTCAACATTGCACCATCCGCCTCAACATTTGCTGGAAGCATAGCCGTGACAATGGTGTGGAAGTCCAAAAGATGTTTGTTAGGATCTTCATTCACCATGCCATGGAATTTTGGTAATTCTCTAAGCAACCCCGGCTTTATCTCAAAAGTAGAGTTCGTTTGAATACACCCCTGTTGTGTATCAAGCCTATGAGAAGCTAAGTCCTTGAGTGAACGATTTGCATCACCCATTTCTTCTTCTTCACGTTGTCGGAAAATCTCTTCTCCTACTTCCTCCTCGTGCTCGTCCGTTGTGTCTTTACTTGGTTGGAGTATTGTGCCGCGTCTAGTAGCTATCCCGCACCTTGGATAATTCCAATCCTTAGAAGCCGAGATTATGCACTCTGCAAACAATTCTCGCAAACAAGTGAGAAAAAAGACAAGAATCGAAAAGCAAAGATAAAAGCAGAAAATGTAAATAGAAACTAAAAACTTAATAACAAGCCGTATGCCTCCCCGCAAGAACGCCGCCAAAATTTGATCGGTCGTCAACCGAAAAATATAATTTCACTTTCTTACGCACTAAATTTAAATGAAGCACAAGGTAAGGAAGAGTTCGTATCCACAGAGAGGCAATTGTTGTTAAGTAATTTTCAGTTTCTAAAGTAACCCAAGGTATGTTTGTTGTTTAAGAAATAAAAGTAGTTGAAAGCGAAGTAAATAGTTTGAGAAATCAATAAGGAGAAGATATTGGTCAAGGGATAGTATCATTCACAAACATGTATTTTCATCAATGATTAGAATTGGTATTTTAATCTCGTATTTATTAAAAGTCCTAGGATATCTTGATCGCAAGTATAACCCGTTAATTCCCTGTTTTCATCACAACCACATTAAAAGATGCTTATGTGAATTCTTCGTTAAAGCAACCTAAAGTGTAAAAGCACAATTAAGTTTAACTCCCTAAGAGCATTAAGTTTTATGGAATAAGACTCATCAATGCAAACGAATGTGACGTTTTAACAAAAGTTATGATTCACTTGTGACTAATAGGATGTATCACTACAAGCACTAACCACAATTATGCTACTTAGAATCAGGGATAAATAACTTTTTCGTATTGAAAACCCTAATATAGCTCTAGAGATGAACACAAATCGGATTGATTCCGGACTCAACCTAACAAGTTTTCAAATCTTATAACACTATTAATTGTGAATCACAAACAATAATTACGAGACAAAACTAATTCATTGAATCAAAAGCATGTTGAGAAATCAACTTTTATCCCATAACCAATAAGATGTTTAGCTACTCATAGCTATGGAGTTCATCATCATCAATATTCAATAATAAAACAAGGAAGAAGAAGAACAAAACCAAACCCTAGAAGCGTAAACAAAAGTGGCTCTCCAAAAGAATTCCAAGAAAAAGATATATCTCATGTGTTGTAGAAAACCTCCCTTTTATAGCTTTTCTCCAACTTCTAAAATTAGGTCTAGTCTTCAAAGTCCATTAGGTGAGAATCCACCAAGCCCACAAGAATGAGAAACCCGTATAGAAAATACGCCCCGAAAGTGGTCGCCGGAAGTCTGGTATTGTGGCCGAAATCGGCCGGGAAAGTCGCCGGAACAGCCCGATGACCGGCAAAAAGTCCGCCCAGGTCACCGGGCCAACGAGTTGGATCTGTCGGGTCAACGGGTCGGGTCAAACCGAGTCAAGATCGGGTCAGCCTGGAGTCAGACCGAGTTAGAGCAATCAGTGAGTCAGGCAGTTCATCCCCATTCGATCCCAGTCGACTTCACCGGTGGAGTTACTTTGCTCCTGGACTTGGTGCATTGGCCATAGTAGCACAATAAAGATGGCCCTGTTTTGTACCACTTGAAATACTTTCATTCTTACCAAGATGGTCAGTCTTGCAACTCCCAAGACACATCCCATTCTCGCTTATACCAAAGACCAACATAGCCATTCTTTACCAGCACATCTATCAACTCCAGCTACTCCATAAACCCCTGCAACTCAGCTTCACCTGCAACATCTCAATAGCATTTCATTCATACAATCAAGTTTCATGCTCAGCTGCAGCCATCCACTGCCACGAGCCGGACTGGCTATTTCACCGCCTTGAGCTCCATTCCATTTGACAACCTTCTTCTTCAGCTAACTCAGTGCACTACTTCACCAGCACCAGCACCTCCATTTGTGGCAGAGCACTAACCAGTTGCAGTACCACCTGCAACCACACTCACTGCCATCTCCATCTATCTATGCTGCAACTCCATCTCACTACAGCTCAAAAGCAATGCACTGGAACCAACTCACAATACCGGCTCGCCCGGTTCATCCAACTACAGCTTATCATTACCAGCCTCAAGCTACTCCACCAGGCCATACGCCAATCATGTTCACTCAGCTACTCTGCCAATAAAACACAGACTCATCCTTTCTGCCAAGCTCAGTACCAACAACAACCTGACCTGCTCATCCAACTCCTTTGGCACCAAACATGTCACCACCGACTCAGTGCAACATCGGAGACACATTCTACCTACAACTCCCATTCAATGTGTGCCTCTGCACTGCAGCCTCACCAGCTCCACCAGAAGCAGCATCAGTCCTATAGCTTCACCTCAGCTCATGGTTTTGCCCTGAAATCCCAGTAGAAGCATCTTAGTCTCCTTCTTCCACAAGCAACAACAATGCCCCAGGCCACCAGCTTGCAGCTCACTACACTGCAATACAATTCTGCAACCCATCTCAGACTCCATCACAACTCATGTAATCAGCAGCACCAACACTTCCTTGTAGCTCAACCATCTCAGTACCCATTTAATCAGAACAAATACCAGTACCATGGCAGCAACTAAGAGCTCCATAGAGCCCATTAAATCCACAAAACACCCATGGCTTCATCATTGTCATTCCAATTCAGCTCAAATTTCCATTTCACTCAGGGAAGATTCAATCAAACCCATGTTAAATCTTTTCCTCTTGCATCACAGCATCGGGTCTATAGCAGCCGCAGAATTTCCTTCATCTCTTATTCTCTCTTCTTCTCAACTCAACACAGCCACGACTCAGCCCGCACCTCCATTTCTCACTCAATCACCATCGCCAAATCAACAAACCCTTGATTCGAACCCTGTAATGGCAAACTAATCGCCTTTCGATCTCAGATGCTTCCACTTTGCTTCATCAATCATCGGTTTCATCTCAATCTCATCACTCCTCTCGATCTCTCTTCAGAAACTCCTCTTCACTGAGATCTAGAACAACATTGCTTCAAACGAACTTCCCATTCTCAGTTCACCCCTCTCTCTCGGTTTAGTAGCAGCAGCCACTGTGATTTGGTCTCCGGCAACATCCACTTCTTCTCCCACTCTGTAATTCCTCGAATTTCCTCCAGCAGCAGCCATAGTTCTCTCTCTCAAATTCGAGTGAAGACAATCATTGAAAGAAATCGAAACCTGATTTCGATCTAGGTGTAGGAACAAAAGTGGCTAATCCCACTCGAACGCAATAGATAAGGGGTTACCCGGACATGACTCTAGGCACCCACTGTTCTCGTTAAGGTCGACTAGCTCAAACATGGCTGTCGGTTTCATGTATCCAGAGAAGCTCATCCATAGGTTTCGCTCAGTAACTTTCTCGGCACGCAATCGGATTGACTTCAAGCTTTCGCCGTTAGCTTCATATTTAGTTCTTGCTCGCCGCCTTTCAGCCTGCTCCACATATAGCTCGCCTGTGAGATGACAATTTCGCCCTTTGGCCCAATTTGGATAATTTCTTCTTCTTTTCCTCCGTGCGACTCCATTGCACCTAATAAACTCAAAAGCACGCGTAAAGTACATAATTCACAAGAAAAATAGCAAAGAAAGCATAAACTCTATATAGTAAATACGGTGTATTCTACACCTATCAGTGGCATTGAAGTTGCAAAACTCCAACAACATGGGAGATAAAGTTGAAGATACAAGAAATATGTGGAGTCCAAAAAGTAGATTTCAAATCTAATACTAAATGTAAAATTCACTTACGAAGCCAAGTTGTAAAATAGAAATTTAATTTTAATTTAAACTTCACTCACAACATGTTTTTCTTTTTGTCCTACTTCCTTTTATTTATTTATTTTTTTGTTAGAAAAGCGGAGACTAGAAAATATAATAGAAGCTACAAAGATAGCAATTTTTGTATTTGTAACGATGACATCATGTGCAGATTTTGTTTGCAAGGTCTCCCAGGCTCCGATAGATATTTGGGTTGTATTGTGTTCATGCAAAGAAGGAAAAATTGTCGATCTGAAACTCTAAACTGTAACATAGATTATACATAATAAAATTACACCATTATACCTGGTTTCGTTTATCGATCAATAACATAGATTTGTTACATAGAGGTTGAGCCGGGGCCGTAAGGCCCCGGTGATACCTAGTATGAAATAAAATATGATGCTTCAACAAGCTCATATCACTCAATTTCTGGATAATTAATGCTCCTAGATGATCGTGCTAGTATAGAGCCATGAATTAATTATTCTCGAAATCAATAGATTCATTAACTGAATCCCTGGAAAATATTCAATATTTTCATAATATTTCGTTACTTCAATTCATGGTTCTTCCCAGCAGAATTCCATGGGTTAGTAATAAATATTCAACGTACGGGCATCTGAGCTACCTTTGAGTAAGCCCGACCAAAATGGTATAAGTGTACTCAACGATGATGCACTAAAAATCACCGCACGAACAAGTATTTCAAAATACGACGAGACGATGAACCTATGCAAATAGGAAAGAAAATAATAAAATAATATTCAAGGTGCTAGAGGACTGGCTCACCGGTTGGCCAGTCAAGCCCTGACCAGTTCCACGCCCAAATTCTATATTTTATCATATTTTATTATTTTCCTTGATCTCACGAAAATCCTTTAATTTGAACAAATATCCTTCGTTTTGAGGAAACTCCTCAGTTTCATGGTGTTTCCTTCACACTAGGAAATAATATAAAATTAGGGAAAATATTGTGGGGCCGTGATTATTGGCCAACCGTCCATGCCTTGATCCCGGCCGGCCCCACACCTCATGGTTCCTCATTATTTTATTTCCCTAATCTCATGAAAACTCTTTAATCTCATGATATTTCCTTGGTCCCATGAAAAATAATATAAAATTAAGGAAACCCGTGGGACCGGGCCATAGCCGGCCGGTCATGCCCTAGCTGGCCCCACGCGATTTATGTTATTATTATTATAATTATATTTTTCATGTTTCCTTAATCCCATGAAATTCCATAATTTCATGATATTTCCTTCAAATTATGAAATTCCTTTAAATCATGAAATAGTACATAAAATTAGGGAAAACTCACGGGATCTTGCCATAGCCGGCCAACCATGCCCAAGCTGGTCCCACGTGTCCCTTATTTTATTATTATTATTTTTTATGTTTTCCTCGTCTCATGGAAACTCCTTGATTTCAACAAAACTCCTTGGTTTTAACAAACTCCTTGGTTTATGATATTTCCCTAAAATCATGAAAAAACATAATAAAATTAGGAAAATACCATGGGACCGGCCCCTTTGCAATAGCCGGTCCCACACTTTATGATTCCTTCAATATTTTATTATTTTTCCTTCATCTCATGAAGTTTTCACGGTCTCAGCAAAAATCCCTGATTTCTTCATATTTTCTCAAAATGTTGCTCAAACGCACACCAGAAAATATCAAAATTTTCATAACTGAGATACGAACACTTTGGTAACGTGAGCATGTTACCTTGACTGACCAGGGTTGGATGGATTGCAAGAGGCCGGTCCCATGTATTTTGACAATTTTGACCTAATTTGCGCAATTGCACGTATTAAGTCCAAAACTCTTCCAAACAACTTGGAACTTCATAAGACGATCAATATTTGATCCCGTGAGTACCCAGGGACGGTTTCATGACCCCTTGGTCGGTCCCTCACATCTTCATAATTAATTAGGTTTTATTACCTAAGGTTCAGACGAGCATTATTTTAATAAATGATTAAACCAGCATTTAATCATCCTTTCATCAAATCAACTGGTCTTCAAGAGACCTTGATATTTGCTCACGTGAGCATCTGGGCACTACATGGTCGACCCATAATCCCATGTAGCCGGTCCCTCCTTCACTATGTGGTTTATTTCCATAAATCATCAATTAATTATCAATTTATCAAATTAGGGTTTTGAGTCCAAGATTCATAATTCCAGATTCAAACACTAATAATTTTACGATGATCTCATGGTCAACATTTTATTCGGTTCAATTGCCAGTATCTCAAACTAATTTGTTCATGCTACCAGTAATTTATCAAACGAGCAATATTTGCTCAAACCAAGGAATATTGGTTCAACTATCAATATTCAACAATTTATCACATAAGCAATATTTGCTCACCTTAACTATTAACGTTTGAGAAATCATACCTCTGTCTCAGCATACACGTTCAATTCATGAACCTCTAAGCATTTTCAAATCACGTTTGACTCAACAACATAAGGACTCATCGTACCATGAAGTCATGACGTCAGCAACTGACTATCTAAATATGCGTTGCCATGCAGACTCCACGATCACATGAGATATCAATCGTGTCACATGGGGGGATATTAACTAGGGTTTTGGTATGGCGGTCTACGGCATGTGTGTTCATACACACGATGATAATGTGAGCAAGTCGTGCAATCAGTTGAAGGAGTTAACAAAGTAGTGGATGGAAAATCAACCAAGTCTCCGCACGTTGAGCAACTGGTTTTAACACGATTTTCACTTCCCCATTCTTTGATTCCATCAACTGTCACACTTCATGAGATCATGGTGTTTTTAATTACAGCAATATAAATAAATCTCTGAATCATGATTGAAACAAGGACAATATCAGGTCAAACCGACAACACGAGATTAACAATCCCACTCTCAACAGAGCAAATTCAATCATTCATAATTTATCTTATTTTCAGAATATACAACACACCTACAATCTTCGATCACCATTGATCTCACACATTTCTCAGCTTCCCTCCTACAGACCGACCCATCCTCTCTTGTGACCGAATTTACTCTGGAAAAGCCATTGTCTTGGTTTAGGCCGGAGTACTATAGATTGATCTCTCGAATTCAAAGCACTCCCTTCTTGCAGTGCATCTGCGTGAGGATAAGCATTTCGCTCGGTTCAAGGAGTCTCCTCTCCTCAATTCCGTAAAAACCAGCGAATCGTTTTTCCCCATCTACACATGGGTTCTCTTGTGGTTAATTTAATTACTTCAGTATTTTGGATAGAAATTCATGTTTCATGTGATTTGTTAATGTCCAAAGAAATCCTTCTTTTCTTGTGGAAGTAAGGTCGCTCTTGTTTTTCTTTCAGGAATGACATTTTATGGGGGAGAGTTCTTAATTGAACTTATGCTTAATTGCCAAATCTTTGTGGGGAGTACGGCTGTGGAATATTGTAGGAGTTTTCTTGTATATTTATTAACTCCTTGATGAATGCATTTAGTTTCGTCTATATGATTGCATCTAAACAAAGTCGATATGTTCTCTTTTAGTCATGAAGTATCTCTATGAGAATTTTATTATGATCCCACTAGTTTTCGTACCTTTGCCAATTTATATTGACAAAAAGGGGGAGAATTAATGTGTAGTTCACACTACAAATACATATGGTTTACGGATCATTATGTAAGGGGGAGTGGTTTTCATGTGAGATGAAGTGTTGACTAAGGGGGAGTGATACATATCACCATAGTATTTTTGTAAAAGTTGTGATACAATTGGACTTTGATGTTGTGTAATAATACTATGACACCGTATAACAATGATTGAGAGCTATTGTTTTCTCATTTTTACAGCTATGGATCTTCAACAACTATGATGCTGAGTTGAACACATTCAGAATCAATGGAGTACTTGGAAGTGACAAAAATTTCGAGTAATGTTAAATAACCAAGGAAATCAAGCATTTGGATAGAGAGCTACAAAGTTTATTTATTTTATATTCCATATGTATTGATAGTTTTGTCACTAAAATTGTCAAAGGGGGAGATTGTTAGAGCACTGCTCGGTCGAACTCGCAAGCGTTGCTATCTCAAGCTTGTTGTCAAGTTTAGTTGCCAAAACTATAAGTCTTGATTTCTAGTCTACTTATAACTAAGTCTCGGATTATGATAGAAAGTGTAGTTGAGCATTAAACTTCACGGCGTTCATCGATTGAAGACGAAGAACTACTAAGGGGAGAATGTGGAACTTCATCAACAAAAGGTATGTGGAGACTTGAACTCATCTATCACTCAAAAATCTATCTACTCTATCTCCTATTATACACATTTGCTATTTCGAGCTGAGTTTAGCTCGCTTACATACTTCTCGACATATGTGTTGGTAAGCTTTCGCGTTAACCAAGTTCATCTTATATTCTTGACGAAAGTCAAAATATGATCATGTGAAAATCACCTGGTAACATATTACATGATTTTTGTGAGACAATCATTCGATGTCGACTCGGAATGTTTCATATTGATCATTCGATCACTTGAAAATTGTTTTAAAGCTAATAGTTTGTATGAGATAACTATTGTCGTCTTCCGAGAATGTTTCAATGATTGAATGGGAGTTTAGAAAAAATAACCATGATTGGATATAGCACAATATGTGTACTTGTATGCCAACTGTTGCAAGTTATTCCAAGCCCGGGAACCATGGTATGCATATCTGTATGCGTACTAATTGGTTTAGTAGAGGTCCGGGAACTAAGTGCGCATACCGATACGCGGACTGGCGTGAGGTTCAAGTTCCGAGACTTTACTGAGTTTGGTGGTATGCGTACACGTTCGCGTACCGGCGAACCCAAACTTAGTCCGACCACTTAGGTTTGCGTACTCGTTTGCATACTTGAGTGGGTTATGTTCTAAAATCGGTTTGTTCATGAACCAATACATTTATATAATAAGGAATGCAATCTTTTGCAAACCGTGGCTATAATGTTCATG
This sequence comes from Papaver armeniacum, assembly GCA_023531295.1. Taxonomy (NCBI): domain Eukaryota; kingdom Viridiplantae; phylum Streptophyta; class Magnoliopsida; order Ranunculales; family Papaveraceae; genus Papaver; species Papaver armeniacum. The sequence continues at coordinate 269,683 of JAJJWW010015032.1, read as the reverse complement.
AATTTATTCGAGTGAATCAAAATCGATTTTGCTTCAATTGTGTCTTGTATGCTACTATGAGAATATAAACAATTGACAACTCTAGAACTAGTTTCATGTAGTGATCTACACTACAATTGGTGCTCAAAAACAGGATAAATCTCTAAGGATAGAGATAATTGAAGAAAAGGGGAAGGAATTAGAGGGTTAGAAGAAGAATTAGACGAATCAGGGAAGGGAAAGAGAGAACATAGGATATTTAGGAGAAAAGAACATTGTTTCATTTCATTACTTGGTTCCCGATTCCACACAATAGACTCAGCATATATTGCAACAAAGCTACTCACAAACACGAATACCTAAACTACCCTTTAGTTAATAAGAAAACTACGAAAATAACCAACTGCTTTAAACGTCATGAAGCTCGGTTCATGACAAATCCCACCCCTTCAAATTATCCTTGTCCTCAAGGATATAAAGTGAGCCTGACCGGTGGAAAACACAGTTGTTGCATACTAGCGGCTGCATCTCGAATTCAGCAGAAAATGTGAGCTTAATAACTTTAATACCAAAGCCCATAAGAAACTGAAAGCCTTCATATGAATTGTAGGTATGAAGCCTAGTCTGAATTCAAAACTGATCGATGCACTTGAAGGTTCTGTGCTTATTTCTCTATGGAAAACAGACCGAGTAATTTCATAGCCCTCTGCCTGGTAAATGCTAGTACAACCACCTCCTGCATTGATGAGTGCCAAATAGTGCATATTTATACACCTTTTTATTGGCATTTTACTCATCTTTTTGCGCTTATAAATCGAGATATTATCCCATATTCTTATTTTCTTTGTTTTCAAGAATAAATATTTGTATTAATTAATTTTGTGTTTTTAGGTAATAAATAAAGCTCGGAGAAACTGAGGAGCCAAAGAGCGAAGAATTGGAGTCAAACATCTATGGAGCAGATAGCCAAAGCCCGCGCGCAACAGTTGCAACCCAACAAGTAGCAACTCATCTCAAGACATGGGCTTGAGCTAGATCCAACCCGCGACCCGGATCCGAGCCCGTGCACTCCAAGCCGTCAAGATCTCGCCTGGCTACATCCAACGGTCGCTGCCCTCACTATACATCATCTCTTGATGCTCCATGCAACACCGAGATCACATCAAAGCCGCTCACCTTTCTCAGCCGTTGAGATTTCTCCACTTGATCTAACGCTCGCTTCAACCTCTACATCAACAGCCGATGCACTCGCTCAACACCGAATGACCCTAACCCTATACACCCTAATCGACTATCTCATTCTTCTCTTTTCCTCTTCTCTTCCATCTCCATCGAGCGAGCTCTGCTCTTCCCACAAACCCCCTGCCCCGACCATGGCGGGAGCGCCACCACCTCCGTCCTTTCTTCCACACATTATCACCACCTGCTCCGCCACTCTCTCCCTCGATTAACTCTTTCATAGCTTCTCCTCACCTTAGAAGCTAGGTCGAGCTAATTAAGGTTAGGGTTTTCTCGAGCAACCCGCATGATTGATTCAGAGGCGATTGACGGGGAGACCAAGAGAAAACAGCGAAGTCGAGTATGGGTTCAAATTAGTTTGCTTTTATTTTATGTTTTGTTTCGATTTTTGAATTATTAGGGTTTGTTTGTTTTAGGGTTTCTTTGTGCATGTATAAATAAAGCGAGGGGATGATGATTTTAGGTACGCCTGGATTAGCCAGGCTGTCACTTAGTTTCATTTTGTAGTTTTATTTCTTGCAATGTTTTAATTTCAATTTCCAGGGTTGGGATGAAACCCTTGATTGAATGTTGAGTTGTTCATTGTCTTCTTATTGTTCTTGTATGCCTTAGTGGAAAGTTTGGATTAGTTAATTGAACACATGACCCTGTGATGGAGTGTACTGTAAGAAGACACTCCATACTAGGGGGGAATGTGTGGAATTAGTGAACCCATTATCATGGTATTCTTCCCTGGAAAGAATCAAGAGTATATTTAGATTAGGAATTGCTTAGCATAAGATCAAGTGGTGGATTCTCTACCACTAGTGTTCTTCCCACATTGTTATAATCCATTTATCTTAGTTCAGTGTCACCATTTCACTTAGTCGCATCGACACAAAACTCATAACTCTGTTACCTTCATTAGAACTCAGTTTAGCATAGCCATAGATACTTAGGCACACCCTAGTCCTTGTGGGATCGACCCGTACTTGCCGCGTCTCCAATAGACGCCGTGCACTTGCGGTATAAATTGTAGGCTAAAATAACCCCACCTTTCTCGGGCCTACCAAGTTTTTGGCGCCGCTGCCGGGGACTTGGCGCGTGCCCTGTGATCTTTTGCTTACTTCACTGAGTTGCAATTTATCCCTGTATATATTCATTTACATTTTTTTGCTTTGTAACACCTGTCTTAGTATAGTTTAGTTAAGCTTTATCTTTGAATCTTATTGTCAATACATACTCTGCATTATAGTCTAATTTCATCTACCATCTGCATCCTTGCATCCGCATCGTAGCTTGTAATTTTTTCTTTTTGCATCTTTGTCTTGCTTTCACTTGTGACAAACCACCTTAGACCCATACTTGTGAAATCCTCCCCGTGATGGTCCAAAGTGGTTTTCCTGTGCCAGGTCCAATAGCCTCTCGGGTTTGGGCTGGTATTCATCTTGATCCTCTACTTAACATCAACATTTTTTTGGAAACTAAACTCTCATTTTTGAGCTAAACAGTACGTGTGTCTTTCTGCTGTGTGAGCAAATTGAGCCAACCTAAGGCGAGCAGGGAAAAGCTCAAGTGAGCTTAACTTTTTGGAATGCACTGTAATTGAACCTTGCGGTGCCACGTGAGTGAGGTAAGTATGATTAAACTTCGCCTGTAAGCCAATACGCCCTGTTGCTGCCTTGCCTTGGAATTTTAAGTTAGTGAGCATAACGCAGCCCTGTTCTTTGCCTTGGCTGATAGCCGATAGTGCGCAACCTTGACCTTGTCTTTGCATCCCTGTCTTTGTTAAACCTACCCTGTGAGGAATATGTGCATAACCCTGATAAGCTAGTTCACCTGGTTAGCCCCTGACCTCACTCACCTGTTGCATTAGACCCCTTGCCAAGCAGCCCCTGTAGCTGTGAGGTTGGGCTTTGATAACACAGTTAGCTGCAACACAAGTGAGCCTGTGTGAAACCACCTTGCTAGCCCCCGAAGCTGCAAGTGTTGGGTCATAACTTGGAAGCCAAATTTGCTGAGCATCCGCCTGTCACCAGCCCGCCAACCAACCTGGCCTTTGTGAATTGGTTTTAAACATTGTGTGAACAACTGAGCCATAACTGAATACCACCTGAGCTCAGCCCTGCTCCCTTGCTAGCCCCTGAAGCTGCAAGTTTGCGCCAGATTGCAAACCCGGCTACCATCATTTGAGCATAACCTGTCTCACCTGAGCATGACACCCTGATAATCCTAAAATCAATGATTGCTCTGCTGTGAATGTGCACTGTGTACCTTGAGCTTGTATTGCCTTGAATCAGTAGCCAACTGATAGCCAACTGTATTGCCTTGTGTGACTTGCAAACCATCGGACCTAGCCCCGTGCATGAGCCTGTGCTAGCTGCTTGCTTTGAGCATTGTATAAGCTGAAATTAGTCTGTGTTGAGCATAATCATTGTATAAGCTGTAGCACCTAAACTTGTGCATTCCTCTCGTGTGTCCGAGCACCTAGGTCAGTCTTGTGCATGAGCCCGAACCCTAACCGGGGCTCTGCACAAGCTTGCTGGCAAACTAAACCCAAGATCATTGGTCAGCTAACTAGTCGACCCAAAATCGGCCCTCATACTGGCCGATCGACCACACCAAGGGCTCATTGAACCCAACCTGGGCTAGCTAAACCCACATCTGTTGGGCTGAACATCAGCTGGGCTAACTAAACACTGCTGGGCTGATCAACACAACCTGGGCTGCAACCAAACTGAGCCCAGAGTCTATTCATTTCTGGGCTATACTGTTTCAAATACTTCTGGGCTGTGCAGTTTCACAAATCCTGGGCTTCAAACAACAACAATCCCAATAAACCAAAAAGCCCAGAATCCCAACAAACCAAATGAAACCCAATAAACCAAACCAACCCCATTCAAAACCAAACTGAGCCCACAAAAAACCAAACATAAACTGGGCTCTATTTGCATCACTTGGGCTTAACCTCCTTGGTTTTGAGACATCATTTAAATGTGTGCTAGGCAATAGTACTCCTTTTTTGAGCCCAAATTGAGCTGCTAGACCATGTCAGAATTTGCATACGGGCAGGATTCATATTATGGACCCCCCACAGACCATAGTGATTTTAGGGACTATTATGAGCCTTCTCAGGGCCCTGACCTTCAATATTCATACCCTAATCATTATAACCACATGTATCAGTCATCACAATGGGGAGATGAACAATTTTATACTCCCCCAACTCCTTGCTTGCAATCAATAATGGAAACGCTCATGGAGCAAAATGCTAGACTTGAATTGAATGCAATGCATGATCATCCATACAAAGAATATATCTGAATTTCCTTCTCTAGTGAACCACATATGCAACCATGTAATGATCATTCATATGAAGCATGCACGCCCACTAGTGAAAACTCTCCTTCCATTGAACAACTCAACATGATTCTTCAAATGAACCTAATTCAGACACAAAATGAAGAATGGAAGGAATTTCATGATAAGATGCTAGTTGTCCCTAATAAAGCAAATTTTGAAAATAGTGTTTCTATGCCTACTCATGCAAATAACACTGAATATGAACCTAATCTAGAGGTAAATGAGTACACTAGAAATGCTAATAGGGAAATGCATTTTTGTTATGATGATGATGATGATGAATACGATATGTTAGAAGAGCATGTGTATGCAGATAATATGATAGAATCTTTGAGTTCGAGACGTTAGGCGTCTCTTCTCGTGAACCCTATGAATGACACTTCTTCTAACATTCATATATGTGATATGGATTCTCGAGCTTGGCTTTGTGAAATTCTTCGAAATGTGAGCATGCTTCACAACTTGTTTGTGACTTAGGACAAGATGAATCTTCTGTTGACACTAATGTTCTTTTGGATCATGATATTATTGTTGTGTCGATTCCACTGCCCATATCACAATATGTTGCACGCTCACGATGATTATGACTTGGTGATTGATGAATTGCTCTATGCTGGTGAACATGATTTACCCTCTTTTGACTTTGGGAAAGTGTGTGATGGTACAAATGATTTTAAAAATGAAAACAACTTAGATGTACCTAACCTCTCTCCTGAGTCACAAATTGATACTCCTCCACCCAACCTAGGTGTAGTTTGTCACAAAATTGCAAAACCAACTTTTCTGAAAATGCCTAACTTAGGCCTAGAACTTTGTGCTTCCCAAGTCCTCTTGGACTATTTTGCATCAAAGTATAACACTCTTAAGGAGCCACAGTTGGAATATGTATGTCTGCCTGTAATTAGCAAAACTCATTTTGAGTTAGACCTTTTGCATGATGTACCTTTAAAATTGCAAGATTTTGTTCTCACAAACACACCCGTTCACAAATTTAGGTTTGGGGAAACTCCTTCACATCTGCAGTTACTTGCACTCTCTTGTTATATACGTAAGGTCATTGATGTTTGTATATATTTTCTATTGGGTTGATCCTCAACTCTTTAGATTGTTAGTTTATGGTGAATTTTTGTATATATCCAGTAGGACTTGTTAAAATTTTTTCTTTTCTTGATTCGGTTGAGTCTTCTTGCACATATATTATGCTAATCCGATATGATCTCCGTTGAGAATATTGGATTCTAGCCTGACGAATGAAGCTCAACCTTGCTCCCGCCGACATCCTAATCTCTTCCCTTTTATCTTATCAAAGATAGTTCTCTCGGTATGTGAATTTTTTAAATTTTTCCTATCTGTGACACATTGAGGACAATGTTTGATTTAGGTTTGGGGGTGCATTTGCATTTAGAGTTTTTAGTCTTTTATTCTACCTTTTATTTTCAAAAAAAAAAAAAAAAAAAAAAAAAAAAAAAAAAAATTCAAAAATTCAAAAAATTCAAAAACTTTTGCAAATAAAAACCACCAACTTTTAGAGATTTTAGAGTCACTAGCATGCTTCTAGCTATGTTTAAATAGAGATTCGACCAAATAACAGAACTTGGAAGTACCGGAAACATAATCGGGTTTCTTAGTTGATTAGAGCGTTAAAGTTGGATTTAACCATACGGAGGGCGAATTAGGTCTTTGTTTAGATATTCGGTAGTAGAATTGTGATCAACCATAGTGGAGACTACCCATTTTACATCAAGCGGGTACCGACCTTCACTCTTTGTGACTTTCTAGAAAAGCTTTTAGAGTGTGTGTCACCGTACGTCAATTCGGGTAGGAATGGTGAGCTACCCAACTTCGCACCACTTTCAAAGACTACTTTTGATCTCTTGAGTGCTAATTCCGTCAATCATGAGGGTGACGTCTAAAGATGAAAACTCCTTCTAAATATCGATTTGCGTTAGCATCTCTCTCTCTCAATCGACAAGACCCATCATCATCGTCGACGAACCTGGAGGGGAATCGAATATTGAAAGAAAAATTGATATAGTCCAAGGTTTATGTGCAACAAAGAAAAGAAAATAAGATGAGAATTAATGAAGTTTGTGAAAAATTGAGTTTATCGTTTTATTGTAACCAATTAAAAAAAAAAAAAAAAAAAAAAAAAAAAAAAAATTAAGTTTTTGTGAAGTTCAGAAGTTCGTCATCAATAGTTGTTGAAAGACCGAAGACAAGAAGATTGAAGACGTTTCTATGGTTTCTTATGAGAGAGTGATATTAATTGCCGATCGGGTGAGAAGTGAGTGAGTACTCCCACCCTTACTAATGGTTGATTTTCCCTTCTTAGAGATCATTAGAAAAGATTCTTTTTGTCCACACTTTTTGGAGTCTCCGTTTTATTTCGGAAGGTTATCCTTCTTACCTACAACGTGTGCGGGATTTCTCTCTTTATTCCGCTGCACACATGAGAGACTAAAAAAGCGATCTTTTGAGTGCAATTATCATAAAACCCTAATGGTGAGGCAGAAGTCTAGGCTTATGATCACAATCGAATCCGAATTCTTTCATATGGTATGGTTACTTCTCGCTCAACTCTTAAGGATGAGAATGCGTTCTTCGATAGTTCTAACCTCATTACTAGCATGCGGAAACTCTATGTCCTCATAGCTTCTTGGATGCTTGAGACTCTTTTACACTCTGAAGTTGGAGAAGGTTTTGTGGGTACACCTCTTGTAAACCCTCACGAGACTATAACTCGTCCACTAGGGACACCTAGGGGTTTAAAGGCTTAGTGCATACGCTAAATGCATTCGAGAGACTGCTGACGGGGTATAGTTAGGATTTCTTCATTTCTGTTTCACTTGAGGACAAGTAAAATTCAGGTTTGGGGGTATTTGATGAGTGCCAAATAGTGCATATTTATACACCTTTTTTATTGGCATTTTACTCATCTTTTGCGCTTATAAATCAGATATTATCCCATATTCTGTATTTTCTTTGTTTTCAAGAATAAATATTTGTATTAATTAATTTTGTGTTTTTAGGTAATAAATAAAGCTCGGAGAAACTGAGGAGCCAAAGAGCGAAGAATTGAGTCAAACATCTATGGAGCAGAGATAGCCAAAGCCCGCGCGCATGCATTTGCAACCCAACAAGTAGCAACTCATCTCAAGACATGGGCTTGAGCTAGATCCAACCCGCGACCGGATCCGAGCCCGTGCACTCCAAGCCGTCGAGATTTCGATCTTCTACATCCAACGGTCGCTGCCCTCACTATACATCATCTCTTGATGCTCCGCGCAACACCGAGATCACATCAAAGCCGCTCACCTTTCTCGGCCGTTGAGATTTCTCGACTTGATCTAACGCTCGCTTCAACCTCTACATCAGCAGTACATGCACTCGCTCAACACTGAATGACCCTAACCCTATACACCCTAATCGACTATCTCATTCTTCTCTTTCCTCTTCTCTTCCATCTCCATCAGAGCAGAGCTCTGCTCTTCCACAGAAACCCCCTCTGCCCCGACCATGGCAGAGCGCCACCACCTCCGTCCTTTCTTCCACAGCTATCACCACCTGCTCCGCCACTCTCTCCCTCGATTAACTCTTTCATAGCTTCTCCTCACCTTAGAAGCTAGGTCAGAGCTAATTAGGGTTAGGGTTTTCTCGAGCAACCCGCATGATTGATTCAGAGGCGATTGACAGGGGAGACCAAGGAGAACAGCGAAGTCAGAGTATGGGTTCAAATTAGTTTGCTTTTATTTTATGTTTTGTTTCGATTTTTGAATTATTAGGGTTTGCTGTTTTAGGGTTTGCTGTGCATGTATAAATAGAAGCAGGGGATGATGATTTTAGGCACGCCTGGATTAGCCAGAGCTGTCACTTAGTTTCATTTTGTAGTTTTATTTCTTGCAATGTTTTAATTTCAATTTCCAGGGTTGGGATGAAACCCTTGATTGAATGTTGAGTTGTTCATTGTCTTCTTATTGTTCTTGTATGCCTTAGTGGAAAGTTTGGATTAGTTAATTGAACACATGACCACTGTGATGGAGTGTCTTTAAGAAGACACTCCATACTAGGGGGAATGTGTGGAATTAGTGAACCCATTATCATGGTATTCTTCCCTGGAAAGAATCAAGAGTATATTTAGATTAGGAATTGCTTAGCATAAGATCAAGTGGTGGATTCTCTACCACTAGTGTTCTTCCCACATTGTTATAATCCATTTATCTTAGTTCGGTGTCACCATTTCACTTAGTCGCATCGACACAAAACTCATAACTCATTACCTTCATTAGAACTCGGTTTAGCATAGCCATAGATACTTAGGCACACCCTAGTCCTTGTGGGATCGACCCGTACTTGCCGCGTCTCCAATAGACGCCGTGCACTTGCGGTATAAATTGTAGGCTAAAATAACCCCACCTTTCTCGGGCCTACCATGCATCCACGAATATCAACTTGAAAACAACATAGCAAATGACTGTATGAGTACCCACCAATGTAAGAGACCTTAACCCACCACCAGTTGAGGCCTGTACATGCATCTTCATGTTTACTTGTTTTTAAATAACCTGTATGTGGAGCTGTATTTGCAAACAATTTCCCACTTCCAACACAAAATTCTTCACCTGCCAATCTTTTCTTAAGAAGGTAACTTCTTCATTGTTAACCTGCAGCTCCAACTTTTCACCTTTCTCAACAGAATAATAAGTATTTAGCTCAACTTTATGCATAATAATTCTGGTCATGTGACATTTAACTGAAGTAGTTGTTGAAAGTGCAAGGTGAATTACGAATTTCTGTAATGCCCTGGAGTTGACAGTCTCTTCTTTTCCTTGTTGTGCTGCGCCCTGAGATGTGGAGATCTCCAGTACCTGGTAGTGCTGCTTGTGAGCTAAAAAGCCTTGTAAATGCGCTTGTAGCTTGTTGAATATCCAAATACCCCTTTCCATATTCTTGTCAACACTACCTCCCACAAACCATAATAATCGTCGAATGCTAACATCAATAATCTTCTCAAACTCAGGTTTATAGTATGAAACACTCATAAATATGTTGTTGCATGAAGGAAGGGAGTAACCTGTTGTTAAACCTGAAACAGAGCTTAACCTATTCCAGCATTCTGTAGCTGCTGACAAGATTACGAATGCCCTTAACATTTCAACAGTACCCAGATTATGTTGTAATTTATTCGCTTCGCTGTACGGCACGAGACTTTATCTAGTGTTGACCAATTGATACTCAATCCAGTGCATGAGTCTTGTTTCTCCACTTCCAGCAATGTTATGGATGAAAATTTCATCTATTACTCTCTGACGTGTGAGTGTCTTGATCACTAAACACGTCACTACCCAGTTCTTCTCATGCTCCTGAGGCAAATATAGCAGAATATGATGTTGTTGGATACATTTAAGCTTGACCTTGAAAGCCTTGTAGCAATGATATCACAAATATTTTCCTGTCTTGGTTTTTATTTCCTCATATAGTGCACCCTTAAGCTATAATGTATAATGGGGAAGGATCCGTTGACATGGTTATAATGACATAATCCGTTGACATGGTTACCATTTTTTCTACCAAACCCAATCGACAATGAATTTAAAGCTAATATTCTGGAGACAGGTTCCTCGTATAAAACTCTACATTCCTACTAAAAATGAGAGAATTCCAAAATATGAAACTTCGCCATCCACATATTTTAATTTCAACCGTTAATCTTCAACGGTTGATATTCAAAATGGTAGATGGTGGTCTTATACATCTCGGAATGATCTCATTTTTGGTGGGAGTGTAGATACTTATAAGAAGAATATGTCATCAAAACATTAGCCTCGAATTCATTTCCCGTTGGGTTTGGTAGAGAAAATGGCGCTAAAATGTCAAGATTATGTCATTATAACCATGTCAACGGATCCTACCCCATGTATAATAATGATGATCCCAGCTTGAACTATATCTACCAGGTCCACCAGCAATTACGCTACGCAATCCACGTGTCACTAAGAAAACCAAAATATAACCACCAACGTTCCTCATACTCCACAACCCTTTCTGAGCCTCTTCTAGATCTTGCACATTCTCAAACTCACTTTCTTTTCTCGCTTGAAGTGTCACCTCAGCTCAGAAAAAATTACCTTTCGGAAAATTTTTATCAGACAACCCTCGGCATCACCCTTGTCACCATTTTTAACAAACAAATATACATTCACCTTCGAAATTAACAATTCTAAGCCATACCCAAGTTCTTCCATCATCTTATTATTAACAACATATGTATTGTATTTTTGCATTAAATTCAACTCATGAAGAACGTTCAAACCAGAAGTAAGTAAACTAAAATTGAATCTAGAGTTGTTTCTAATGTAATAAGAATACCTTGTAATCAATTTTAGCAACCTCCCATGATCAAATACCTTTCCAGCAATATCCCGGACACCATGGACACATACTTTACTACTGAAACTGCCCATTACACTAACAGACATTTCAAGAAGACCATATATATCTAACCTTCACTATACCCATTGAGTGTTCTATGTCAGCAATCAATGCGTCACAATCTTCACTATCTCCTTGAGATGTTTTCCCTAGCATTGCAGCTGCATTGATTACATAACTCCTTGCATTCAAAAGAACCAGATCATAATTATTGCTTCCCATGTAGTTCAATACTTTATGAAATAATTCTGAACTTGCTACAACTAGCACCTCCAAATAGAAATTCCACAAACCGGTCTCATACATTTTACCTCGATCGAATAATATACAAATATTTATGGGTGAAAACTATTCTGCCGGGTTTGGTAATTTGGGGTGTGTAAATGAGAATGAATCTAAACCCTAAACAAATGCACTTTACGCGGTGAGTGCTTGTAGATTCGGAAATCAATCACATGCAAGTCCTACCTAAACCAAGAAATGGCCGTTCCGGACTTGTTTCGGTCACAAAGTGAAGGAGATGGGATTGATCTTAGGGAGGAAGCGAAGAAGGTGTTGAGATTGTGAAGGTGTTGGCTTGCTTATGACTTGTAACAGAAAGGTGAGCAGGCTTACGATTGATGCAAGCAGGCTCTGGGTGTTTTGTATTAACACTTGGTTTCTGTCTCGTCTGGACTTGTGTTGTTTTTCCCCCCGTTAGGAAAATAGGGAGGAGAACCTATTTATACAAGTCATTTGATCCCTATTCACGTCTCTCGTGGGAAGTGGAGGAAGTGGAGTGATGGAGTAGTGGAGTTGTGTGTTGGTGTTACACGACCAGTCTTGTCCACTTCTCATGTCATCTCTAACCGTCCATGATTTCCTGACATGTTCTTGTGATGGCGCGTTGCACGCTACACGCTGTAAACCGCCAGAACAATACCCCAGTATGTATCCCCTAGTTTGTGACATGATTGATGTCTGGAATGTGTGGATCGTGGGACCCACAAAAGGTAGTATGTAATGCTAAATTGAATAACTGCGTTATTCAGGAAGTTGATACTTGTGAAGTATCATGTGTATTTTATGCAGGTACTGCATTATGGTGTGGTAAAGTGACGGGTGGTGATCACCATGACGCCTCACTGACCAATTAACTCTTGACCAGGGTTTTATAACCAAGCCGGTGAAGTTGGATGGACGAGATGATCTTTGAGACACTCATCTGCGACCGTTGATGGAATTAGGGTTTTGAAGAGGTGTGCAGGCATCATTCTTCAGCTTGGTCGAATCAAGCTTGGGAGACGATTGTGGCCAGGCCGATCGTACATGCGTGTAGACTGGCATGACGGTGCGGGCGCCCATACCCCATTACCTCACGAAAGTATGATCCGGGCCACTCAATTAAATCAGGTGAAGTTGAGTGGTCGATATCAATTTGTGACATAAAACTAGTGCCGCAAGAGCCGCACATCACGCCACCTTCAGGCGCGCGTTCCAAGACAACCAATTCTTGGTCGGTCTTGGTCGATCGATCTGGAGTGTAGGTGGTAGGCTGGTGTTCACGCCTATGCTGGCTTGTCCCATGAAAACGTGATCTAAGCTACTCAAATCGTCCGGTGAAGTTGAGTGGTCGAGATCAGTTTGCAATTTGGGAAGTGTGACCACGCAAGTTTGGACGCGCATTTTGGGATAACCAAGCATGATATGCCTTGGCCGATCAGGTGAGGGGATAGACAGGCCCACGGTGGTCATCTTTGGTATGACCGGGACTGCTAATCTAATGGGGACCCTCCATTCGTGCGGAGAAGATGGACGCTCGTGATGCTCAAAACCCTAATTTTGGGTTTCACGGCCGTGCGTCATGCTCTGTTCGGGCGCACGAATTGGGATGCCCAACCATGGTTGGTCCTGACCGATTGGTCAGGTATGTAGGAGGGCCCATGATGATTGTGTTGACATGCTCTGGGCCCTTTGAATCTATATCTACACCCTCCATCTATACCTGCGAAGATGGATGGTTGAGACTGTTTTGCGACACATATAATATGCCGCAAACCCTAATTTAGGGTTTCCCGTCCATACGCTCTGGTTTGGACGTTTTGGAAAGCTAGGCCAATATTTTGGGGAGGCCGACCATGCGGGGTCCGCGTTGGTTCGGCAGTGAATATTCCATACGTGCTTGGGGGTTATGGAATTGATCTGGGCCATCCAATCATGCTGGTGAATTTGGATGATCGAGATCTTATCTAGACTGATACGGACAGTCCGGATGCTCAATCGGGCTAGTATAACACACCGAAAGTTCTCAATCATGCTAGTATAACACACCGAGAGTCGGCCTGTACGGGTATTTCGTACATGGTTTCATTATAATGCTTGGAGATTCGTGTTGCTCTGCTAAGAGTAACACTCATTCGTCATGTCGCACTGATAATGAGTACGAAATACAAAGGTTGGTTGCGCATTAATTAATAATGCTAGAAATTCACAGGGTATATGGGATTGTTGCTACATGCTCCAACCTGGATGAATTTCATGTATTCACAGAATGGGATTGTTGCCACATGCTCCATTCTAGGTGAATTAAGTGAAGGAGTATCCAACACTTTATCTTTTACAAGATGTTAGCGCATAATTTTCTGGCTTTTACAATTTTAACCTTAAATGAAAATCCACCATCAACAACAACCATAATCAAAACTAGGTAAAATAGAACACAAAGACTCACTTGAATTTTCACTCAAAAGTTTTAAACAATATCCATGAACAAGATTTAACTTCCAAACAAGGTCATCATTATGTTTATCCCTTATATTAGACCTATCCAACTCTCTTCCTTTATCAAATATCATTCGAGTATAATTAGCACAAGATGAAACATTACTAATAGAAGTATTCTGAGTTAAGTGAGAGAAGGAGTACAATCTGATAAAATTGATAAAGTAGAATGGTATTTGATGCAGGTTATTATCTGTAATAAACTTCCACCCTTCAAACTGTTTAAATACATCATCAGAAATCCGATTCAGTAACTTGAAGTCCTTCACACCATTGTTTGTACCTTCAAAATCCATAATAATATCAAGACAATAATGTTCAGAATTGAACAGTTTACCTTCCTGGTAGTCAAGAAACGTCGAATTTACTTTGTACTTCAAATCTGCACCAACATCACCAGCACTATCGATTTTTGAAAAATTAGGTATGAGACAAGAAAAACAATCATCGCTTGCTAAAGAATTAGAAGAATTTTGAGTGACCCCTTTTAACGAGTTGTAATCTTCTACCTCACTATTTGTAACCTTTCTAACTTGAGAATTCAAAACATCATTAGGATAATTATGTTCAGAAACGAAGGGTTTAACCTCTTGATAATCCAGAAACATCGACTTCCCATTGTATTTATGAACTTCATTAATAATACTAGATCCATCAACATTAGAGAACGCAATTATTGGTGTGGATTGAAAATTACTTTCATCTGCTGGACTAGGAGTTGAAGAATTTTGAAATAATTGACTTATCGAACTTGAATCACCTAAAATTTATTTCAAACTGACATCAACTTCTTTCTCAATCATCTTCGAATGAATAAACTCAGCTCCAACTAAACCGATGCTTTCAGATCCATATTTTAATTTTCCAGCATCAACTATCAATTGTGAATCGATACCCCGACCTTCAATTCCATCAGTCAAACTTAGTTGTCCGTCGAAAACCCTTTTCAAGTCAGCTTGAGAATTAGAACCTGATGGTATTTCCAGTAAATCATCACCGGATCCCATTTTTTTTTCTTCAACAAACGTTCTTCGAAAGCCTTCAATTTATCAGCAAACATCGTCTTCAGGGAAGAGAGGAGTGCATTTTCAAACTCATTCATGGTAGCGCAGTCTCAGAATTGACTGCTCTGATACCACTTTTAGTGATCTACACTACAATTGGTGCTCAGAAACAGGATAAATTTCTAAGAATAGAGATAATTGAAGAAAAGGGGAAGGAATTAGAGGGTTAGAAGAAGAATTAGACGAATCAGGGAAGGGAAAGAGAGAACATACGATATTTAAGAGAAAAGAACATTGTTTCATTTCATTACTTGGTTCCCGATTCCTGGTAGGTCTGTATAAATGTATTTCCTACGTCTTAAACTACAAGTGCACAGTGCCTTTGGAGGCAGTGGCAAGCACAGGTCATTCCACAGAGAACTGGGGTGTGTTATGTGATCTAATGGCTCTTAACTGATTTTCTAGTAAGTGTCAAAGATGTTTTGGTGTTGTCGAAACAACTGAGTTGAAGTTGTGATTATAAACTAAAGTATTAATGAGCAAGATAAGTTGTAAGTTGTTGGTTGAGTGGCACTAGGATTATCAAATCCACCACCTGGTTCATGTTATGGGATTCAACTAGTTTGAGTGCTTGATTCTGTGATGTACAAGGATAAGGTGTCAAATTTATCACCTATCTAAGGAGTTTCACCAAATGATAACTCAGTTATCAGCTAAGGCACCAACTTAGAGCACTAGTTGTCTAATTAAGCACAACTAGTCAAGAAAATTAGCAATTTATCTCTAAGGCTTGAGCTGAAGCATCACCAATGCAGTTTTAGCCTAACTACAATGCATACATGGCAGTCATTGTGAGAGTAAAGCATTGGGAAGCTATAATTGAGATTATCTTTAAAGTTTAAGCATTCAAAAGCAACTTCAAACACAGTTGAACCACGGGCGAGAATCAGGGTTTCATTTTTAATCCTAGCAAAGTAACTTAGAACATAATGAACATAGTAAAGATAAACTTCAAATTCAAATACAACTAAACCCTAAAAATTAACTAAAAACTGACTGTCTCTCTCAGCATTCATAACATCAATTTATACTTTCCAAACTACTTCTCTAACAACCAAACTTACAAATCAAGCGAACCCACGCCTCTCTCCTGCTCAGAATCGTCCATGCTGGGGTTGTTGGTGAAACCCTAGCTCTACTTTTCTCTAAGTTAGCTTCTAGGGTTGGGAGAAGCTAAGAGAGAGAAAACTAGACCTAGAGAGGCGGAGAAAGTGGTTGATGGAGCTAGTGGTGATGGCGACAGGAGATGGATGTGGTAGTGATGGTAGTTCTGCCATGGGTAAGGGGAAGAGGATGGAGCTCTACAGAGGTATGGGGGAAGAAGAAAGAGAAGATGGAGGAGAAAATGAGGTTAGGTCGATGGGTATAGGGTTAGGTGATTTTGCTGTGGAGCGGAGGCATCGAAGTTTGATGAGGAAGGCGGAACGAGCATTGGATGCGAATGGGCGAGATCTGAACGGCTCAGGGAGAATCAGGCTTGTTTTGGTGTTGAGCGGGAGCATCGAGTGTTGAAGGGAAGGACGGAGCGACCGTTGGATGCAGAAGGATGAAGATCTAATGGCTCGGAAGAGACGGGCTCGGATCCGGGTCGGATCTTGGATAGCTTGGGCCCATGTCTTGTGGATGAGTTTCTCCTTGTTGGGTTGCAACTGTTACGCGCGCGGGCTTTGGCTTTCTGTTCCATAGACGCTTGCCTCCAATTCTTCGCTCTTTTGGCTCCTCAATTTCTCCGAGCTTTATTTATTACCTAAAAACACAAAATTAATTAGTACAAATATTTATTCTTGAAAACAAAGAAAATACAGAATGCGGGATAATATCTGATTTCTGAGCACAAAAGATGAGTTAAATGCCAATAAATAGATGTAGAAATATGCAATATTTGGCACTCATCAAATACCCCCAAACCTGAATTTTACTTGTCCTCAAGTGAAACAGAAATTAAGAAATCCTAACTATACCACTTGTCGCTGGGTCTCTCGAATGCATTTAGCGTATGCACTAAGCCTTTAAACCCCTAGGTGTCCCTAGTGGACGAGTTGTAGTCTCGTGAGGGTTTACCAGAGGTGTACCCACAAAACCTTCTCCAACTTCAAAGTGTAAAAGAGTCTCAAGCATCCTAGGAGCTATGAGGACATAGAGTTTCTGCATGCTAGTAACAAGAAGTTAGAACTACCAAAGAACGCATTCTCATCCTTAAGTGCTGAGCGAGAAGTAACCATACCATATGAAAGAATTCGGATTCGATTGTGATCATAAGCCTCGACTTCTGCCTCACCATTAGGGTTTTATGATAATTGCACTCAAAAAAGATCGCTTTTTAGTCTCTCATGTGTGCGAGCGGGAATAAAGAGAGAAATCACGCACACGTTGTAGGTAAGAAGGATAACCTTCCAAATAAATTGGAGACTCCACGAAGTGTGGACAAAAAGAATCTTTTTCTGATGATCTCTAAGAAAGGAAATCAACCATTAGCAAGGGTGGGAGTACTCACTTACC
Source organism: Papaver armeniacum (assembly GCA_023531295.1). Classification (NCBI taxonomy): domain Eukaryota; kingdom Viridiplantae; phylum Streptophyta; class Magnoliopsida; order Ranunculales; family Papaveraceae; genus Papaver; species Papaver armeniacum. The sequence goes on along the minus strand of JAJJWW010015032.1, from coordinate 252,371 downwards.
TTCTCACCCGATCGGCAATTAATATCACTCTTTCAGCATTCATAGAAACGTCTTCAATCTTCGGTCTTCAATAGCTGATGATGAACTTCTGAACTTCACAAAAACTTAATTTTTTATTTTTTATTTATTTTTTAAGTAAATGAAATGAAAATAATAATACAACAATTTTTTTTTTTTTTTTTTTTTTTTTTTTTTTTTTTTTTTTACTTAGTACATGAAATGGAAATAACAATAAAACTCAATTTTTCACAAACTTCATTAATTCTCATCTTCTTTTCTTTTCTTTCCTTTGTTGCACGTAAACCTTGGACTATATCAACTTTTCTTCAAATATTCTGATGATGCTCCGCTTGCTGACGATGATGTGTTTCTATGAATGTGTTGATGTTGTTGAGAGGGAGAGAATGATGCTAACTGCAAATCGGTATTTAGAAGGAGTTTTCATCTTTAGACGTCACCCTCATGATTGACAAAAATAGCACTCAAGAGATCAAAAATAGTGTTGAAAGTGGTGCGAAGTTGGGTAGCTCACCATTCCTACCCGGAATTGACGTACGGTGACACACACTCTAACAGATTTTTAGAAAGTCACAAAAAGCGAAGGTTGGTGCCTCGCTTGATGTAAAATGGGTAGTCTCCACTATGGGTGATCACAATTCTACTACCGAATATCTAAACAACACCTAATTCGCCATCCGGTATGGTTAAATCCAACTTTAACGCTCTAATCAACTAAGAAACCCGATTGTGTTCTCCGGTACTTCCAAGTTATGTTATTTCGGTCAGACTCTCTATGTAAACATAGCTAGAAGCATGCTAGTGACTCTAAAATCTCTAAAAGTTGGAGGTTTTTATGCAAGAATTTTTAGTTTTTCGATTTTTTTTTTTATACAAAGAAGTAAAACAAAAAGACTAAAAACTCTATATGCAAATCACACCCCCAAACCTAGATCAAACATTGTCCTCAATGTGTCAACAGATACAAAGAATTTAAACAGTCACATACCAAGAGAACTATGTTGAGATGAGAAAAGGGAAGAGATTACCGGATGCAAGAGGGTGTTGCTAAACCATAGAAAGATGAATGCTTTGAAAGCAAACAATCAAGAGCGCAAGACAAAAAAGATTGGTTAGCACACATCAAAAACTATGCAAAAAGAAAAGGGAAAAGGGGAAGATGATGGATTTTAGTCCATATGTATGTACACAAGTGAACTAGATCAGTCCACATAGATGGGGTCTTCCAAGTCAACGGTCTCAACTTCTGGTGGAAGATGCTCCAGAAATGGTTTCAATCTCTGACCATTGACTTTGAAAATGTTCTTTTTTGCTGGGTTTTCAACTTCTAAGGCTCCATGGGGATAGACGGTACGTACCAAGAATGGTCCTGACCATCGAGAACGTAGATTTCCTGGAAACAAGTGCAAACGAGTGTTGTACAATAAAACTTTCCGTCTTGGGGTGAAAGACTTGCGCAGAATGCGCTTGTCGTGAAACATTTTCATCCTATGTTTGTACGTTTTGGCACTATCATATGCATCGTTTCTCAATTCTTCTAACTCATTGAGTTGAAGTTTTCTACGGGTTCCAGCCTTATCAAGATCAAAGTTCAATTTCTTTACAGCCCAGTATGCACGGTGTTCTAACTCAACTGGTAGATGACATGCTTTTCCGTACACAAGTCTGTAAGGAGACATCCCAATGGGAGTCTTGAATGTAGTTCTATAGGCCCATAAAGCATCGTTTAAGCGTAAAGACCAATCCTTCCTTGAAGGATTTACGGTCTTCTCAAGGATATGCTTAATTTCCCTATTAGAAACTTCTACTTGGCCACTGGTTTGAGGATGGTAAGGTGTTGCGACCTTATGAGTGATTCCATACTTGCGCACTAGTGATTCAAAGGGTCTATTGCAAAAATGACTACCTCCATCACTGATTATTGCCCTAGGGGTTCCAAAACGGGAGAAAATGTTTTCCTTAAGAAAAGAAAGAACAACTTTATGGTCGTTGGTTTTGGATGCAATGGCCTCTACCCACTTAGAGACATAATCAACAAAGAACAAGAATGTATAACTTACCTTCAGAGTTAGGAAATGGACCCATGAAATCAATACCCCAAACATCAAACAGCTCAACAATCAATATGGGTTGTAAGGGCATCATGTTTCTCCTAGAGATACTTCCTAATTTCTGGCATCGGTCACAAGCAACACAAAAAGCATGGCAATCCTTAAACAGTGTTGGCCAATAGAAACCGCTTTGCAAGATCTTTGCAGCAGTTTTCTTGGCACTAAAGTGGCCTCCACATGCATGGTCATGACGAAAGAGATGACGTCCTTTGTTCGGGGTGGGGACACATCTCCTAATGATTTGGTCTTGCAAATTACTTAAACAAATATGGGTCATCCCAAAGGAAGTGTTTAACTTCATCCAAGAATTTAGAACGGTCTTGTTTAGACCAATGCAAGGGCATTCTACCCGTAGCAAGGTAGTTCACAATATCAACAAACCAAGGCATTTCGAGACACAAGCATCAATTGCTCATCAGGGAATGATTCCCTAATTAGCACATATTCATCAGAAGGTTCGACATTCAACCTAGACAAGTGATCAGCAACAACATTCTCTGACCCTTTCTTATCTCGAATTTCGAGGTTAAACTCTTGTAACAAGAGTATCCATCGAATTAGACGAGCCTTAGCATCTTTCTTAGACAAAAGATATCTCAATGCAGCATGATCAGAATAAATGATGACCTTAGACCCTATTAGATAAGATCTAAACTTGTCTAATGCAAACACAACAGCTAGCAACTCTTTATCAGTAGTGGAATAATTCAATTAAGCATAATTAAGTGTTTTACTAGCATAGTAGATCACATAAGGAAGTTTGTCTACTCGCTGGCCCAAAACAGCTCCTACAGCATAGTCATACGCATCACACATAATCTCAAATGGTAATGACCAGTCAGGTGGTCTGACTATAGGGGAAGAGGTAAGGAGAGCCTTCAGTTGCTCCCATGCTTCCTTACAAGCATCATCAAAGACAAATGCAACATCTTTTGCAAGAAGATTGCACAAAGGTCGTGAAATTTTACTAAAGTCTTTGATGAATCGGTGGTAAAAACCCGCATGGCCTAAGAATGATCTGATGTCCCTCACAGAACGAGGTTGAGGCAAGTGTTGAATGAGATCAACCTTGGCTTTGTCTACTTCTATGCCTTTTTCCGAGATGATATGCCCTAGGACAATGCCTGAGTTAACCATGAAATGACATTTTTCCCAATTCAAGACCAAACTCTTTTCCTTACACCTAATCAGCACACAAGTGAGGTGATCCAAACACTCATCAAAAGAAGAACCAAACACCGAAAAATCATCCATAAAAATCTCAAGAAACTTATCTACCTGTTTATGGGTGAAAATTACTCCTGCAGAATTTGGTAATTTGGGGTGTGGATGAGGAATGAATTTAAACCTTTAAACAAATGCACTGCGCGGTGAGTGCTTGTAGATTCGAGAGATCAATCATGCAAGTCCGGCCTAAACCAAGAAATGGCCGTTCCGGACTTGTTTCGGTCACAAAGTGAAGGAGATGGGGTTGATCTTAGGGAGGGAAGCGAAGAAGGTGTTGAGATTGTGAAGGTGTTGGCTTGCTTATGACTTGTAACAGAAAGATGAGCAAGCTCACGGTTGATGCCAAGCGAGCTCTGCAGGTGTTTGAATACGATTTGTATTAACACTTGGTTTTTCTGTCTCGTCTAAACTTGTGTTGTTGTTTGAAATAGGGCGGAGAACCTATTTATACAAGTCATTGAGCCTTATTCACGTCTCTCGTGGGAAGTGGAGGAAGTGGAGTGATGGAGTAGTGGAGTTATGCGTCGACCAGTCTTGCCCACTTCTCTTGTTCATCTCTAACCGTCCATGACTTCTTGACACGTTCTTGTGAAGGCGCGTTGCACGCTGCACGCTGTAAACCGCCAGACCAATACCCCAGTATGTATCCCCCCAGTTTGTGATATGATTGATGTCTGGAATGTGTGGATCGTGGATCCACGAAAGATAGCATGTAATGCTGAATTGAATAACTATGTTATTCAGGAAGTCGATACTTGTGAAGTATCATGTGTATTTTATGCAGGTACTGCGTTATGGTGTGGTAAAGTGATGGGTAATGACGCCTCACTTAACCAAATAACTCCTGACCAGGGTTGTATAACCAAGCTGGTGAAGTTGAACGGATGAGATGATCTTTGAGACACTCATCTGCGACCGTTAATGGATATTAGGGTTTTTGAAGAGGTGCGCAAGCATCACTCTTTAGCTTGGTCGAAACCAAGCATGGAAAGGGATTTGGATAGGACCGACCGGGCATGTGTGTAGACGACATGCCGGTGTACACGCCATGTCCTCACCGTCCCATGGAGGCGTGATCTAGGCCACTCAATTTAAGGTAAAGTTGAGTGGTTGAGATCGGTTTCGGCGAGGAAATTGATGCCGCAAAGGGTTGAAACCGCGTGACATCCCTAGTTTGGGCACGCGTTTCAAGACGATACATCTTGGTCGGTCTTGGTCGATCATACCGGCGTGTAGGTGGTAGGCTGGTGTTCACACCTATACCGACTATCCCATGAAAACGTGATCTAAGCCACTCAAATCATCCGGTGAAGTTGAGCGGTCGAGATCGGTTCGTGGTTTGGGAGAGCGCGGCCATGCTAGTTTGGACGCACGTTTTGGATTGACCGGGCGTGATATGCCTTGGCCAAAACACATGAGGGGTAGATGGGCTCACGGTGGTCATCTTTGGTATGGCCAAGCCCTTGTTTAATCTGTCAAGTGACCCTCCATTCGTGCGGAGAAGATGGACGCGCGTGATGACTTGAAACCTAATTTTGGCTTTCAAGCCGTGTGTCATCTCTTGTTTGGGTGATGATTTTGTCACGGCCAAACATTGTTGGTCTTGACCGATTGGTCAAGTGTGTAGGCGGTCCCACGGTGATCGTGTTGACATGCTCTGGGCCCTTTAAGTCTACATCTACACCCTCCATCTATACCTGCGAAGATGGATGGTTGAGACTGCTTTGCAACACATGTAATATGCCGCAAACCCTAATTTAGGGTTTTAGTCCATAATGCTTGGTATGAACGGTTTCTTGGCGAGGCAAAGGCCAATGGCCGACCATGCGGGGTCGGCGTGGGTATTCCATACACTGCTTGGGGGTGATGGAATGGATGCTGGGGTCATCCAATCATGCTTATGGAGTTGGATGACTAGCGATCAGATCATATCCGGACTGATACGGTCAGTCCGGATGCTCAATCGGGCTAGTATAACACACCGAGAGGGGCTCAATCGGGCTAGTATAACACACCGAGAGGGCTCGGGCTAGTATAACACACCGAGAATCGGCACATGCGGGTATTTCGTACATGGTTTCATTATAGTGCTTGGAGGTTCGTGTTATTCTGTAAGAGTAACACTCGATCGTCATGCCACACTGATAATGAGTACTTTGGAAATACAAGTGATATGAAATTCACGGGGAAGGGATTGTTGCTACATGCTCCAACTTTGGAGGAATTTCATGTATTCACGAGAATGGGATTGTTGCTACATGCTCCATTCTTGGTGAATTAAGTGAGGGAGTATCCAACACTTATAAATGGCTTTATCTTTTACAAGATGTCAGCGCATGATTTTTTATGGTTTTTTACAAATTTAACCTTAAACGAAAATCCACCATCAACACTACCATGTCGGAAAATATGCTCATCATGCAACGTTGAAAAGTAGCGGGTGCATTGCACAACCCAAAAGGCATACGACGATAAGCAAATGTTCCATAAGGACATGTAAATGTGGTCTTTTGTTGGTCTTCGGGTGCTATGTGAATTTGGTTGTAGCCGAATAGCCATCTAAGAAGCGTAGTGACTATGTTTTGCTAACCTTTCCGGATTTGGTCAATGAAGGGAAGGGAAAATGGTCTTTCTTGGTTCTTGTGTTCGATTTTCTATAATCAATACGGACTCGCCACCCCGTGGTCACACCGGTTGGGACAAGTTCATTCATCTCATTTTGAACTACGGTAATGCCGGACTTCTTGGGTACTACCCGAATGGGGCCGACCCACTGGCTATCGAGGACAGGGTAAATGATACCCGCATCAAGCAGTTTCAGAATCTCACCCTTGACAACATCTCTCATGTTGGGGTTAAGTCTCCTTTGCATTTCCCTAGATGGTTTAGTATTCTCTTCAAGGTTTATGTGATGCATGCAAATTGTGGGACTTATACCCTTAAGATCGGAGATGGTCCAACCTAAGGCTCCTTTATGTTCTTGAAGTACTTCTAAGAGTCTACTTTCTTGTTCCGTGTCTAAACATGATGCAATAATCACAGGTAAAGTGTCAGAAGGACCTAAGAAAGCATACTTCAAGGTATCAGGTAATGGTTTCAAATCAAGCTTAGGTGGTGTATCAAGAGGTGGGGCGGATTTGGAATCGAGAGAGTGGAAGGGGTTCCACTGCATTACGCCATTTAGCAATATCCATGGGTGGCACAGAGACTCTAGCAAAGAGTGGACTTCACTAATGTACTCGGGACTCGAAGAGATCCAAGTCAAAATTGTCTAAACATGCTTGTACAAGGATCCACAGGTAAGATGTCAGACAATGAGTCTTGAATCAGACTCTCAATCATGTTAACCTCGTGCAATTCATCATCATCACACTCTATGGGTTGTTGGTTCACACGAAAGACATTCAGTTCTACGCCATGTTGCCAAAAAGACAAATTCAATATCCCGCTACGATAATTTATGATAGCGTTTGACGTTGCCAAGAAGGGACATCCTAAGATAACGGGAATATGATTTTCGGGATTTTGCACGGTTGAGTATCTAACACAATGAAGTCCACAGGGAAGTAAAATTTATCAACCTTGATTAGCACATCTTCAACGATTCCCCGAGGGACTTTCACGGATCTGTCCGCTAATTGTAGCGTGACAGGGGTGGGTTGCAATTCCCCAAGACCTAAGCACATACATACGAATATGGCGGTAGGTTCACACTAGCTCCTAAGTCCAATAAAGCTTTTCGATTGTATGCTCACCTATAGTACAAGAGATAGTTGGGCTACTTGGGTCTTTGAACTTAGGTGGGGTTTTGTTTTGAATAATTGAACTTACTTGCTCGGTGAGAAAGGCACGCTTATGCACATGAAGATTTCGCTTTTGTGTGCACGGGTCCTTCAAAAACTTAGCATAGGCGGTATTTGCTGATTGCTTCGAGAAATGGAATGTTTATGTTAACTCTTTTGAACATTTCCAATATCTCGTTGTATTGGGTACCCCCTTCTGTTGTACCAACCTCTGTGGGAATGGAGCAACAGGTACATTACTTGGCAGAGGAACATCTACATTAGTAGGACTCTTGGTTTTATCAATGGGCTCAGATTCTTTCTCTACAGTAGATGTTTTCTGTGGTGTTGTGTGTACTTGGGAGTCTGATGTAGACTCGCTTGATGGTAGTACACCTACATGGTTCTCAACAATTCTACCACTACGGAGAGTGGTGACAGCATTCGCTTGACTATGTGAAGTTTCATTGCAGGTAGAGGAGCATGCTTGAAACACATTCTTTGGATTTTGTTGGGGTTGACTAGGGAACTTGCCTTTCTCTCTCTCATTCAATGCATCACAGATTTGACCCATTTTAATTTCTAGACTTGTGAAACGTTGGTCGGTGGTTTTCCTAAGTTACTTAAGATTTTGGGTTAACAGGACTAACACGGTCTTCAAAGCTAGTCTTTTTCTCTACGAGTGCTTGAGTGGGTGGTTGTACTTGGGGGTTTCTAGGATATGAGTATCCTTGGTTGTTATTTGTTGGTCCCCTTGTACTGGTCCCTTGGACCATGAGAAGTTAGGGTGATTCCTCCACCAGGGTTGTAGGTTTGAGAATAAGGATTGTTCTCTTGCCTATGGTACAATGAATTGGCTTGCTCGGTTTTGAACTCTTGAAATGCATGTAAATCTGGACAGCTGTCCACTAAGTGGTCAGAACTATGGCATGCGGCACAAGTGGCCATATCAATTTGGTCACGGAGAGTAGGGGCATTAGATTTTACATTCTTTTCCAACTCAAGCACTTCTATTCTCCGGGCCAAAGATGCCATTTTTGCATTTCCCTCAAAGTCGGACTCGATTCTATGAACATTTTGTGCGGGGGTAGTCCGTTTCGGTTCTCGGATGGACTCCCACCGTTGAGTCTTTCAGCGACTTCGACTAAGAAAGTCCAAGCGTCATCAGCACTCTTGTCAATAAATGCACCATTGCACATTGAATCGACTGTGGTTCGGGTTCTAACATCTAGACCCTCATACAATATTTGCACGAGTATCCATTTTTCAAAACCGTGGTGGGGACATTGGAGTAGTAATTCATTGAATCTCTCCAAGTACTTTGCTAGAGTTTCGTCTTCTAATTGCACAAAACCATTTAGACTTTGGCGAATTGTCGCCGTCTTATGGTTGGGGAAAAACTTTTTGAAAATCTCTTTTGTGAGGTCATCCCAGGTTCTAATGGATTGTGGTTGTAGGGCATGAAGCCAAGACTTGGCTTTGTCTTTCAGAGAAAAAAGGAAACAATCTCAATTTGAGGGACTCCTCTGTCATTTGGTTAAAACGCAGAGTCCCACAAATATCCTTAAAATCTCTCACGTGATGGTAGGGGTTCTCAGCATCGACCCCTCTAAATACGGGTAGCATGTGAATGGTGCTTGCTTTCAGTTCAAACTGACAAGCATCGGCTGGCAGAATGATGCAAGAGGGCTGGCTTGCCCTAGTTGGGTACATGTAGTCCTTGAGACTACGGGGTTGGTTTTGTTCATCACCCATAGTTTCTCATTTCGGATAGGTGCAGGCTTGGGCTTTCTGTTGAAGTACTGGGTATGCTTACGATTTCGTCCGGGCGGATTCTAACTAGTCGATTTGTTTGGTCTCTAAAAGAAACAATCATAGCCTAGCTAGCGCATCTAGCATGTTAACATACAATAAACTTCAATCACAGAAAAGCAAAAATTCAAAAATGGCCCACCAATACAAGACTTAAGCCCAAAAGATGGCTTTTTGAAGTTGTAAAGCCCAGCAGTGTGGGTTTTGGGTTTGGTTCTATGTGCACAGCCCAGCACACCGATGCATGGCCCAGTTTTTAGCAGAGCCCAGCGATGTGGGCTGAAGGTTGACGTCTGAGCCCCGTACACAGTGCAAGTTATGTGGGCTTAGTTGTTTGCAGCCCCGGGTTTATGTTCGACCCGTGGGTATGTGGGTTTTACATTTACACAGATTCTCAAAAAAATTTCACAGCACAGTGGTTGGTTTATGTGCTCAGACAACACAGATCAATACAAGACAGCCTAGGTTGGCAGCTCAAGCAAAGCTTGTACACAAAGCCATGACCTAGGTACGGCACAAGTAATGTCTTTGGTTGGTTTTACTGAACATAGGCGAGCAAGTGCACAGCTTGAGTACAACTTGTACACAGCACAGCTTGGTTTCTCAGCAATCACAAATTGGTAGTAGCACAGCACAGCTAATCACAAACTCACACAGAATTGACACAAGACGGCTTGGGTTCTATTAGATCGACAACTCGGCTAAGGTTGACAGATTGCACAGATTGGCAAAGAAATTTTTATGAGGTGCACAAGGTATGGGATGTGCTCACTCAATGGTGAAGCATGTGCTAGGGTTTGTGTAATTGAAAACCAACCTAGTTGCTAAAACAAACTCTGCTATTCACAACTCAATTAAATGCCACAGGAGCACACACAATTTGCAGAAGCTGATCCACACATTCACAAGAGCAATGGATGTGATAATAGATGAGCAATTTTAGCATTCTACAACAGTTTCAATCATGTCATGGAGTGTCAACTGGTTCAGTTGATCTCAAATTTCAGAGAACAAGTTCACAAATATGCATATATTAGCGGGGCATATCATTCACGGCATGAAAGAGCGGATGAATAGCAAATGAACAATCCGGTCTTGTCACGGGGCACTTGACATGAAACAAAGTGTCAAGCTGTGTTGGTTGATGCCAACTATCTCGAGAGATTATCACAAGCATGCGGATACTAGCGGGTTTTGTGATCACAGATGCACACTTGCAATAGCTCATACAAGGTCTCAAACACGGTTAAGCATGCATAAGTTTGCAGGGCAGATTGAAGCTATGAGCAAGGATTTAAAGTGTGAGCTCACATGCTATGCTCAAGTTATATACAAGGTTAAGCAGAGATCACAGTGCAATTCCAAGTTCAAAGTCACAGCTACAGGGACTGCTAGTGGAGGGGCACAGATTCACAAACATGTATGGTTTATCATGCATTCATGTGAGCAATGACTCAAAGGTGAGCTTTAAAAGATCATTAAACAGGCAAGCATGCTATATCATTCATGTAAGCAAGGATAGAAACATAATACCACCAGCATAACACTGGGTTTAGGCAATTCCACCCTGGTTTTGATGCTCCTTGTTCTTTCCTTGAATTTGCTCAGTTTGCTCCACAAGTACCTGCTACTCAGCAAAATGATCTCAGTTCCCAAAACTTCACAGCTGAAGCAAGAAAGTACTAATGCTAAGGCGAAAATTGAGCCACGGGATGATATTGGGTGACACAATGTTCGATGATGCCTCAAAACAAAGAAGGTAAACTGCGAGGGTTGTGGAAATTGAAAGCTTACGGGATGTGGATGAAGAATACGAGTTAATCAATAATTATTCTAACAATACTTAAGCTACAAATGCAACAAGCTATTCACGGAGGAGATGGTGATGCAGAGATGTTACAAAGATAAACTACAGATGAAAGTTACACTAAACTATGGCAGCGCAATGATGCAGATGATTGATAGCAAAAAATTTAAGCTAAGTTAAGCTAAGTTACAGGGAAAACCAAAAGTTAAGCTAAGTTAACACAAATCAGTAATTAAGAGCAAGACTGTAAGGCACATATGTACAAGAATGGACTGAAATGCAGTAAAGTAAACACTATGAACTAAACAGCACACTACCAGTTCCCCAGCAACGGCGCCAAAAACTTGGTAGGTCTGTATAAATGTATTTCCTACGTCTTAAACTGCAAGTGCACAGTGCCTTTGGAGGCATGTGGCAAGCACGAGTCATTCCACGGAATGGGGTGTGTTATGTGATCTAATGGCTCTTAACTGATTTTCTAGTAAGTGTCAAAGATTTTTTGGTGTTGTCGAAACAACTGAGTTGAAGTTGTGATTATAAACTAAAGTATTAATGAGCAAGATAAGTTGTAAGTTGTTGGTTGAGTGGCACTAGGATTATCAAATCCACCACTTTGGTTCATGTTATGGGATTCAACTAGTTTGAGTGCTTGATTCTGTGACAACAAGGATAAGGTGTCAAATTTATCACCTATCTAAGGAGTTTCACCAAATGATAACTCAGTTATCAGCTAAGGCACCAACCTAGAGCACTAGTTGTCTAATTAAGCACAACTAGTCAAGAGAATTAGAAATTTATCTCTAAGGCTTGAGTTGAAGCATCACCAATGCAGTTTTAGCCTAACTACAATGCATACATGGCAGTCATTGTGAGAGTAAAGCATTGGGAAGCTATAATTGAGATTATCTTTAAAGTTTAAGCATTCAAAAGCAACTTCAAACACAGTTGAACCACAGAACTGAGAATCAGGGTTTCATTTTTAATCCTAGCAAAGTAACATAGAACATAGTGAACATAGTAAAGATAAACTTCAAATTCAAATACAACTAAACCCTAAAAATTAACTAAAAACTGACTGTCTCTCTCAGCATTCATAACATCAATTTATACTCTCCAAACTACTTCTTTAACAACCAAACTTACAAATCAAGCGAACCCACGCCTCTCTCCTGCTCAGAATCGTCCATGCTGGGGTTGTTGGTGAAACCCTAGCTCTACTTTTCTCTAAGTTAGCTTCTAGGGTTGGGAGAAGCTAAGAGAGAGAAAACTAGACCTAGAGAGGCGAAGAAAGTGGTTGATGGAGCTAGTGGTGATGGCGACAGGAGATGGATGTGGTAGTGATGGTAGTTCTGCCATGGGTAAGGGTAAGAGGATGGAGCTCTGCAGAGGTATGGGGGAAGAAGAAAGAGAAGATGGAGGAGAAAATGAGGTTAGGTCGATGGGTATAGGGTTAGGTGATTTTGCTGTGGAGCGGAGGCATCGAAGTTTGATGAGGAAGGCGGAGCGAGCATTGGATGCGAATGGGCGAGATCTGAACGGCTCAGGGAGAATCAGGCTTGTTTTGGTGTTGAGCGGGAGCATCGAGTGTTGAAGGGAAGGACGGAGCGACCGTTGGATGCAGAAGGATGAAGATCTAATGGCTCGGAAGAGACGGGCTCGGATCTTGGATAGCTTGGGCCCATGTCTTGTGGATGAGTTGCTCCTTGTTGGGTTGCAAGCCGATGCGCGCGCGGACTTTGGCTTTACTCCATAGACGCTTGCCTCCAATTCTTCGCTCTTTTGGCTCCTCAATTTCTCCGAGCTTTATTTATTACCTAAAAACACAAAATTAATTAGTACAAATATTTATTCTTGAAAACAAAGAAAATACGAATGCAGGATAATATCTGATTTCTGAGCACAAAAGATGAGTTAAATGCCAATAAATAGATGTAGAAATATGCAATATTTGGCACTCATCAATTCCACACAATAGACTCAGCATATATTGCAGCAAAGCTACTCACAAACACGAATATCTAAACTACCCTTTAGTTAATAAGAAAACTACGAAAATAACCAACTGCTCTAAACGTCATGAAGCTCGGTCATGACATTTCATTTGATTCATTTGAACTAGTTATGGTTAAGATGAATAAGGTTGATATGAAATTTTTCATATGGATAACTTCGGTTAACTATTGTTGAGCCAATAAAGGTGCACACGTTTAGGTAAGGTTACTCATATCTAAATGAAGTCACTTTTCATTTGTGTGTAACAAGCTAAGTTCGATCTAATGGTTGAAACATATTAGCTTGAGTCTAATCAAGTTTTTATCTAACGGTGAATATTGAATGCTTTGTTACCAAGGTAACATTGATTGTAAACCCTGATTTGAAGACTATATAAGGAAGAACTCTAGCAACTGGGAAACCTAATCCGCACACCTCCTGTGTGATACTAGTTGTGACTAAAATCGATTCTCCTTTAACCTTAGGTTTCTCTAAAACCCTGTAGGTTAACGATTTGAAGACTTCATTGGGATTGTGAAGCCAGACCCAACTATTTTCTTTGTAGTTACGTGTTCTGATCTTGCTGTTTTTTATCGTGATTGAGTACTATCTTCTCTGAGATTTGCTCGAGATTTAATCTTCGATAGGTAAGATAAAAAGTAGTCACAAACATTTTCGTCTCATCGTTTGTGATTCCATAATATCTTGTTTCGCCACCATATGATTAATATTATTATAAGGTGATTGATATTTCTAGGTTGTTCTTAGGGAATATAAGTATGGCATATCAATTGGTTCCTGTTCACCTTGATTTATCAAAAAACAGAACAAAACTCATAAGTATATCCGTGGGAGACAAATTTATCTATTCAATAGAATTTTCTGTGTGAGACATATTGGTTTATCAAGTCTTCGACTTTGGGTCGTAGAAAATCTTAGTTGTGGGTGAGATCATCTAAGGGAATCAAGTGTGTAGAGTCCTGCTGGGATTCAGAGACGTAAGGAGCGAAACTATACCTTGATCAATGTTTAGGGCTCAACTTGGAGAAGGCTAGTGTTTGTAGCGGCTTAATACAGTGTGGTGTTCAAATTTGGACTAGGTCTCGGGGTTTTTCTGCATTTGCGGATTCCTCGTTAACAAAACTACTGGTGTCTGTGTAATTTGTTTTCCGCATTATATTTTTTTATATAATCTAAATATCACAGGTTGTGCGTAAGTTCAATCAATTGTGAATCCAACCATTGGTTGTTGATTAAATTGATTGACACTTGGATATTTGTTTTTGATACCATCCAAGTTATTTATTATATTTAATCGGGCTCGCAAATTCTTATTTATTTGATTGCAGAATGAATTGAGAAATTGAGATATAACTCTTTGATACTTTTCTTAAGATTGAGTCTGACTGTCTAGTTGATTCTCTTGAAAGTATATTGGAGTTAGTCCATACAGATTTCTAAGCGAAATATTGGGTGTGGTGTTAGACCCCCGCTTTTTCAAGAAGCACATGGTGTGCAAGTTAAAGAAAAATCTATATGTTATAAGAATTTTGAACCGTTCATAAATAACATGGGTACAAGAGAACAACTTCATATCATTGTGTATTCATTCAATAATTTTTTGATGGTGATTTTCTTAATCTTTTGATATGTGTTGATGATATGTTGACTGTTAAAAAATATAAGAAAAAGATTGACAGGTTGAAGTCATATTTGAGCAAGTTTTTTGCTATGAAATACTTGGGCGCAACAAAGCGTATTCTTGGCATGTAAATCTCTCGTGATAAGAAAGCAAGGAATCTATGACTATCATAATAAATCTATATTGATAAGGTGTTGCAAAGGTTCAACATGGACAAGGCTGAGCCAGTAAGTTGTCAATTTGGAAAGTATTTTAAGTTGACTCGTGATCATTGTCCAATGAATGATGTTTGGAAACGGAAGATGAAGGAAATTACTTATGCATATCTGTAATTGATAGTTTTATGTATGCCATGGTGTGTACAAGGATGGATATAGTTTATGCAGTTAGAGTGGTAAGATGATTTCTAACAAATCCTGGTTTAAAGCATTGGGAAGCGATAAAATGGATATTATAGTTTCTAAGGGGTATTTCTAATATATGTATGATATGGCGGTGGTAAGCCAGAGTTACTAGGTTCCACAGATCAAACTTTAAAGGTGCTTCATATAGTCTCAATTTGACATCGGGTTGCTTATTTACCTATGCATAAGGAGTTGTGTCTTAGCAATCCAAATTACAAAGATGTGTGGCATTGTCTACTATAGAGGCAGAGTACATTGCTATAGAGAGTTGTAAAGAGTTAATATGGATAAAGAGGTTTTTTAAAGAACTTGGCGAAAAGAAACAGTAATTCATTGTTTACTGTGACATCCAAAGTGTCATCCATCTTACCAAAAATCGAGTTTTCACTCGAGATCCAAGCACATCAACATTATGTACCAGTGGATACAAGAATTTTTAGATGATAAGGTCTTGCAGATTGAAAAGATTTATACGGATGAAAATGACTGATATGATGAGAAAGTCACTACTGAAGTACAAGCATGTTCATTTCTGCTTTAGTTCAGTTTTAGTGGTGATGGGTACCTCGTCATAAGTCGTGGGGGAGATTGTTGGATGTTTCACTCCTTATGGAACCCATAGTCAAATCACCCCTTAGCTATTAAGAAAGACCTACATAACAGATGCTTGTTAGGTTAGGTTAGGTTAAGGTATATTTATTTTTTTTATAAAAACGTCCATGATCTAGCATTATATTCTCCCATTTCGTGAAGAAAAGAAATACATGACAATAAGAGAGTGAGTTGGAGAGAAAGAGTGTATCCACCATTATAGAGTTTTGGTGATGTTTTAAGTGGTGATATTGAAGAATAAGAAAGGTTCTTAGCTAAGGAATGTTTGGTTAATGATGGTGAAGATTGATCCATCAATTTCCACATCTCTTCAAAGGGGGAAAAGTCTAGGGTTTGTTCAAACCCTAATAGTAAGTATCTTGTTGATTACTAGTGAATCTTACATATTAGTAAGTAAATTATTAAATCACCCTTAGTGGTAAGTGTAATTTAGGAATTGTTTTCCAAGTGCTATATGCACTTGAAGTTGTGTGAAACCCAAATTAGTGAGAAATCATGTAACCCATTTTATTCAAGGTGGAAGATCAAATTAGGTAGAAATATTTGTATTCTTGCGTGTCTTTGCATAGTGAGCTAGCTTCCTGAATATACGAGGATCATTTTAGATTGGATTTAATATATAAAGTGATTAAACATCGGTCATTTCAACATTTAGTTAAACACTAGTTGTTGCTTATATGAACAACGATGTTAAATCGTGAATCATGGAGCGAATCATTTTTCAATTTTGAGAATTGAATCATATGTTAAATCATGAACAAAAGATTTGTGGTTGATTATTGAACCATTACATATATGCCTATAATTTCATTGAACTAAATAAAAAAATCTTCATACTTTATCTTTGAAGTATAAGTAGTATATATTGTTAGAGCATTGCTCGGTCGAACTCACAAGTGTTGCTATATCAAGCTTGTTGTCAAATTTAGTTGTCAAAACTATATCTTGATTTTTGGTCTACAATTAGTTAAGTCTCGGTGTAGGATAACGGGTAGTTGAGAAACGAGCCAGTCATCATTTGCGTTCTACCATTTGAAGGCGAAGGTCAACAGAAGCTTTTAGAGAACTTCATCAACAAAAGGTAGGTGATGACTGAACCACCTATTTCACAAGTTATATTCACCTTTCTATCCTTGAGATGATTTTCGCATAACTAATTAGACAAGCTTGCATGGACAAGAATTTCGAGTCGGGACTAATTATTTAGTTTACGAATTTCTAGAAATATAATGAGTAAGCTTGGTGAACATTTGTTCATACTTGATCGAATTCGTTGGAGAATATTTTACTGTTCGGAACCATTTCTTAATTCAATTTTCATTCGAAAATAGCATGGAACAGTGATATGTGTCATTGATGGTATTCAAGAATGTTTCGAATTTATTTAGAGAAATATAAAACTATTATATTCGGAATACAAGACAATGTTATCGGTCTTAGAAACTGGGAAAATTGTTATATGTCTGAAGTCGTATTACATATATTCGTACACGTATTTGAGTAGTTATATATCGACTTTTAGATTTGTGTGATACGCATATTCATATGCACATCATGGGAAATCTGTTTGTTTCGTGATCCGAATAGGCATGTATTTTTATATACAAACCATTTGGGAACTGGGTTAAAGTATTCAAAATGGTATGCGAGCCAATACAGTTCTATGTTCTAGAACCAGTTTGGTACCTAAACCGGTACGCAAACTGAAAAGTTTCTGTGAACGTCGGAACCGGTGAGGTCTTAGGTTTGCAAACCGGTATGTGAACTGAAAAAGTTCTATCAACTCCGAAACTCGGTTATTGCTTATAAGTTTGCAAACCGGCCCGCGTACTATGACTCAGCCGATTCACGAACTACTTAAGTATTTGTAGTTTGTGTCTTTACCAACTATGTAGATTATGATTCAATTGCGATAAAATTATTTTTATGAGATAATTTGCATTTGATCAGTTCTTTAATTAACACTAGACTCATTTAATCACATGATTGTGACTCAAGATTAATGTCTTTGTGTTCATGGAAATGAGTGTTAAGCTTTTAAGTTCAAAACAGCTAGTTTCGGCTAACCATGTTGGACATAGTCTTTATACACTGTTCGGTTACAGTTTACCTAACCAGGGTCTATATCTTGTTTATGTGAATAAGATTAAAAGCTTTCATCTAATAGTGGATATTGTTTGCTTGGTTCCAAAGCTATATATCTTAGCTTAAACCTAAAGCAACCTAGGCTTTGAAGTCTATATAAGGGGAACTCTTGGCAACTGGGATCTTTGAATCCCGATACTACTTTTTGGTGTGTCCTAGTTGTATCTATAGTCTTCTTCTCCAAAAACCTTTTAAGGTTTAACAACTATCAAAGGCTTCATTGGGATTCGTGAAGACAAGATTAATTATCTTTTATCTTGATAACTTAAGTATCCTGATCTTGTTTGATTGTTGATTTAACATAAGTTTGTGATTCCACAAGTTTTGTATTTGTGAGGTGAATAATAATCTAGGATGCACTTTGGGTTGCATAATTCCGAATTTTGAGGATAGCCAGACTTTTGTCAAGTTGCTATCGATTTCCATTACATGGATCTTTCTTTCGATCTGATCATCTGTTTAGATCATAAATCAGGAAATAAATTATACATGCTTAATCTGTAGGAGGCAGATTTGGTTTAAAGTCTTCAATTGGGTTGAAGCAACTCTTAGTTGGTGTAAGATCTTCTAACTGAATCAATTACGCGGAGTCCTGCTGAGATTTTAGAGGCGTAATGAGCGCGACTGTACCTGAATCAGTGGGAGACTGAGTTCGGGCTCAACTGCATTCCAGACCGAAGTTAATTGGTAGTAGGCTAGTGTCTGTAGCTGCTTGACACAGTTTTTTTGTTCAATCTGGACAAAGTCCCGGGGTTTTCTGCATTTGCGGTTTCCTCGTTAACAAAATTTCTGGTGTCTGTGTTATTTCTTTTTCAGCATTATATTGTTTATCTTTATAATTGAAATATCACAAGTTGTGCGTTGATCAATCACAGTAGATAGGTCCGACCTTGTCGCATAAGACTTGATTGATCCTTGGATATTGGTCTTTGGTACCGTCCAAGAACTCTCTTTGTAGTTAGGTTCACGGAATCAGTTCTGTAAACGTTCTAACAACAAGAGAAATAGATATAACTCTAGACACTTTCCTTGATTGTGTTTTAACTCTCGGAGTTGTGTTGAGTTTTTCCATACAGATTTCCTACCAAAAAGTTGGTGGTGTATTTTGGTACCCCCAATGTTTTTAATTGGTATCAAAACAAGCAAACACATTGAGACCTAATAAGTTTGTGTTTGAAAAGCTCGTAGAATCTATATTCACGTACAAACATGTCTTCAATTGGTTTTGATTATACCAAATGCTTGGGACTTACCCCAAAGGATAACTCCTTAGATGATTCTTCCGAATGCAGAGGAAAATATACCATGTTATCAGTCTCTGATGATATGCTTCCCTTAGTGTTACTAATGGGTTAACATCATAATCTGAGTTGGAACTCACCAAAAGTCTAAAAAATGTTGTTGAGTTCATTGATCTCTAAACCTATGGAATTAGAGATCTTGAAGAAAAATGTACTCAATATTTAGATGATCTTAATAAATCCCTTGAAAGGGAATGTGAACTCTCTGATTATCTTGACAATTTATCTAAGGATGTGCGCAGATTTGAACAAGAAATTACTATTTGAAATAAAAATATTAGTATGCTTGAAGATGTCCTTAGAGAAAGTTCAACTAGAGAAGAATGTTTACTCAAATATCACAAATTAGAAACGAATAGTCTTCGTGTGGAAAAAGAGAAACTAGTTGCGGATCTTCTATTGTCTCAGAAACAGTGTCAGGCCTTGAAAGAAGAAAACTTTGTTTTGAAAAGTAAAGTTAACTCATTTCCTGATGTTACAACCCCTGTGGCATTACCGTGCATTGGGAAAATTACTTCTGAGAAGATGTCTGGCAAAAAAAGTCTACGTATTCTGTCAACATCTGATGAAGAAACCGTCAGTAAAGACAATGCAACAAAGGTTTCTATTCTGCAAATCTGTTCACACTGTGCAAAGAAGAATCACATTGTTCTGAATTGTTATTCTAGAAAGAAACAGATTTCACATCTTCAAATATTGCTTGACTTTGCAGCCAAAAGACATAAAAAAATATGACTGGAATGAATCATGTCTCCGCAGAAGACCAGGAAGCTACATAGAAGACTACATACAGATTAGCGTGTCTCAATTACTCCAAATTAAGCTAGGGTCAACATACTTAAAAATATTGTTGTCACAAGATCATAAGACTATCAATTACTTAACCAAAGTAATACTTTCTTGTCACACTTTTGTGACGACCTCCCAAAATCCTTCCGCTCCTTTCCTTTCAAAGAATCCAACATATCGCATAATGCAAAATTTGCCACCAAAATCCTTCCGCTCCTTTCCTTTCAAAGAATCCAACATATCGCATAATGCAAAATTTGCCAAACATTCTTATCTCCTGGACTTTTATCAAGTAATACTTAGTGTCCCAAAATAAAAGAATCCAACAAGAACAAAATTTGGCAGTTGGAAAATTTGCCAAACATTCTTATCTCCTGGTTTTTCCTTTGTTAACAAGAAGAGACATAGCTCTTGTGCAAACCCATCCTCGTCACAAGTATATCACCTTTTTTTTTTTTAACAGGTCATGTGCATATTCATCTCATTTCATGGAAATGGATACGTTGATGATGGGATTGAGTGGGTCCTGAACAACAGCTATTTGATATGTATCACCAAAAAATAAATACGACTATTTGACAACTGATGGCAGGTCCTAAACAACAGCTCTTACCGGAGCGGTTGTTCAAGCCTGGACACCGATGGTGAACGACCCGACTCGAATCGCCGCCCGCTAGGCTCAGTCCCGGGCCCGCGTTCCGGATCGCACACCATGGGTGGGGTGGGGTGTACTACTGGGGCGTCTCAGTGGAACCCATGTTACCCAACAATTGCAACTGGTCCAAATATCGAGACGGAATTATGCTGACCCTACTGAGGGAAGCAGAACCCCCAGGCACTGTGTGCCCGACATTGTCGATTAGCTTTAAGAGTGCACCTCCACCCCGTGCCCAAATCATAATCCATTGGTGGGGCGTCGTTGCGGTCGGGCCACGCGCGGCGGGACTACGGTTCGATGCACTCATGGCGCAAACCAGGACAGAGATAAGCTCCCGTCCGGGGCCGACTAGTCCCGGCCAACAGCCCCCTTCAACCCAATAGCATTGCGGGAAACAAAAAGGGATACTTTAATCACTGGGATTGAGTGCGTCTCGGAACACCTCTAACTAAGATATGGGAAGTGGCCACCAACAAAACCAGTCAACATGATATACAAATGACCAACAATCATTAAATGCCATGCTTCATCCATTATCTTTTTCGGTTTATACAAGAAGAAAAAAAATCAAAATATTTCTTTTTCTAATATCTCAATCTCAAACACCAAGAAAATCCAATTAAAAACCACACATCAGTTCCTTGACCTTGGGCGTCTGGCAATTTACTAATCTGACAAATAATCTTATCCCCACCACCACTCGCATCCATCCACATTCCACACAATGGATACGATAGAAACATACGGTATGGCCAGGTGAGGAGTTTTAGTACTAAAATGAAATGATGAATAAAAATAATAAAAATGAAAGTGGTGTACCTAATTCCCAAGCACATAGTTACCCAAAACAAAAAGACACAAGCCCATCTCATATTTACTTCCCTGAGTTTCGCACCACCTAATGGTTTCGTTACTTGGATTGCATATTTGCTGCATTTAAGAATTTAACAAGCTTTAATTATTGATGACATACCAATGGTAAATGGCAATCGATTCATCCCAACATTCAAATACAACATCAGACTAGTATCAAAGTTGTTTGCTGGCTTCATTTGTTGTCCACATGACCACTAAATTTATGCTTGCTACCATATTGCATAAGAATGAATGAGACCCAGGTATAGCTCTTGCAAACCCATCCTGCCCGATCATTTCAAGGAACTGGATATACGGATGATGGGATTAAGTGGGTCTTGGAGCACCTCTAACTAAGATATCTGATATGGGAAGTGAACACCGACAAAATCAACACGACAGACATATAACCAATAATCATTAAACGCCATGCTCCATCCAACTGGGGTGTATTTATTTTTGTTTCTAGAGTCTCACACACCAATGAAAATCCAATTTAAAACCACACAATTTGAACAAAACTATGGGCCATGCATCTCTCTATCTTAAACTTAACACTATCGTCGCTTTTATCTGCTGAAGACCCCAACCTCCCTTCCAACACACACAGTTCTTTTGGCAGCAGATCAAGATTGTCACTATTCTATGAAAAATAACTAAATTTGAATACATGAATCAAAGGGGAGAGAGAATGAGTGGTACAACTCACAATTCTCCGATGACCTGAACTCCTTCTCTCATCACCTGAACTCCTTCTTCTCGGTCTATTTCTAACCGTTGCCTTGTCTTCTTATAGCCCATGTGGCTTGTCATCTTCAGGGAACTGGCAACCTATTCCCAATTCAACTCAACTAACACAACCTAGCTTGCTCCAAATATTGCCAGTGAATTGAATTTGTTGCCTTTTCGCTCCAAATGGCTAATTTCTCCTTCTTTCCCTCATAATGACTCAATTGCACCTAATAAACTCAAAACCAAACATAAGAGATGCAATTCACAAGGATAATAGCAAAGAAAGCATAAAAAAATACTAGATATAAAATTAGGTGTTTTAGATACCTATCATCCCACACCCCCAAATCAAACCCATCACATGCCTCCATCCTTACCAACACCTCAACCACCACCTCCACCAAGAATCCCCAGGCAAAAAATTGTTCAAGCTGGAAAAGATGTCATTTACAGACCATACTCTGATGCAGATGCTGCTGCAGAATTTGAGGCAAAAATGAAGACAGCCAAGAGATTATGACTTGAAAAGGCTATAGCCAACATTGCCTCAACCTCTAACACCCATATCACTTTTGGAGCTCAGTCTCCGTCCACTGATAATCCTACCTCTCCTCACCCTGATGTCCTGGCTTGCCAGCTTAAAAACAAAAAATTAATTATGGCAAAAAATCTTGAAGGCACCTACAAGAAAAACTTCCAAAAATGAAAACTGCTGCCAGAACCCATCAAAACAAGAGTTCTGAGGCAAGAGATGATCCTAAGGTTGTTTTTGCAAACATTGTTGTTGCTGAACAGATATTCCTAGCTTCCACTGCTCCACAGAAGTTCCATTTCAATGCTCTTCCCTCTCTGGAAAAGATCAAAGCAAATATGGAAGTTGGATCATCTGAAAAGTAGAAAGCAGCTTGGAAAGCTAAGAAGAAAGCCCGCGATTTTGAAAACTTAAGTGAAGATCCCCATAACACCTCAAACTTTGACACTTAAAGAAGAAACCTCTCTGCCATGGAGACAATCAACTTACAAACTGTTTGGAGCAAGCCAACCTCAAGAGATTCAAAGATTTCCCAGATGATAACTGTGAACAGATAGGCAACACTCCTTCTCTTGTGGCTAATGGTACTATGGATAGCTCTTCCACTGGAAATATGGTAATGTTCCCAACCTCTCATTTCCTTTCTTTTAGATACTACCTGAATCAATATTTTACCCATTTTGTTCAATACTTCCATTATGACCATATCTCTAGAAGGCTAACTTCAAAGTATCCTAATGTTTCCTACTTTTAGCAATTCTTTACCTCCTTGGCATGGAACTGCCAAGGTTTGGGAACTAGGGATGCAAAAAGTTACCTTAATGATATGATTAACAAGTTGAACCTTGATATCATTTTCCTCTCTGAAACAAAACAAAAGCATAATAATAAGAAAACAATGCTTGATCTTGGTGTCAACAACTACTGGTCTGTGAACCCAGG
This sequence comes from Papaver armeniacum, assembly GCA_023531295.1. Lineage (NCBI taxonomy): Eukaryota > Viridiplantae > Streptophyta > Magnoliopsida > Ranunculales > Papaveraceae > Papaver > Papaver armeniacum. Next base: position 229,010 of record JAJJWW010015032.1, on the reverse strand, counting down.
AGGGGCAAGTGGCACTGCTGGTAGCATTGATTTGGAAAAATAAAATTTCCTTAGAAATTATGGATTACTCATTGAATCATATCAATGCTATAATCAAATCTGTCAATAGCCCACCCTGGCTTTTCACAGGCTACTATGGTAGCCCCTATGATACCTCTTCCAAATTGAACTCCTGGAAAGTGATAGATAAAACTGCAATTACCAACACATTGCCTTGGCTGGTAATGGGTGATTTCAACTTTATCCTTCATGATACTGAAAAGTTCAGTACTCACCCTATGGATACTAATGAAGCTTATCAATTTAACAAAAAGATTCTTGAACTTAATTTGGTTGATATTGGCTTTACTGGATGCCCCTTCACTTGGTCAAACAAAATAACGGGACGTGCTCTCACAGAACAAAGATTAGATAGAGGATTAGCAACTGATGATTGGCTAATCCTCTATCCAAACACCACTATCTTCAATATGCTATCTATTGGGTCTGATCATCATCCAATACTTCTAAATTCTAATCCTCATTGGAAGAAAGGAAAGATACCATTCAAATTCTTTGGCCCTTGGTTGGAGCATGAGGAATGCATGAAAATAATAGATGAATGTTGGAGTAAAACTATCTCTGGATCCAGTGCATTCACAATTGCCAGAAAACTCAAAGACATAAAGCTCCAAATCAGAGTCTGGAACAAGAAAATTTATGGAAACATCAAAACCAACATTGAAGAATGCAAGCAATATCTAACCTGGCTTTACAACAACTACTTCAAGTAAGATAGGGGCCATGCACTAGCTGATGCAAGGAAACATCTCAAGAACTGGCAAGATATAGGAGAAAAGTTCTTAAAAACAAAAAGCAGAGACCAAATGATAAAATTGGGAGATCAAAACACAAGTTACTTTCACAGAGCCACCAAGAGCAGAATAAGAAGAAACAAGATTGATACAATACAGAATGAGAAAGGAGGCTAGCTCTCTGAATACCAAGAAGTTAAGGACTATATTACTACTCACTTCTCAAGAATGGCAACCGCTGAAACCATAACCATCTCCTCAGCGAAATCATCAACTTAATTCCCACAACCATAACCTCAACTGACAACACCATGCTCAACAGAAACCCTGAACCTAATGAAATCAAATCAATTTTGTTTAGTATGGCCAGTGATAAAGCCCCAGGTTCTGATGGATTTCCACCAAATTTCTTCAAAGCCAATTGGGACTTATTGGGAAATGACATAGTTAAAATGGTTCAACATTTCTTCACTTATGGCCACCTTCTCAAAGAAATGAACTCCACTTTCATATCCCTTATCCAAAAAATTGAAAACCCAACATCCCAAAGTCATTTCAGACCCATTAGCCTCTGCAATACTACTTATAAAATCATATCCAAACTCATAGCTCATAGGATGGAACCTTACCTTAACAAAATCATATCACCATACTAATCTGCTTTCATCCATGAAAGACAAATCTCTGACAACATTGCTATTGGTGATGAGATCATACACAATATGAGATCTAATAGAGGGAAAAAAAGGAAATTCGGGAACTATGGGTATAAAAATTGATATGGCAAAAGCTTTTGATAGAGTGGATTGGACATTCCTAATATCCATCATGAAAAAGATAGGTTTTAATGACAATTGGTGCAACAAAATCTTACAGTGCATTTCAACATCCACATCTGTTGTTCTTATTAATGGCTCCCCTGATAAGTTTTTCAAACCTTCTAGAGGTTTAAGGCAAAGGGATCCTCTCTCTCCCTACCTTTTTCTCTTCTGCATGGAATCTCTCTCAAGAACACTCATTCATGCTAAGGAGTTGGGCATCATAATTGGAATAAGGATATGCAAAGCAACACCATCTATCAACCATCTGCTATTTGCTGATGACTGCATGATCTTTTGCAAAGCTAATTTGACAGAAGCTCAAAACATAATGAAGATTCTCCAGAGTTTTGGAAGCACATCAGGGCAGCTCATAAATTTCAATAAATCTGGAGTCTTTTTCAGCAAGAACACAAACCCAAGCCTCATCCCTCAAATCAGTAACTCAATGGGGGTCCGAATCCTTCAATCAGATGACAAATATCTGGGCTCACCTCTATTCACTCATGGAAGCAAAATTAAATCTTTCAAACTTGGAGTTGAAAAGCTGAAAACAAGACTATTTAGCTGTAAAAATGTACCATTGAATCCTGCAGGAAGGGAAGTTCTCATAAAATCAGTAACCTCCTCTGCTTGCATCTACCAGATGAACTGCTTCAGGATTCCCAAGAAGACCTAAAAAGACATCAACAACCTTCAAAGGGACTTCTTCTGGGGGAAAACATAGAAAACCCTACTGGCTATTATCCAAAAGCTTGGACTGCGGTATGTAAACCAAAAGAGTTGTGGGGCTTAGGCTTCATGAATATGGAACTATTCAACAGTTCAATGATCACTAAAATAGGCTGGAGACTGGATAAAGATAAAGAGTCCCTATGGTACAAACTCATGGATGCAAAATATCTCCTTGGCAGAAATGTTCTCAATATGGGCATACATTTAAAGGATGGAGACTCCTGAATATGGAAAGGAATTCTAGAAGGCATCAGCAAAATTCAACAACACTGTGTCTGTGTCAAATCAAGGAGAATATGGACTTGGTTAGGTCCATATTCTAGAAGGCATCAACAACATTCAACATTCAATAGCACTTGCTAAGAAAATTATTACTAAAATCCTCATGAATAGGCTTATGCCAGTTATGTAATGTATTGTGTCAAAGCATCAGCATGCTTTCATAGAAGATAGGTCCATATTTGAGTCAATTATAATCTACAACGAAATTATTTATTTAAGTCAATGAAATTAAGGTACTAAAGGTTGGATGGTTCTCAAGTTAAATTTTGATAAAGCATATGACAGGATTAGTTGGCCTTTTATAGCTAAGATCCTTAAATGTGTAGGCTTTAATGATAAAGTTGTGAATTGGATTATAACTTGTGTAAGTTCTGTAGCTTTTTAGGTTCTAATTAACGCCCCTAGTGTGGAACTTACTCCTAACTACGGTATTTGTCGAGGAGATCCGCTATCTCCGTTCATTTTCATCTTATATCTTGAGGCTGTTTTGAGACTTCTTCAGCATGGCATTCAATCAAAGTTTTTGCAGGGATTCACTGTTACTGAGGGATCCCTTATAATTACTCACTCTCTTTATACAAATAACAAAGTTATTTTCCTTGTCCAATTAACAACTTGCAATCTGAGAATATTCTTGACAAGCAGTGTGTTTTATGAAATGATGTTAGGGAATCTACGAACCATACGTTTATCCACTGCTCAAATTTTTTGGAGATTTGGAAATATTTCCTTAAAGCATTCAGAATTGCTTGGCATATGCCAAGCACGTTACTCCAATCATTTGAAGCTTGGTCTTCCAATGTGTTGCGTGGTAAAGAAAGAGAAGTTTGGCAAATCTTACACTATGCGATTTATTGGAATTTGTGGAAGAAAAGGAATGGAAGGGTCTTTGGATGTAGGCATAAGTTGAAAACGCGGGGGTATAACAACCACACCCAATATTTCGTTCGGCAATCTGTATGGACTAAACTCCAATATAATTCAGAGAAAACCAACTTAAAAGTGAGACTCAATCAAGAAAGATATCAAAGAGCTTTATCTCTTTCTCAATACAATCAGCAAATCGAACTGATAGAAATCCGTGAGCCTGATTAATATGAGAATAACTTGGACGGTACCAAAGACCAATTTCCAAGTGTCAATCTAGTTTTATCCAACAAACATGATCAGATTTATCAATTGTGATTGAACTACGCACAACCTGAGATATTTCAATTATATAAACAAATATAATACGGAAAAGAAATAACACAGATACCGGAAATTTTGTAAACATGGAAACCACAAATACAGAAAAACCTCGGGACCTAGTCCAGATTTGAACATCACACTGTATTAAGCTGCTACAGACTCTAGCCTACTACAAGTTAATTTCGTACTGGAATGTAGTTAAGCCCTAACCAAGTCTCACACTGATTAAGGTACAGTCGCGTTCCTTACGCCTCTTGAATCCCAGCAGGACTCTACGCACTTGATTCCCTTAGCTGATCTCACCCACAACTAAGAGTTGCTATGACTCAAAATCAAAGACTTATAAACAAATATGTCTCCCACAGATAAGTCTATTCTGGTTGTTGTTTTCGTCTTTATATAAATAAAGGTGAACAGGAAACTCAACTAATTCCCCTGACTTATACTCCCAAAGAGCATCCTAGAAATATTAGTCACCTCACAATAACCCAACTGATTAACAGTCTATATATAAAAGTCTATATATATGTACGACTTAGTCTCATTAAAAGATAAAATAGATAGACTTTTGAGTGATAGATAAGTTTTAATCTCCATATTGTTGATAAAGTTCCTCTAAGATCTTCTTCTTCAATTGGTGAATACCGTGAAGTCTAAAGCTCAACTACACACTTCTATCCTAATCCGAGACATAGCTATAAGTAGACTAGAAATCAAGTATATAGTTTTGATCAACTAAACTTGACAAACAAGCTTGATATAGCAACACTTGCGATTTCGACCGATCAGTGCTCTAACATAAGTGTGTGCAAGAAGTTATCAACTTGATTAAGAAATTGATAGTCTTATGGTCTTGTGATAAGGATACTTTCAAGTTTGTAGATCCTAGTCTAATTTGGAGTAATTGAGAAACTCTAATGTGTATGTAACTCTTTGTATTAACCTTGGTTTGAGCCTTGATTCTCTTTTTTCTCTTTAATATAACCTTCTCATTCGAAAAAGTTCAGCTGCTGGCCCGGGCAGGTTATAAGTGATGCTAAAACTACTTTGTTGACTTCTAGCAATCTTGGTAGAAGCTTCACAATAGGAATGGATAAGGCATTAAGATTTTAGGTTACTAAAACTCTAGGTAAGTACTTAGGCATTCCTTTACAATGGGGTAGAGTGTGTGAGAAAACTTATTATGAGTTGATAGAAAAGCTTGGTAATAAAATGGTTGGGTGGAAATCCAAATCTTTGAACATGGATGGTAAAAATTTTTTTCATTAAATCGGTTCTCGATCATGTGTCGAATCATGTGATGTATATGTTGAACTGCCTATAGGTCGTTTTCTTCCAACCAAAAACCCCCAAACACTTGAAATGATGAACCTTTTTTGGGAAATGATGTAACGAACTTGAAAGCGGTGTAATGATCCTGAACCGGACTCGACGAACCCGAAAAATGATGTATAAAATCAATATGGCAATAATAAAAGGGTGTAAAGTAAATTAGTCTTAACTAGCACTAGATGAAAAAACTAACGTGAGGATACTTTAACAAATTTACAAAAAACGGGGGCATTTTTTTAGTGGGTATCCAAAAAGTAGGGTACTTTATCACAAAATTCTCTTTAAAAAACCAATGACACTATTGAGGGAGTCTCATCCGGTTTCAACAGTAAAAAAGATACTCCCTCCGTCCCAAATTAGTTGAGCCATTTGTAGTTTGCACAATTATTAAGGCAAGGAAAGAATGGGAGTATTTTTAAGTATTTTTTACAAGTATGCCCTTATGGATAATAACTTGTAAAACTTCGAAATGATTTATCTCTTAAACTATACCACGGTTTTTCGTAAACTTTGTATCGTTGAAAAGCATTTTAAAACACCTACATAACGAATATAAATATGGCTATCAAATTATACATATTTCTTATAATAATAATAATCAATTAAAAGGGTAGTTTTAGAAATATCCCCTTAATTATTGAAATAGCTCATCTATTTATGGGACAAAATATACACAAAATTTGTTAAAAAGATCAAAATCAATAATTCCTGGGTGAAAAAGACATTTAGATTTTGATACTGTTTAAATGGACAAAAATATAAAAATAGTCAGGATGTAACCAGTTTCATCCTACCCATTTTCAAATTCTTTTTCTTATTTTTAATTTACATTAGGATGCATTCAGTTTCATCCTCACTATTTTTAAGTTTAAGCCAGGATGAATCCAGTTTCATCCTTGCTATTGTTTTTGTGTTCATTTCACCCATAATAATTTTTACTCGTCCATTTGAACCATGTTTTAAATTTTTTTTGGACAAATGACCCATTTTTCGCAAAATATAAAATCAATTAGCTCAACTAATTTGGGACAGAAGGAGTAAGTAATAACAAGTAGCAACTTAGCCGTTTCATAAAAACAACCAACAGTGCCTGCCAAAACAAACAATTTTGGGCATCATATCTCCATCGGTGAATTCCCAATATCAAATGTCTAAAGTACAGGGATTATGTACACCTTACGGAGAGGACCACTAAAATTATAAAAAATCGAAACCGCATCATCCACAAACGGCCCTTGACAGTCTGGTAAATAAAAAGTAGTCATGGATAAAACTTTGGAAAGTGGTTTCTTTTCATTCCTGGTTCTAATGAGTTTACAGGAACCAACCACCACAAATTATGTTCTCATTAAAAAGGTTCTTCATCTTTTATTATTCACACGATCGAACTGTTGAAGGGAGAACTAGACACGAGACTCACACAATTGTTGGAACTAGTATTCCTAATTGGAAAGGCCGATATCAGTATTGCTAGGGCTTTCAGTCCACATAAAACGATATAATCTTGATCAAAGAATTTCTGAATTGGTTCGAGTCCTAACAAAACTACTGGTATTAATATGATATAATCCCGATCACTGAATTTCTGGATTGGTTTTGGTCCTAACAAAACTATTTGTACTAATTTTGTGCACTGCCACATCTATTTCTTAGTTCAAAATTCTAGCAAATGGCCCTCTCAAATGTTAACACTCATTCAACTCAAAACCAAATCATTAAAAAATTGTTGACGAGTGGATAGGCCCTAAAAATGTGGGAAGTGAACACAAACAAATCACTAATAATCATTAAATGCCATGCTTCATCCGTTATCTTTCTTGTTTTATAGAACGGCAAAACAATTTACTATTTTTGTTTCTAGAATTTCAAGCACCAAGAAAATCCAATTGAAAAACCACACAATACTATGGGCCATCTCTATCTTAAACTTAACCCTATCTATGATCGTCGCTTTCTCTCTGAAGTCTGAAATCCAAAACACATAGTTTTCAATATAATTCACTTCCAAAACCTTGGGCGTCTGCCAATTTACTAATCTGACAAAATAATCTTATCCCCACCACTGGCATAGTCGCATCCATCTATACCAAGGATACGAAGAAAAATACAGCATGGCCAACTGGAACAAATGGAAGTGGAGCCTGTCTACTTAGTTTCTATGTCATGTAGTTACCAAATAATACTATCCAATATGACGAGTAACAGCTACTTGTATATGACAACGCCATTCATTTTCATTGTTGCGTTAAAATTGTCTCATCCATGATTGAATAAGCAAAGTTGCATGATTATGCCATTGCCAATTCACAATTATTATTTTTATATTTTTCTTTTGGCACGATTCCATTTTTTTGCGAGCATCCTGAGTAGGAGTTGATTTGACTATTCCTTACTTATTGGTCGCATTATGAACGATAAGGTGTGCGCACACTGGACATTACTGGTTCAGTTCAGTGCTATGCGAATTTGGGAGTGAGTCCACGATTTACAGATTGGTGTGTTTTCTAAAAATATTTGGAAATCTATTTCTCTTTGTTTTTGGAGAAAAGACTTTTTCATTTTAACTTAAATAACAATACGAATAATGTTGCCAAAAAGATTTATCGACAAAAAAAATGTATCAATAAAACAAAAACAAGATTTTAAATTTCATACTAAATGATAATAATTCATTTATAGAAACCAGATAGCTTATGTCTCCTCACCGGTACATGGTGGTGATGGTGGAATGACAACGATCCTACTCATCTTCCCCCCCATTTTAGTGGGCAATAATTGATGCCCTTATTTAAATCATTAGATCTCCCTTCCAAACTAATCGCTAATTTTGGGAATTACCACTGGATTATTTTCCAATTCAAATACTTTGAAAATTCACATTATCGAGGGAGCCTTATCCGGTTTGAGAAGTAAAATAACATGTCACCAACGCAGTGTGGCCGTTTTATAAAAACAATAAGTTAACCAACAGTAACTGCCATGAGAAAAACCATTGTTACTCCCTATAGCATGTTTGGCAAAGGAAAACTTCTCCTTCTGCCGTCAGAAATTAGGCTGAGCTATTATATATACCTTGTGAAGCTTACAATTGATAATAAAAAAAAAATTGATAAGTAATTTTTCAACTTCAAACGAAATCGAAATGTCAGAAATTAGGTTGGAATCAAATTTCCGATTGATTTCTAGAAACAAATGAGTAATTTTTGGATGTTTCGATATACTTTTGATTGCCAAGCATACAAAAATTAAATCCTCACTCTTTCTAGTGACACTTTTCAGCTACAGAAAATAAACTATAAGTAGTGATAAAACATGTATTAGAGGGACAGTTTCTCTCAATTGGTGTCTCATTCCTTAGGTAAAAGCAAAATTTTACAAGTAGTAGTTTAGAGCATCTCCAATAGAGGGTGAAAATTTTATTTTTTATGACACATAGGATTTTAGACCCTCATTTACATAAAATGCATCTCCAACAGTGGGTCCTATTAAGTAGGAAGAGTGTCAAAATAAATACGAAGGTCTTAGAGAAAGTCTTATTTAGACTTTGACAATGACCTCCATGTCATCTTTTTAGTTATACTTTAATTTTTTATCTTTAAATAAATTTTTCTAAACCAATAAGAAAAAGGGAATCAATTTATCATTATCCAAAAATAACAAACCTTAAATATGACTCTACTATCGGAGATAGTTTAATGAAGAAAGATTACTATTTTCGCTTACAAACAAATCACCCCATAAATAAGGATCTAAATAAAAATTCCACGTAGGATTTTTAGCACCCACTGTTGGAGATGCTCTTATACAATAAAGAGAAAATAAGAGAAATTAACTAAAAAAAGGAAACTAATTAAAAACTATAATAAATGAGGATAATAATCTTGATAACTAAGCAACACTAATACGGTAACAATATCTTTAGCATACTAATACGAAATAATATCTTATTAATATGAAATAATATCTTTAACAAGTAGTACTTCTTATGAGCAAATTTATTTGGATAAGGAGTTATTTAATGTTTTTTTTTACAATCTTCGGATTTTGAGTTCTTAAATAAATCAATGAAAATTCAAATTATCGAGGGAGTTTTATCCTGGTTTGAGAAGTACATCAATTCAGCAACCCGGTTTAGCCGTTTCATAAAAAAACAACACAACCAACAGTAATTGCCAAAACGAACAAACAGACACCTCTACTGTTGAGTTCCCAATATCCAGTGTCTAAAATACAGGGCTTGTGTATACCTTGTACAGGAGGACCACTAAAATGATAAAAAAAACCGAAACCGCATCATCCCTTCACAGTCCAGTAAATAAAATGTACAAGTAATGGATAAACCTCTAAAAAGTAGGGCCTTTTTCATTCCTGGTTCTAATGAGTTTACAAGAACAACCAACCAACACAAATCATGTTGTCATTAACTGTCAAAGGGAGTACTAGACATGAGACTCGCACAATGCCACAATTGCTCAAACTGGTATAAATTGTTCTTTAAATATCTTTAGAATTTAGAAACTTTAATATTACTTTCTCTACTTTTTATCACGATAATTAAAAGTAAGGTCAATATTAGTTTTGCTAGAACGGGTATAATCCCGATAACTGAATTTTAATATTATTACGGGCTCTAGCAAAACTGTCATTCACATTCGGTAGTTACTAACATTTGGTAATGCCGCAGACTCAATAACCAAGTATATATTATCCATTATTGGTTTCGAAAATTGGCAGCTTCACCAGGCCAATTGGTTAGAATCAGAAATCCCTACTGATTATCCGAAGTTTCCATCTTAATTTAATCAGTTCTTTACTGTGAGCCACGAGTATCAATGAAATGGATAGACTGATGGGATTAATTGGTTCTCGAAAGACCACTGAGACAAGGGAAGTGAACAAAAACACACAAAAATAAAATCATTAAATGCCGTGCTACATCCACTAAAAAAAACTATTTATTTTTGTTTCTAGAATCTCAAACCCCAAGAAAATCCAATCAAAAACCACACCCACAATTTTGAAGTATTTTGAACAAAAACTATGGGCCAAACTTTCTCTATCTAAAACTTTACCCTATCTATATCAGTCATCGCTTTCTCTATGAATTTCAAACACATACTTCAGTTCCTAAACCCCGGGCGTGAGCAATTTACTAATCAGACAAAATCAGCATGGCCAACTGGAGGGTTTATTTGCACCGCTTAATTGGGGCCCTGGAAAATAATTAGGGGCCCCAGCCATTTTATTCCCACCCTAAAATACAGTTAAAATACTATTTTACCCTTCACTAAACTTAAAATTCTATCAACCCTTAATTAACTTTAAACCCCAACTCATTTTCATTTTTAAACCAAAAAAAAAAAATTAGTCCCCTCTTCCCTTCTCTCTCGACTCTCCATCACAACTCCATTAACGACTCAGGCCGAATCGGAAGAAGATATGGCCCAATTAGAAAGTAAGTGAACTAAAACTTACGAATCTACTTCCTATTTGCGTTTAATATGATGTTTTGTTCGCAAAATTCGGTTTTTAAATGAAAATAGCAGTCACAGAATAAGGGTTGTCAACCTCGATAATTATATAACCTAATGATTTTTCATCTGCATGTTATTTCTATGAAAAATCGTTGATGTCTAAGGTGTAGGAGATAACGACCCTTTTTCTGGGTTTTAAGAATTTTTGTCCCATAATAGAGTCGTCAATGTATTATAGAACCAATTGACGATCCTACTCTGACGACCCCTTTTTATACACTAACGACTTTATATGACAAAAAACTACCTCTCTGTCCATAAAAATGGAAACGTCGTCATCTTAATTCAGTAGAATCGTCACTGTGTATTTGAGAATCGTCACCAATATGACACAAAATGAAAACGACCCTTTCAAGTCTGACCAAAAAATTGTGAGGGTCGTCACGTCATCTTAAGGGGTCGTTAGTTTTTAAGTAGTCAATATATTTGTATGCCGTCGTCTTAAGGTGCACATCTTAACGACCCTTTCTTCTTTTTTCAAAACTCTAGTAGTTGAGTTTGTTATGTAACGACCCTTTCTTCTGTTTTCAAAATGAAAACGACCCTTTTGTCTATGTATAGACAGAAAATGATGACTAGAGTCGTTATGGTATAAAATAATATCTTGACGATTTTTCACAACCTGCAAATGTTGCAGGTTTGAGTCGTCAACTTTTGTGACAATAAGTTGACATTACGGAGTCGTCAGGGAATAGATCCTGACATTAACGACTCTTTCTCTGAGTTGTGACATATTGTCTATGATCCCTCTAAAACCTCCTCTTCTTCTTCTCAACTCAAAAAAGAAACACAAAGACAAAAACTTCCCCAAATTTTAATTCTAAAATCTGATCTTAATCTAACCATACTATTAACTTAACTTAATTACTATTAACACTAATCATTTCGGGGCAGTTTAGCCATTAAACAAAAATTTGGATAAGGGGTGATTCAATTTAGGTTTTAGTAACCTTTTTTGTCATGTAGTGTGAGGCCCTAATTATTTTCCAGGGCCCAATTAAGCGGTGTTTATTTGGTTGTAAATGATGAAATGACCAAATGGTGGAGTCTGTCTACTTAGTTACCAGGTCATATAGAAACGAAATAATACCAACCATATCATATTAATTGCCAATGTTTGCCTTTAGTAACAGCTACTACTTGTATGTGACAAAGCCATCCATTTTCATTGTTGCTTTAATAATTGAATGTCTCATCCATGATTATATGTTGGATGAATAGGGAAAATTAAAACTAAGTTGATATTGGGGTTAATTACCAAAATTTATGGGAATTATCAGTACCAAGTGATTAAGTAAAAATAAACCCACCTTCAATCACATGGAATTTGGTTACCCTTTATAAAAGTCCCGAATTTGGGTGTTAATATGAGTGTAAGTTCAATAGAGTTGTAAAATATTGGATGAGTACCTCCTGGGTTGCACAGACGCGGACACGTGGATGCGGGCACGACACGACGCAGACATAGACACTACAAAATTATCAAAAAACTAGGACGCGGACACGTATATAGATATGTTATTTATATATACAATCATGTATTTATATAGCAAAGTCAAGTGTTTCGATCCTAAAATTAGAAATGATGCTACATGTGTATAAATTTCATAAGACAAGAAGAGATCGTATGTTTATACACGCCGAAGGTCAAGCAATCAACCACTATTAAACACGTGGCACAATTAAAATGCATTATTAGGACAACACATGCCCAACCAAGGATATATGTGATGTCATTTCCAGTTACAAAACCCTAATAAAGATATAAATGATTTGTCTTTCTTCATCTAGTTAATGATAGTAAAAATAAAGGAAGAAATTTAAATGAAAATAGAAAAAAAAAAACGCTTCAAGCCTGAGTCATCAGTGCGGCCAAACCAGACGCACACAGAACACGCGTCGTGTCAGCGTCCCACGCGCGTCCTGTATCCGACGACGCGGACACGGCTCGAAAAATGCAGCGTCCATAGTCATTACCATAACCAACAAATAGTGACGGAACTAGAAATTGAATATGGGAATGGCTTGGAAGTTAGTTGGGCTTGATTTTTCGGTTTGCACCCTCCTTAAATCTATTATTTAGGCATGATTTTTTTTAGTCAAGCTTAAAAACCAAAGTAAAATTCTAAGTTTTTCTGGACTTAAGGCTGACTTAAGCCAGGTAAAGTCAATGTGTAGCTCCGCCCATGCCAACAAATGCCATCAATGGTGACAGACTTCAAACTGGTAAATGCATTTCGAAGTTTTCTAGAGTCTAATCCCATACATTTCAAAGATGGTTCAATATACAATTGCCAATACACAGTTTTGTGTATGTGCACGCGTGCCCTTTTATGATGTGGCACGACTGTATTCTCCTGACACCCCCTTCACCGAAAATGTTTTATACCCATTTGCTAGGAGCAAATGGTGAGGATATGTAGCAGGGTCGCATCTTTGCTATTTCTCAGATCTTAAAAAGTCCAACGTCATGCCTAACCATGGTAGGAGTTGATCTGTCAATCCCTTACCCGTCGCTTGAATAGGGGAAAGGGTTTGGGTATTACTGGTTTTGTGCTACTTGAGCCTTGAAGTCCATATCACAGATTGATGCAATTGCCTAGTACGTTTGGATACAAATCTGCTTCTGACTTCAGAAGCAAAACTATCTTGCTTCACAAAATTTTAACTTTTCGACTTTCAGAAGTCGTTTTGAAATCTGACAAACCAAACTAACTTCTGACTTTTCGACTTCTAAAAATCGAAAAGCTATTTATGATGTGCTATCCTTTTCTTTTTTTTTCCGAAAAGAGAACAAAATCCTCATATAATAGATTGATAAATATAGTTCTCATTTACACGAGAATCCATTGCAATTACAAGTTTACGACAGTTTTCAATATAAAGATAATGCAACATAGCTGTAAGTCCATCACTTGTCCAAGTATTTTGAATGGCATTTAAGTTACAAAATGTCGCTATGTTTGCTGCCTTTCTAATAATAAATCTAGAAATTAAAATAAACGCAGTAGCCTTGAAGTTGATACAGAAGTTTATGTTTGCTTCAAAGACTTCACTAATCATATAACGTTGTTGTCTAGCCTTTGCATATGTTTCCATCAAAGAAATTTCTTTAGAGTAGGTTCCGAATCACTTTGGAAAGTGATATTGTAGCCGCTCCATTCGATTGCCACCTAAAGCAAACTTGACACCTTTATCTTCTAATTGTTCTCTAGTTGTACAGTCCTCAAAGAATCCTCTTGCTTCAATTGTATTACCTGAAAAATCCATAAGAGTTATGCCAATTCCAGATTGACTTATTGGAATATGCATAGTTAGTGCTATGGACATTCTCATACTTAGTTACATGTTTTTCAGGTTCTCTATTCTGAATTTTAGATCTTCATCATGCATAGGATCATACAAAAGAGTTTGCATAATATTGTAGCTGTGCTCGTTAACCACATTGTATTATTGATAAACTGCACTATCTTTCTTGCTGTGTAAGCACTGTGTTGAGTCTTTTGTTGGAAAGTGATTTCACATCGCGCTTTCCATATATGCCAAGTAACTATACTACAAAACTCAGGACATTCTATTATCCCTCTGCCTTTGTTTTTTTCATGAAACCAATCATTTAACCATTCATGAAAGCAATTTTTTCCATTTGTCACAAAATTTATATCAAAGTTTAAGTGCATACATACCTGAATTGCAAAATTGCACTTGAGAAAGAGATGAGATAGGGATTTCTCATTCTCATTACATAAATTGCATTTAGTATTAATGTTAGGAAGAATTGCAGCTACTCTCATACCCAGTAGATAAAATTGCACGAGCCGCTTTCCAGATGAAAAGCTTTATAGATGGAGTTACTTTTAATCTCCATATTCTACCCCAATCACAACCAGCAGTATCACTACTTCTATTTATTGTATTATACAAGGATTTAACAGTGAAATTACCTTTTTTTTTCTAAGTTTCAGTAGGCAACATCTTCTAAATCAGTTACATGTATATGTATATTCAGAATTTTATTAACTGTGTTTTCATCAAAACATATTTGTAGCTTATGCTCATCCCAATTTTTGTTTGTTGTGAGGAGATGACATACCTTTTTCAAATTCGCAGTACCTGTAGTTGGTTTTGAAGTGGAGCAATGGTATCCGGAATCCATTGGTCCTCCCAAATATCAATAAGTTTGCTATTTCCTAATTCCCATTTACAATTTTTCTTAACTTTTTCAACTCCAGTTAGAATCCCTTTCCAAACCCAACTATCCCCATCTTTTGGTTTAGGATTAGTATGAAGAATATCGCAATTAGGATAATATTTTGCCTTTAAAAAATTTCCCCCTAAAGAGTTTGGCTTTTCTTTCAGCCTCCACCCCATCTTAGAGATCATTGCTAAGTTAAACTTTTCTATGTTTTGTATACCTAAACCTCCATCCTCTACAAATTTGCTGAAACACTCCCAAGCTTTTAAATAAACACCTTTTTTACAATTCTTATTTTTCCCGTTTTCATCATTTCCCCACCAATAATCTCTTTGAAGATTAGTGAGTTTTTTACAGATTTTCTTAGGGATTTTAAAGCAATTCATTTGATAAATTGCAAGTGAGGATGTTACATTCTTAACCAAAACAGTTCTTCCAGCATTGTTTACATTGCTACCATTCCAACCTTTTAACCGTTTAGTCATGATTTTGATTAAGGGTTCAAAACTTTTAACTTTTGATCTGTTAGTGAAAATAGGAGCTCCTAAATATCTATCATTTAGAGGGATAGAGTTTACCCCTAGAATTTGTTTGACTCTACTTATCTTATCCGGGTCAGTTTTAGGACTAAAGGAAACTCCTGATTTACTAAGGTTTATTAGTTGACCAGAATTTGTTCCAAAATCTTTAAAAAGAGACACCAGTTTGTGGCAAGTTTTTATATCATCTTTGCAAAAGATGGTGCAATCATCAGCGAAAAGAAGATGACTCACAGATGGCGCATATCTAGAAATTTTGATTCCTTTAATGTCGCCATTCTCTTTAGCATTTAAAATGGTTCTAGACATAACTTCCATGCAAAACAGAAAAAGATAGGGAGATAAAGGGTCTCCCTGTCTTAATCCTCTTGTAGGTTTAAAAAAATCAGTTGGAGACCCATTAAGGAGAACACAAAGGGAAGTAGTAGAAATACATTGGAAAACCAGATTACACCATGCTTCTGAAAACCCCAGTTTTTTCATAATTTCTATTAGAAAATTCCATTCGACATGTCTATCTTTAAACCCATCAGGCTATTCTTACTTCTAGATTTTCTCATTTTGTGTATTATCTCGTGAGCTATAGTTATATTGTCCGCAATTTGCCTACCAGGTATAAAAGCCGATTGGCAAGGACTTATGATCTTATCAAGTAAGCATATCATTCTATTTGCCATAAGTTTTGCTATTACTTTATAAGTAGTATTACTCAAAGCTATCGGTCTGAATTCAGCGGGGGTGTTAGGATTTAAAGTTTTAGGAATTAAAGAGATAAAAGAAGTGTTTAATTCTTTAGCTAGAAAACCAGTTTTAAATTTTTTTTGTATCATCTGAATTAGATCATTTCCTACTGTTCCCCAGTTCTGTTGAAAGAAGCTAGGCGGAAAACCATCTGGACCTGGAATTTTGTCAGGTTCCATGGAAAAGAGGACATTTTTTATTTCTGTTTCAGTAGGAATTAAACAAAGCATGTTATTATCACATTCATTAACACAGACAGGGATTAGATCTATCATTTTTCTATCCACAAAAGGATGAACAGTAGTAGCAATATTCCTAAAATGCTCAGTGATACAGTCAACAATTTCTTTTCTAGTGTTTAAGCATATTCCATCCTTATTCATTATAGTTTCTATTCGATTTCTTCTAAATCTTTGTTTTTCCTTACTATGGAAATACTTAGTATTTCTGTCCCCTAACATTAGGTTTTGATCTCCATTTTTGTCCTTCCAAATTTTTTCTTTAATTGCATACCATTTGGTTAGTTCTTTGTTTAAATTTTCTAGGTCAGAGGCTTTGGCATCATAAAAACTTCTACTGTTTGTTCTTTCTAGATCATTTTTAATGTTTTCAATATTTGTTCCTATGTGACCAAAGGTAATTTTGTTCCAGAGTCTCAAGGTATATTTAACAGTTTTTAGTTTACTCACAAAAGAGTAAGCTGGAGATCCTCTAATATATGTTTCCCAACATTCTTGGATTAAGCCAGCACATAGTTCATGCTTCATCCATTCTCCAAAATACTTGAATGGTGTAGCACCATCATTCCAGGTAGTATGGGTAGTTAGACAAATTGGGACATGGTCAGAAGTCAAGGGGCCTAGATGTCTTAAGGTAGAGTTTGGAAATTTTATATTCCATCTATCATTTACTAGAGCCCTATCAAGTCTCTGTTCTATAAAATTTCCGTCTTGTCTTATATTGTTCCATGTGAAAATATACGCAATAAAGCCTAGATCCATCAAGCCAGCATTTTTAATTAAATCATTAAAAGTGTCGGCTTCATTTTGTTTAAAAGGAAATTTTCCTTTTTTCTCTTGTTCATGTAGCACAACATTGCAGTCTCCTAGAACAATCCACGGTTTATCTACAACATTTGCCATATTTCTTATGATATCCCAAGAAGCTAATTTAAGATGAGTGTAAGAACTACCATAAAAACAAGTTAGAAGCCAGGAATTATCACTATTGTTTATCTGAACATTTACATTTACATTTATGTAATTATAATTATAATCATAATCTATGATTGTTATTTGCATGTGATTTTTCCAAATCAAGCACAATCCCCCTGCAGTACCTCTAGGAAGAACTAGCCAGTAATTGTATACATTCACTGTTCTCATTATATTCTTCATTTCCTTATGTTGTTGTTTAGTTTCAGACAAAAATAAAATGTCAGGGTTATGTTTATCTAGCAGATCTTTTAGGCTATTAGTAGTTTCTACATTTCCTAGTCCTTGGCAATTCCAAGCAATTGTAATAATAAACTGCAAGAAGTAAGAGACCTTTGGATATTCCATACTAGTAAGAACAAGAAAAATAAAGAAGAAAGTTTGAACATATGTCACAGTCCCTAATTGTTTCTGTTTTTTCCTAATCACGTTTCTAAGTTTCATACCAACTATGTCAAAATGCTCAGCAATATGTGGGAATAACACACCAACACAAATTAATTTCACATCAAGAAAAGCAAATTGCACATCATCTAAAACAGATTGCACACATCCCCTTAATAATTTGACATCAACAGATATGGTTCGCAAAGATGTGTTTATGCATTTATCATGGGGATATCTAAATTTTCTCTTATTCCTGTAAGTATCTATCTTATTTTGCACTTGAAACAGGTTTAGGCTTACCTTTTTCGCTAAAATTTCCCCTTTTTCCATCATCCTAACCTCAACTCCTTGTTCTGCTAATTTCTTCGGGCTTTCATTCTCTTCTGTGTCTGTACTGTGTATTTTGAGGTTGTTTATCTCTTCTTCAATTCCAAATTGCTTCACTTCTTGAGTCCTTGACTTTCTCAAAATTTTCCTCTTTTTCCATTTGTATCGAATGGTACCTGTAATCAGACCAGTACCCATTAGCTTTGAGAGAGCATTTAAACGTCTTTTACAAAGTTTAATGAACAACATGTAACTGTTAACAAGAGTTCAAAAGAAAACTAAATTACAAAATGAGAGAAAAAATCAATTACAAAATCGAAATACTAAGAGCAATCTCAATTGAAATTGAAACAAGAATATATAGAAATAGTAATGTAAGAATCAAAAATAAAATCTTCGGGATTAATTAAAATCTAGTTTGGTTGTTGATAAATTCGAAGAGGATGAAGATTCTAGAAATTGTAAAATTGGAGACTTTGAACTGAAATCTTATGAATCCTTAGGAGGCTCAGGCTGAGAAACGCTGATATGTCGATTACAAGAGACTTGAGAAGCTTGGAGACAATGGGATCTGATAACAGGAATCTTGGAGGCGACTGAAAGCAGATTTCTTAGAAAATTTTGACCGAAAACTGTGAAGGAATTCTGATGCAAAAGTCTTGAGAACAAAGTATCAGGTCTTAGTAACTTTGAAGAAGTGGCTTTGAGTCTTGAAGTCTAGGAGAACCGGTGTCTTAGTGTCTTAGAATGATGAAAAAGTATCTGAAATTACATATAAATGGTGTTTTAGTCACTTGAGATATTAGATCTAAGAGGGGTTTTGATTAGATAGGCATGACAATTGATTAATGGTGGTTATTGAAGATCATCACCGACGACGGCGGTGTTTACTGGCTAATTTATGGTGTTCAGTGGTAGTTACTGGTAACGTGAATGAGGTTTTGGGTGTGGAGAAGAAATCACCTGGAGAGAGAGAGGACCCGTAAAAAAAAAATGATGTGATATCCAAATAGCCTATAAAAGTACTTGGAAATCTAATACCATCTCTGTTCCCGGGGCAGAGATAGTATCACCTTTTTTGGGCTAAAACAAAAAATGACGGTATTACTATAAACTGGAAAAATGGATAATGACAAAATGAATAAGGGTACTAGTAAGATTTTATTGTCCATAAATAAAACAAAACAAAACAAAACAAAACAAAACAGGATGAGATCGTGATATGAATGATAATAATTCATTGGTAGAAATTAAATGGCTTATGTCTCCTCACCGGTACATGGTGATGGTGGAATGACAATGATCCCACTCATCTTCTCCCCATTTTAGTGGGCAATAATTGATGCCCTTATTTAAATCATCAGATCTCCCTTCCAAACTACTCACTAATTTTGGAATTACCAGTGAATTATTTTCCAATTTAAATACTTTGAAAATTTACATTCTCGAGTAGGGCTGCACCATCATACCTAAACCCGCCCGTATCCGCTAAATCCGTGAATTTTTAATCCGAACCCGTCCGTAGTGGGTGTAGGGTTGGTTATGAAAATAACAACCCGTTGTCTATGGATGCGAGGTTGGTTTTAGCTAATACCCGCCTAAACTCGTCCGAAAAAGCCGCTAAATATACACCATTGATAAAAATAATCGGAAGTCCTTGATCCTTGAGGATGCTAGGAGGAGAGACTTGAAGATGATAGAAGAGACATGAGTCACTTACTATTGGTCTGGAAACTTTTATTGTTTAAGTTTTAATCTGAACTTTAAAGTAGTCGTACTGTTTAAACTTTAAACTTGTTTTTATTGTTTAAGTTTTAATATGTACACTAGTACTTGTTTAAGCTTAACAATGAAGATTTATGTAGTTATGTTTATGGTTTGTTTTTTTAAGTTATCAAGAACTTAAGTAAGTAGTTTATTTAAACTTTAAAACATATGCGAATGATTATTGAATATAAAACGGGTTTAAGCGGGTTTAAACCCAGACCCGTCCAACTCATAGCGGGTGGGTAACAAAACCCGCCCGCTGTTTGTGGGTGCGGGGTTAGTTATGAAAATAAAAACCCGCAGTCTGTGGATGCGAGGTTGGTTTTAGTTAATACCCGCCCAAACCCGCCCATGTGCAGCCCTATTATCGAGGGAGCCTTATCCGGTTTGAGAAGTAGAAATAAACAAGTCAGCGACGCGGTTTGGCCGTTTTACCAAACCAACAGTAACTGCCAAAACTCCGGTGTTACTATCCAATGTCAAAAATTTGTAACATGTTTGGCAGTCAGAAGGAAAACTTCTACCTATAGGCTTTAGCAATGTAGGAGGGTTGGTATACACAATAAATTTTGAAAGTAAAAATGTCAAAAATCACCTTGACATTCGGTAAGAAATCAAAAGTAATTTTTTTGGGTATTTGGATACACCTTAAGCAATTATTTTTTAGAAAGATGTTAGGTTTGTGCGATGTAATAATAAGTCTCGAAATAAAAAACTTGATCTTTTAAGAAGTAATTTTATTTTTATTTTTGCTTCAAACTCCTGAAATTATTTTTAGTTCTGGTTACATGTAAGAAACAAAATTTAACTTCTACTTCTAGCATTTTTGGTTTTCGTAGTTCTTTAGACTCGTCAACAAAATATATTTTACTCCATGAGAGGTTCAATTTTGGTTTGCAAAGCTAACATCTTTCTTATTTGGGTCTTACTCGCGATATGAGTCTGACTTGATACTAATTGAATATCCAAACGTAGGAGATTTCATTTTTCTGATTCAAGATCTTCCTCAAAGATAATTGAGTCCGAAACCATTTTGTACTTGGCTTGATGGATACATATCTGATTGAATTTACCAACTTTCTATTATTTTTGAATCAGATCCATACGAGTCAGTTGTCGTAAAAATGAAAAACAACTTTTAACTCTTAATTTTCCGAAAAGCTTATTACCATCCAAACACCCTCCTAGGGTTTATGTAAACCTCACGAGAGGACCACTAGAATTATCCACCAAAACCTAAAAAACCGAAACCGCATGATCCACAAAACGGCCTTGGTGTCAGTAAATAAAAAGTCATGGATTAGTAATGGATAAAACTTTCAAAACAGATAAAACCACAATACCCCACCAACTCCTCCTCTGTTTTTATATTCTCTTCCATTTTCTCTTCTGAGATCATCAAACTCTTCTTCTCTCTCAATATTTTTCTCTCTGAATTGGTTCATCAATGGCTTCTTCATTGAAAACTGGGGTTTGTTTCCTTTCTGGTTCTAATGAGTTTCAAAGGAGAAGAACCCAAGTTGTTCATTCTTCTTCAATGGCTTCTCCGTTGTTATTTCAGAAAACCCTTGAATTACCTGCGTTGAAGACCGAATTTAAAGGAATTCAAGTTTCTGTTTTTTCAGATCAACAACAGACTCTTCTCAAAACCCCTCCTTCAAATTTCTTTGTTAATGTATGTATTGTTACTTTTTTTTTTCTGGGTTTTTTAATTCAATGTTTTAAATTCACAAATCTGAATTTTTGGGTTAATTTTTCAGGCACAAGCATCACTGTGTGTAAGCCGTTCAATGAGATGGTGGGATAAAACTCTGAAACCAAACATGATTGAAATCAATTCAGCTACAGAACTAGTACATTCTCTGTTAGATGCTGGTGATAAACTTGTTATACTTGATTTCTATTCTCCTGGTTGTGGTGGTTGTAAAGCTCTGCATCCCAAGGTAAGACAAAATTCATCTAAATTTCTTCAAAATTCAAGTTTTGGGGTTCTTATTTATATAATTTTTGATTTTTGATTTTTGTTTTTGTTCTGGATCTTGCAGATTTGTCAAATTGCAGAGCAGAATCCGAATGCATTAATTTTCAAAGTGAATTATGAAGATCTTAAACCAATGTGTTATAGTCTCAACATTCATGTACTACCATTCTTCAGATTTTACAGAGGAGCTGAAGGTCGTTTATGCAGTTTCAGCTGCACCAATGCAACTGTAAGAAGAACAGAACACAAAATCTCTTCTTCTTCTCAATTTTGATTAATTTTGTTGCCCCTTTTACTAATTATGTTTGTTTGTTTCCAGATTAAGAAATTTAAAGATGCATTAGCGAAACATGGAACAGAAAGATGTAGTCTTGGACCAGCAAAAGGATTAGAAGAGAAAGAGTTGTTGAAATTAGCTGAAATTAAAGAGATTAATCTTGATTTTGATTTCTCCACTTCAAGATCTAGAAGTATCAATGAAACCACAATCGAAGAATTGGTTTTATCTAAAATGGGTTTCGCTGGTTCTCCCTCAAGCATTGGAGCTGGTAACATCTTTGTTGATGATAACAATGCTGCAGTATTAATGGCATAAGAAGAAGAAGATGAAAATGGATAAGTATGGAGTTAAGCTTAGTAATCATCCCTAATTAGTATTTATTGTGATTAAAAGCAGCTTCATTTTTTCTGTTTTTTGTAAATATCTATTTGTGATTATTATTTTTAGGGTTTCCACAAGTAGTAGGCTTTCAAGTTTTCTGGTTTAAGCCTACACATTAGTCAATTGTTGTACAAGATTTTAGGTGTTATGATTCTATCCATAATTCAATGAGATGAGAAGTATTATGTTCAGAATCTTCAGATCAGCTATGAACAAGAAATAAAAATGGCACATTTCAATGGGCATACAGCATGTGAATTGATTAAATGCCTTCCAAATTTCCCAATATCTGGTTGTGATGCCTGATACTATTTGAAAAATAGCAGCGTTTGAGCGAAAAACTTCCGTCAGAAGGACCCATAGCTATTTGAAAAAGGACCACAGCTATTTGAGAAAACCATTCTAGTCATCTGCTTCGGCGAAATCTCTGAGAAGCAATTGCAGCAGCTGTGTAATGTAGAGATTTGACACTGGAGCAATGTTTCAGTGGTTTAATGATCAAAGAGCTGATTCTCCTCGGGCTACTGGCGAACTGTTACATGTTTTGAATTTCATCCCTTTTCAGTCTGTTAACATTCTTGAAGTAACAATCTACAATTTTAATGCACCTTGCAAATTACGTGATCCACTAGTAATTGGCAAGGGATTGGGAACAAGTTGGATCGAGTAGAATTTAAGCATAAGAACACGATCAAGATCACTCTCTAACAATAAATTTATTGATAAAATGTTATGCCTTGTAAACAAAGTTTATTCATTGACCAATATTGCGAGAATGAGCTAGCTTGGATTATGTATTCAGCTTTCCTCAAAAACAAGTTAAACGTTTTAAAGGGGCTCAGAATACCTTGAACCTAAAGTCCTCACCTATCACCACCAACCATCAGACTGCTACTAGTTTGCCACGCCAAAATGACATCGCCAACGCCAATTTGTAAAGTAACCTGTACAAATTACCACACCAGTTAGATGGGTTTTTACTTCTTAAGTACACCATAAGTATTCAGTACATGATCCACTTAAGATTGAGGTGGCAAGCGATTAAGATCCACAAAAATCCACAGAACTCTCATGGATAAACATGAAAAATGAGAGGAAACAATAAATTGCCGACCAGTATTGTACCATCTTGCCTAGTACAAGTCCTTGTTTTAGTTTTAGCTTTCAAAGAGCAAATCTTATCCCTTTGGATGATGAACACTGTGAATTCGAATATGATCAGTCAGCAACTTTTTCAACATCTCTTTCCAAACGCAAAGTAGCTCGACAATGCCAGCAATTTGTGGATTTGTTCGAAATTCAAATATCTAAAGCCCTCAGTACAAAAATATAACCAAGGGTAAACATCTAATCAAACGTGTAGGATGTTCAATGCAGTACCCAAGGGCAAGGAAGAATCCTGTCGAAAGAAGGCAACATAAAACTGTAAGACTCTCGAGTATATCACATTTCCAATATGATCCGTACAAGTTTAACAAATTATTTAACCCTGATTCAGAAAGCATCCATGTTTTTCGCGCCGCAAGTAAATTGTATATGGAACTGGGAGTATAACTAAGAACACAGCAAGTAAAAAGACCCGACTGTCAGACATACAAACCAAACCTCCATGTCCATTACAGGAGAATTAGCAAATATCTAGTTAAACATGCTGGCACATAAATTATTATGATCCACCGATAGTCATTAATATGTGATGTAGTAATACCTCTTTTAGAGCTTGGTGTATAATCCAGGGCTGCAATACTTTCATGATTGTTAATTGCTAATCAAGGCATGTTGATCACCCAATTAGTCGCCCAATGTTCCCTCGGTCAGCCCTTATATCTTCGAAAAACAGAACAGGAAAAAAAAAAAAAAAAAATTTTTTTTTTGGTGTCAATCTCTTTAGGTGTGACAAAAACAATCCTAATAACAAGAATAGCGGAAGCTAATTATTCTGCGTAATGGTAAAAATAGGCAAAGCGTGATATGTGTACAGAGCTAGAGCTAGAGCCACGAGTATCAAGGAAGTGGTACAAGATAATTGGATTAAGTGGGTCTCGGAAGACCTCTAACTAAGATATCAGAGGTGAAACACCAACAAAATGAGACAAAATGACAGAGAAATCACCAATAATCATTAAATGCCATCTATGGTTCATCCATTATCTTTTTTCATTTTATAAAACAAAACCAACGGGGCATTTATTTTTGTTTCTAGAATCTCAAAAACCAAGAAATCCAATTATAAACCTCACAATTTAAACAGAAGTATGGGCCATCTCTATACATATCTTTTTCTCTATCTTAATACTAACCAGATCTATGATCATCGCTTTCTTTCTGAAGTTCAAACTCCCTTCCAACACAAAGTTTTCAATTATTCAGTTCCTAAACCTGGGGCATGTTTAATTACAAATCTGACAAAAATCTTATCCCCACGACTCGAATCCATCCATACAAAGGATTCGATGAAAGAATACAGCATGGCCAAATGGTGGTTTTAGTAGTAAATGAAATGCCAATAAAAAAAAAAAAAAAAATCAGGTGGTTGAGCCTGTCTACTTAATTTCGAAGTCAAATAGTTACTAATAAACATTATCAGATGTCCAACAAATTGTTACACAAGACCCTGACCAGAAAACAGAAGACAGCAACCAAACCAGAAAATTAACAAAATAAAAATACATGAGTACCAGAAAGAATTGTGGTTTTAGAGGAGAGTTCGAAGACTGATGTTTGTTTTCAAAAACCACTTCCCTGAGATGATAACTAAGTTTTTTAAGCGAGGCTACAACCTAGAGAGTCAAAAATTGAAATTAAAGAGAATGAATTTACCTTCTCAATTGAATCCATTTGCAGAGGCAGCACAATCTTGGCGGTCTTCTGAGTTTCCCAGGCCACATATCATATTTGCCCATTTACTACAATAACCTCTGGGCCAGCCAGGGTTGCAAGCTTCTCCATGAGATGTGCCAAATGAAGTGGTATTAGAATTTAGTAAGCTGATTTTTCCACTTTGACATCAGAACTTTTCTTCTGTGAAAACCCACTCAATGAGAGAAGCTTTGACAGAAAGCCTCCATTCTCGCCATTTTCCTTTTTTGAATTACTTAAGTTGCTTATCAGCGACCAGTGAGTGTTGAAATCTGGTACATAACCTTTTCCTTGCATCTTGCTCAAAAGCTCAGATACTTTGCTGTGACGATTCTCTAAGGAATACCTATCAATGATATGCTGGAAGATAGCCCTGCTTGGAGTTTTCCCTAATTGAAGCATGCTTTGTAATAGCCTTTCAGCTTCAACAGTTTGCCCCTCTGTGCAAAGACCTTGAACAAGAATTTCCCATGAATTAATACTCGGTTCCAAATTCCTACTAACCATCTCCGCATGTAAATCGAGAGCTTCATCAAACTTTTTGCTGGTGCAGAGACCATGGATGAGAGCATCATAACTGGTAGAGTTCGGGAGGTTTCCCTTCTTCAGCATCTCGTTCAGAAGATCAGTTGCCTTATATGGTTTCTCGTGCCAGCAAAACTGTTTGATCAGTATATCGTAGTTGATCTTATTGGGAATAAGACCCTTCTCCTCCATTCGATTAAGATAATTTTCAGCTTCCGCAATTCTACCTCGAGAGAGAAGACCTTCTACAATTGCATCTTGAACAACTGAACCATGATTCCAGCCATTCATTTCCATTATTCTACTCAACTCCAATGCCTTATCGAGCTCCTTCTGACTACAAAGATGAGTGATCATGGATTTCAGACTGCGATTGTTCGGTCTTAGGTCCTTATCAATCATCGTCTGAAGAAAATCCATTGATCTTGGGAACTCTCGACATTTATAATAGCCATACACGAGAAAATTGTATGTAAATTCATCAGGGTGAAGGCCTTTCCGGTGCATTTCGTCTAGAAGTGATGTAACAGGTAAGATATTCCCAATTCTTAAAAGATGGAAGATCAGTATATTATAGAAGATACGCAGTGAAGAATAGCCTTGTGTCACCATGTAATCTTTCAGTTTCAATGCACAAAGCACTTTACCTTGAGAACACATCAGTCTCAACAAATCACGGTAACTCGAGATAGAGATGCAGATATTTTTCCTAACCATGTTACTAACCAGTTCCCTTACTTTTCTCAAATTGTCTGCTCGATAATACCCCTGAATCATTGCATTATAAGTCCCAGTTTTGGGGTAGATTCCCTTTGCCACCATTTCTTGGAATTGCAGGGTTGCCTCGCTAATTTGATGATTCTTGGATAAGCCATCAACAAATGCACCATATACAGATAAAGAAGCTGCTGATTCCTCTCTCAACATGATCTCCTTCAAAGCCCTAGCTTTTTCCAATTTGTCGAACCTGCATAGCTGATAGATCAACAAACCATATGCATCCATACTTGGGATAATGCCCTTTTCTACCACAGTTTCAAGAATTGAAAAGGCTTCGAGAAATCTTCGCTCCTGACAAAACCCTCTTATTAGATGACTGTAAGCTGTGGGATCCAGGACTAATCCCCATCTTAGAACTTCTTCTACAAGAGCTTGGCCAATGCTTGAAAAACCCAAATCACAAAGCTCTTCAAGGAACACATTAGTTAAATCAGAAATTAGGTGACTATTTGCATCTAACATGCTTCCGAAAAGCCCTAACATTTCTTGAAACATTTCCTGGTGACATAGATATCGTATAACAAACTTGCTATCCTTCAAGCTGGGCAACCATTTATATCTTCGAGCAAGCTCAAAAAATTCATCAACTTCTTTTACGCTCTTTTTCTTACAGAAGCCAATAAATAGAGCCCCATATGTTTTGTTCTCAACTACCAGGCTTCTTTGGTGCATCCCCTCCAAAAGTATTCTCCCCCTTTGACAGTCATCTATTTTGCTAATAGCACGAATAAGAAAATTCAAAGTTTCCACATCCAACCGGTAAACGTGGTCTGGCATTTCTTCTAATAGATGGATAGCTGTAACAACATCAGAAAGCAAGCCGGATCCACAAAGGCGTTTCACCAGTTCAGAGAATGCAGACAAAGATAGCTGCTTCCCTCGACGGACAATACCGTCTTTCAACACCAGTGCAGCTTTTATATCAGGGAGATCACATTCCTTTAATATCAGAGGGTTGAAGTCGGATATCATTGCATCTTTCAGAACCCCCATTAAAGTCTTCTCATACTCATCAACGTCTGCTTCTAAATATAAACCATTTCCAAGATTGTCGAAGAATTCTGCTTTCGAAAGAACAGCATCATTATCTCTCTTCACTTTTGTCGTCAATGGGTCAAGACCCAAAATTGTAAACGCCTTAGAAAGTGGATCCTCTACCATAGATAACTGAATCAAACCATGATTAACCATCTCCTTAATAACTTCTTTCACTTCATCAAATCGTCTAGATTTACAATAACCAGCTAAGAGAACCTTGCAAGTAGATACATCAGGTACTATCCTTCCCCTAATCATTTCATCATATACCTCTTTCGCATTTTTCCACATGCCCTCCTTAAACAACCCAGCTATGAGAGCATTATAAGAATAAACATCAGGTTCTAATTGTCTAGACAAAAGTTCTGAAAGATAAATAAAAGCATCTTTCAGTTTCCCCGCTCGACAACTCCAACTTATAAGGATGCCAAATGTTATTTCATCAGGTTTGTAGCCTAAACGCTCCAATTTCCTCATAAACAAGTAAGCTTCTTCTGTACCAAAATCCCTGCACTGAGATTGCAAAATCTTATTGCAAACTGCCGGATCCGGTGCACACTTTCTTTCACTCAAAAAATTCAAAAAATCCTTAAAATCTTTCTTTTCGCAGTATCCATTAGCTATCAAATTAACAACTTCATAACTAGGTTCAAAACCAGATGATATAACCTTCTTAACCAGATTTCTAGCTTTCTGAATCTTTCCTTCCTCGCACAATGACTTAACAATAACGTCTAACGTACGTTTCCCCGCGTCATTAGGTGCGATCCCAACATCAACCATATCAACAAACACCTTATATGCTACTTGTATCTTGTTCTTTTCTATCAAAAGCTTAATAAAACCTTTATAACACAAATTAGACAGGATTACACCTTTACTCCTCAACCAATTATATGCAAAAACTGAATTTTCTAAGTCTCTAGTCCTAACATACCCTTCAATCAACTCACTGGAGATGCCATGACAACCTGATAAAAATCCTAAGGGCTCCATAATCCTAAGAACAGACTCACCTTCTTTAAGCAACCCAACCCTGATAAGCATGGAAGCCATGATATTACAGGATTCTGGTAAATGCTGAAAATCCTGAGAAGCAAGATTAAACAATTCCCATAAAAATCCCACCTTTTTCTTTTCATTTGCAAAATTCCCAGAATCAAAATTGAAACCCAGTAAAATTTGATGAACATCATGAGGTTTCAAACTCGAAACCCTCCAAAACCTACGTATAGATTCAGGTGATATATCAGAGAGTTTTAGAAGAATTTCTTTCAGAGATGAAACTTGAACAAAGTTCTCATTTTTCTGATTCTCATTTGAACAAAGCTTGTGAGAAACAGAATTTACAATTACAGAGGGATTAATCAGAGTGTGGGGTTTGTTAATTAGGTCTGATGATTCAGTATATGAGATGGGTTTTTCATTAGAATGTTGAAATTCTAGGTTTGTAGAAAAGGGTTTATTACAGTGGGGTTTAGTGGAATAAATTTGGGAATGAATACAAACCTGAAAATGAGGAAACTTGATTTGTTGCTGTGTTTGAAGATGAAGATACGATTGATAGAGTATTTGGGTTCGTCTCATCTATTAACACTATACTGAATGAATTTGTTATTCGAAACATACCAATTCTTTTTGGCTGGTGAGTGTTTTTTTTTTTTTCCTTTGTGAAGCAAAGAGTGAGTGTTGGTTTCTGGTTTAATGTTTCTAGGGAAATGTATAAAACAGTCCCGCTATTAAGACCCGATTTGCAAAAGGTCAAACTGCTATAAACTATTAGCAAAACAGTCCTACTTCCGTTAAGGACAGAGTTATGTCATTAGGTCCCATTGATTCCGAGTTAAATAACCTAGCATTTTTAGGGGTGACCCCAAACGAATTAGGGGCGACACAAAAGGACAAAATATGTCATAATCGGAAGGTTAATCCATAATCCCGTTTTTTTAATGGCCAAACTACCCTTTACAATCGGTAGATAACTATACAATCGGTAGTTAATCAACAATTGGGAATCAATTTAGTTTATATAGCTTCCGAATATAAAGTATTCCCAAAATAAAATCCTCTATCTTTTGAATTTTGATTATCCTATAATCGGTAGTAAATAAAGTTATCTTGACTCCCGATTAAAGTAGACCTTTGGCAAATATCCTACCATAATCAGTAGTCAAGATAGTTCATATAACTACTGAATATAGAGTAGCCCCAAAATGAGATTTTGCAAAAATCCTATTTTTTTGAATTTTGGTTGAGCCTATAATCGGTAAAAAGGAAGAGTTATCATGACTTCCGATTATACAGTGGCTCTCTTTGCAAATATCCTACCATAATCGGTAGTCAAGATAGTTCATATAACTACCGAATATAGAGTAGCCCCAAAATGAAATTTTGCAAAAAATCCTCTTTTTTTGAATTTTGGTTGAGCATATAATTGGTAAGAAAGAAAGAGTTATCATGACTTCCGATTATACAGTGTCTCTCTTTGCAAATATCTTACCATAATCGGTAGTCAAGATAGTTCATATAACTACCGAATATAGAGGAGCCCCAAAATGAGATTTTGCAAAAAATCCTCTTTTTTTAAATTTTGGTTGAGTCTATAATCGGTAGCAAATGAAGGTATCCTGACTTCCAATTATACAGTGGGCCTCTTTACCGAAATCCTAGCATAATCGGTAGTCAAAGATAGTTCATATAACTACCGAATATAGAGTTGCCCCAAAATGAGATTTTGCAAAAGTCCTCTATTTTTCTAATTTGGTTGAGCCTATAATCGGTAGTCAAAATAGTTCATATAACTACCGAATATAGAGTCGTCCCAAAAATGAGATTTTGCAATCGGTAGATAACTAAACTACCGATTATGAAGGGGCATACAAGTATTTTCATCCTATTTTGTCTTTTGTGTCGCCCCTAATTCGTTTGGGGTCGCCCCTAAAAATGATAGGTTAAATAAATCGTAATGAATCTAGGGAAATGTATAAAATCGTCCCAGTATTAAGACCCGATTTGCAAAAGGAACCATTAACAAAATAGTCCTACTTCCGTTAAAGACAGAGTTATGTCACTGGTCCCACCGATTCAAAGTTAAATGAAATCGTAAAGTTACGAGTTTGTCCTTAACCTGACCCTAGTAGATCTAACATCGCACATCTTACGATTGATGCATCTCGATATGATACGAACGGACAGGAAATGAAGTAGTAGGACAAAATTCTATGACAGTTTAGGGTTAGGGGAATTCGATTTCATTTTCGTCTCAACCATCTCTCTCTCTAAACTTGAGTGATCCACTGGTTTTGATCGCAAACAGATGCTGAATAGATTATGCTGGTAGTGTATATGATTTTTATCCATCTTTAACCCCGATTCGTGAAGATTTTCAAGCAAAGAATCAGACTGGTTGTAGGACGGCGGTGGTTTTCTTACAAGATTTCGTCACTATGTACGCGAAAATCATGAGGTTGGTAATCACAACCATATTCTGTCAAATTCATATTAGATTTTAGTAACCCCATTTATCGGTTTTTTTTTTTTTTTTTTTTTTTTTTGCAAAACCCTAATTTCTGAAAATTGGGTATTTTACAAACCATTTTAGTAAACCCTAATTTGTGAAATTGGGTATGTTATCTGTTACTAGTTTATGGTGTATTGAATTTGATTATGTGTATGTGTAGGAAATATGTGAAAAACCCAGTTAGAAGCTTTAGGGTCGAAGAATGTGATACAAATAAGGTTAGGTTTTTTGATAACATAAGTGTCAATTCTAGTGGATTGAATGGATTTAGGGATGTTGTGCATGCTGCATATTAGTTACCACCTATTAAGAAGGTTAATCTGACTTGGTTCAGTGACACAAACCCTTTCTATATTGGTAATAATGAAGAATTATTTGAGATGTGGGATAAAGGAGTGGTTGAAGATGATGGGTATATCCATCTTTACATGAATGTTACCAACATGAAAGTTCCTCTGAGTGATGAATGCCCTTCATCTTCTTGTCTTTCACTTTCAAAGAGTCTTTCTTCAACACTTGAGAAGGTGCAGAGTACATCAAGGATACACATTGAAAGAGGTGCAGCACCAGTCAGTATTGACCCATCACTTTTTTAACACCTAAAAAGAGGATCATATATAGTAAATCTCATGAGCTACTAAGAAGAAGTCCTAGGCTGGTGCAGAAGTCAATTGCTGCAGTCACTGGTAGTGTGAATGGTAAGAAGTTATTTGTTAATGTGGATGATGATGAGGTTGTGGATGAAGAAATAACATTGATGGCAATACTTGTTTTATTGCAGTGTTGATGGATGCTTTGAGTCAATGACAATTGCCTTTGCAGCACCACTCAAAGGTGTTCATGATGGTTGCAGAAATGTGATAGGTTTTGATGCTTGTCATTTGACTGGAAAGCATGGTGGCTGTCTGATGGCTGCAACTGCTTTGGATGCAGAGAATAAAGTTGTCCCATTGGCTATAATTGTTACTAGGAATGAAATTGGTGAGAATTGGCACTTGTTTATGAAAGCATTGAAGCCATATATTATCAACCACCCTAGAGGAAAGCTGACTTTTATCTCAGATAGACAAAAAGGGATGTTAGAAACCATTACTGAATTATTTCCAGATCATAACCAAAGATATTGTTTCAGGTAAATGTTTGTTTTTGAATTTGAATTTTACTGAGAAGAAGTTGTCCTTACTTTTGTTATGTATTCACCTGCAGACATATGTATGCAAATTTCAAAAAATATTTTAAAGGTACAAAGCTACATCAACTGGTATGCAATGTTGCACTATTTTATAAGGAAAGACATTGGAAGGTTAGTATTACTCTTTATTTTTAGTGTTATTTGAGATTTTTTTTAATGTTATGTAATCTTTTTACCCTTATTGTTATGAATAGGTCCATATAGATGAGCTTGTAAAGTTGTCAACAGCAGCAGCAAAATACATGATGAGGGAAAAACCAAAGCAATGGTCTAGGGCCTTCTATGACCAATCTACTTGTTATGAGCACACCAAAAAAAACTTCTGTGAGTCCTTCAATAACATGATTGGCCCAATGAGAGACAAGCCCATTTTTACCCTTGTAATGATGTATGATCAACTCATTATGGGTATGTTTTACAAGAGAAGAGATGAGGCTGATAAGTTGGAGCTTGGAACCTTGGTGCCAGAAGTTATGAAGTTGATAAAGAAGTTGGAGAAATGCACAGCTCACCTGAGACCAAATGGAGCAATTTGTGGCAAGTTATATGAGATGAAGAACATTGAAACTAATGCTTTGTTTGAAGTTGATATTGTTGACAATACTTGCAGTTACATTCAGTGGCAACTTAAAGGAATCCCTTGCATACATGATGTATGTGTATTGATGGATATGAGAATCAATTGGGCTGAGTGAGTTTTCTTCCCTTTTTTTATTTTTTTTTAGTTTGTCATTTATAATGTGGTTTCATTCTAGTTGAACCAAGTCATTATTAATATTGTTATCTTTTTGGTGGCAGTTATTGCAACAAGTGCTATTTGGTTGATGCTTTGAGAGCAACTTATGCTCCTGAGATGGGTTTATTACTAGGTAGAGAAGACTGGGATGAGGTAAGCACCAACTTTACCCTTATTTTACTCTCTTTTTTGTCCTTGCCTTTGTCCTTTTATGTAATTTTAACTGTTATGGAATCTTTCTGAAAAAGCGAGGGTACCCAAATAGACCTCAAGCTAAAACTTTTCCTACCTATATGTCCTTTATCCGAAAGTGATTGTCCATGGACTGAGTCGAGACAATACAACTAATCGTTTCACACTTTGTGTGATCTTCTATGGATACGAGATCGAGACAATACAACAACGAAGTATGTTACTTGATAAAAAGGTTCGGACTTAACCAAACACAATAGGATTCACTTATCAAGTAAATATGAATTAACGTTTGTGTAATTTACTTTAATTATAATAAAACAATTATAATGCGGAAATATAAAGTAAATGACACAACAAGATTTTGTTAACGAGGAAACCGCAAATGCAGAAAAACCCCGGGACCTTGTCCAAAATTGAATACTCTCAGGATTAAGCCGCTACAAAAAATTACACCTAATTTCGTATAGTTGAGACCAAGCAACTACACCTATAGTCACCTAGTTCCATCTGTATTCCCACGCCTCCAACTTATAAATAAGTCACGTACTTGGAAAAATTCTTTTGGTTCGTATTCCAAACAATAAAGGAACAACAAATCTGTTTGGTATCAACTCTCTTCAACCAAGTGATATGAGTCGGACAAAGGCTCTTCCGTTTATCTTAACATAAACTCCTTCGTCGGGTCCTTAGATCTATCTTATGTTCAATTACCGAAGTAATCGTTTAAGATTAAGCCAACAACACTCTTAATCCAAAGAATTGTGTTGATGCCGATCTACTCAATTAATCAATCCAATCTACCACAAGGATAAACCTATTATTAATTGGATCCTCTTTTACCGAAACAAGTATTGTGCACACCAAAGATTATAAACCCAAGTCAGATCTTCAATATCTTCTTTGTATTCAAATCTTCTTAAATCTTCAATAAAAACCTGCACACAATCACTTGAATCTCTTGTGATCAATCACGCACGAAACGGAGTCCTAATTAAAGTGGATTATCACAAGATCGTCTTTAGAACTAAAAACAGTCTAAAGATCCCTGTCGAAACTCTGAACTAGTTTGAGTGAATC
Source organism: Papaver armeniacum (assembly GCA_023531295.1). Lineage (NCBI taxonomy): Eukaryota > Viridiplantae > Streptophyta > Magnoliopsida > Ranunculales > Papaveraceae > Papaver > Papaver armeniacum. The sequence goes on along the minus strand of JAJJWW010015032.1, from coordinate 194,590 downwards.
TTATTTCATAAGAGAAGATTGTCAAGCATAAACAAACTAGGTGCAATCAGATTTCAACCACCGTTAGTCAATCAAATCAATCGAAAACAAAAGATAAACCGCAATTATATAGTTTCCCACCAACGGTACACGCTAGAGCTTCTCAGTCCCAAAGAAGACTTTAAAATGAGCGGTCATAAGAGATTTCGCCTAATTAGGTTACTCTCCTTTCCGAATAGGCGGCTACACCAGTAACAACAACAAAAGAGGAAGTCTGTTGTTACGAAGGATTAGTTTGCTAGAAATGTAAACTTCAAGTATTTATAGACAATGAAGTTTGGACACCAAGGAATTTCCAAAACCGAAAATATTATCAAGATATTCATTAAAGCACAAATTCGGTTTCCATAATTCCTGGAAATGCTTTGTCCAAAAATAATGATCGAAATCTCTCGGAAAATCTAATTAGTAAATGCACATTACTAACTCTTATATTTCCCTAAAAAATGAAATTAATAACCTTAATTAAAAGATTCTTAACTTACTTATGTTTCGATCCTGGGATTCTCTTCCCTTAGCTATTAAGGAATAACTTTGAAAAATTAAAGAAATAAACATTCATAGCACGTGTTCAAAGTATGTCGACATCCTTACTTTGTAAGTTCTCTTTCACACTTACAACCTTCAAACCGATTTTCCACACTTCCAAACAAGTTTAGAATTGGTTCATCTGACTTTCAAGAACTATGCGATTGATCAAATAACATTTAATCACAGTCATGGGTTTAACGGTTCTACCTTCCATGTGAGTATTGTGCATAGTCACACTAGCTTTCCAAAATTCGGTTGAATAGATACTAGGATCGGTTCCCCATATATATATGGTATCTAACTTATATGTGTTGCACATGTCCATAGGATCGGTTCCCCTTTGCCTAAAAACGTGTTGCACATGTCCATAGGATCGGTTCCCCTTTCTACTATAAACCTTGTTGTACCCCATACAACGATCGGTTCCCCTTTGTGATGTACTGCACCTCTTACTAGGATCGATTCCCCTTTCCCATATTTAGTCAGACATAAAATCACAAACCCGATCATACCATCTCAGGTGATTACTTAATATCGGTTTCGCTAATAAAAGTCATACCAATACATAAGTCAGGCCTTTGTGAATAGTTCTACCAAGAACACAAACAAGTTGTGAGCGGTTATACTCAATCACACATATTGGTTGTTCATAAGATATGCAATGAATAACAAAACCAATAACACCTGGCAATTTTCTTTTCGCTTCAAAAACAAGTTTATGAACTTACTTCCTTAGAACACATGTAGTACATTGTTCCCTAGGATGAAATCCTCACCTCATACCCATACATAATCACAATAGAATTCAAATGATTATGGCGATGTATTATCTACAAAGTTTAATGGTTAAGCAATAAACCTCGTATTGTATTCCTTAATACTATATCTATCTAGAGTTCAAATATGTTGTTTTGTTTTCAATATGCACGACTTCAAGGATACGTTAGGGAATGAAACAGTTCAAGTCAAATATCACTAACCTCAAGTGGAAGGATGATTGTTTTCATTGTAGCTCCTTCTCCTTCACATCTTCAAGAATTCGCAATACTTGTAATGTCTCATATCCTAATACTTTCAAGATAACCTATATGAAGTTGACTCTAGTACATAATCAAGCGCCTCTTAACATAAGTTTTGATTCACTAAAATATGACAACCAAACTTAACATACCTACGCTTGGTGGGTTCAACCGAGCCATGCTCTAACACTTTCACTTTATGATAAAATATTTCTTTAATAATTAAGGTTTGCTTCCACTACTTATTGTCCTCTTTCCCTTCTTCTTTCCTTATCAATTCTTATCTCTTTCTCACTTTCTCACTTTCTCTCTTATTTCTTTGTGTAACCAGAAAGCATAGTTAATATGAGATCACCTATTGACATCATAAAACCAGGGAGACCATGTAAGAAAAGAAAGAGAGCTTATGATGAAGGTCACACTGAGAAGAAGGTTAGAAGTTGTACAAGGCGTAAGATTATTGGGCACAACAGGAGAACATGTGCTGGTGCACCTGTTGGATCTAATCCAAAAGCAAAGAGGCAAAGAACTATGGTTCAAGGAGGATCTCACTCCACTTCTTATCCAGATCCTCATGAGCTTAGTACCAGTAGGAGAGGCAGAAAAGTAACAAGCGGAAGAGGAGGTGTTTCAACTTCATCTGCTGCTGCTGCATCATCATTATCTCAACCTACAGATATTGCTGGTGCATCATCATCAACAAATGCAGGTGGTAGAGGTTCAAGAGGAGGAAGAGGTTCAAGAGGTGGTAGAGGCAGGTCTGGCAGTGGCTTGCAGGTGCATCAAACACTGTCACAGAGCATTGCAGGTGTTGGTGGGATGAGTCAAACACTAACTCAGACTTTCACAGTTCCAAAACCAAAAGGAAAAAAAAAGGTTACAATTCCTGCTACTGCTACTCAATAAGTCATCTGCTTGGTTCTTGGTTATGGTCCTTGTTACAATTCCTGTTTTTAAAACTACTTCTTTTGTTACTGCATCTCTTTGCAGCAGTTTTTTATTTATGTTTTGGATTGATGAACTCACTTATGTTATATTATGGTCTTAATGTTAATATTCTAAGTTATGGTGTCATGAAATTTTCTTTTTATTTAAACTGTGGCTCATTACATTTGTAGATCTCCTATTTCTTTGCATAATTCTGTCATTTTCAGAGATGTTTCTTTTACACTGGATTTTGCTGCATTCAACACAACATCAGACATCCATTCAAAATCAAGACAGTTTGAGCATTTGAGGTACATTCTGGCAGAAAAAAAACATCACAGTTCCCTTACAGTTCTTCTTCTTGCGGGGTTGGTTCTTCCGTGGACAGTTGTTGTGTATATGGCTCTTGTCAACACAAGCAAAGCAGGAATGTGGAGTTGGGAGTTGAACTTTCATTTCTATTTTTTGGTTTGTGGCATCTGCAAACCACTCAAAGTATGAGCAGACTGAGCATCTCAAGAACTTCTCAGCAACATGATCTTCAGTTTGAGCTTTCAACAACTTTCTCACTTCATTGCAAGGTACATTCTTACACCTTGAATATATCCATGGAAAATCAATAGGATCATGCATTCCAATCTCACATAAACAACCAATGATGTTCATGCTGCTTGATCCATCAACTACCCTGCCGCTGCTTGCCTCACTTGAATTGTAGCACCATTCACTTTTGCCTCCACCCATTTTTTGTTTGAACATGTTATCTGTCATGGTTGTTGGAATGAAATTGAAAGATAAGTATGAATGTGTGTAGGTATATAAAGAAAACTGAAAATCAGACCATTGGAAACAGTCAAATTTTCTGGCCACTATTTTGCTGCCACGTCACCGATCTGCCACGTCATTGATATGCAATGTCACCGATATGCCACGTCATCGATAGGTTAACCCAAGTTAAATCGGTTGAGTTAGGTTTGAGGGCATTTTGGGGACATTTTAACACCGGTTTTTTGAAGAACTGTTATGTCACCCGTAGTATGATCAATTTGTAGACGATTAACAAAAGTATGATCAATTTGTAACTGAATTAGAAAAAGTATGACCAATTTGTAATATGCCCATGTTTTTATTTTGAGGATGTACTCCCCCGTATCCAAAAGAGTGATACCCGTGTTCTAAAATGTTTTCCAAATGTACAAAGTTACAAATATTACTTGATGGAGGTATTAGGGCAATTCCACTGGCAATGTACAGATGAAAAGTTTTGGATAGTAAATTTTGATACTATTTAGTGTTTGGGTCCTAAGTTTGTCCATTATAGTGTTTGGGTCGTAGATCCGTTAGTCAAAGCGGTCAAAGGGTCAAACTTTTAATATCCGTTAACTTCTATTAGTGAAATAATTTATACATTTTCCATTATAAATTTACGTTTACAATTTTGAATTTAACAGTCTAGATTGAAAGCATCTGCGTGGTTACAGTCTCAATCAACGGGACAGTTTCAACTTGAGTTCTGTAAAATCTCTTCCGTTCATCACTAAAAATGCGGAAGCAAGCAAGATTCTTCCTTATTTTCTCGGTTTTCTAGGTAACAAATCAATTCAGAATCCCACCAAACTCTTACCAAATTTACAGTGTCTCGCTTGACCTATGAATTCTCTTCTAATATGTTGAAAACACCCATTTAACCATGGCTCAGGGCTGTACAAAACTAAAGCAGACGTGTGGAGGACTTCTGTTGAACACTTGATGGGAAAGACCTGGTAATGGTGTTGTCCATCAAGAAATCATCATTTGCTTCTCTTAAATTCCCTGCAAACAACATATTTTTGATCATTCATAAGCCTTACACCCAAAATCACTAAACTTCATTGGTAAGCCTTATTCCCTGCAAATAAGATATAAAATTATCTTTCTTGTGCATCATCAAGTAAACTCTCGTCATTCTTATCTGAATAGTATGGTGTGGTTCATGTGGTCCTTCATGTGCCCAATTGTTCTTGGTACAATTCTTCTAACATTAGCCATAAGATTAACCATACCTTCAAACACAAATACTTAAGGTCACCAATAGCAAATCCTTCATATCATCGAATCATCGATTGTATTCTAACAACAGAAGCAACAAGATATTACAAAAATGCCCTTCAATTATCTTAGAATCATTCAATTATTTCCTGCCCTGTAGAATTCCCCCAATTCCATTGCCCTAATCTTTCTATAACATATGATTTTATAAGTTGCAAGAAATAGAATCGAAACTAGCATGAATGATTGAAGGAGATAATTGTTCTCTTATCAGTCGAAGAGAAGTAAAGTTGTTGTGGAGGTGGTGGAAATAAAATACCGAAGGAGTTGACACTGTGGAAAACGTGTAAATAAAATCTTAACGGATGTTAACGATTGACCAATTTACATAGTTGACTAACGGGTCAACGACCCAAACACTAATTAACTCTTCCTTGATGGAGGTGTTAGGGAAATTCCTATGGAAATGTACAAATGAAAAGTTTTGTTGAGCTAGGCGAATGGCCAAACACGTTTTTCCACTATGGGAAAAGAAGTGGGCGGTTGATCATCTAGCGCCAGACCATACTACATCCGCCAAAGTGTGAAGAAAAAACGATACTCAACCGCGGGCGTTTGTAGATCAAACGCGGTATTTGTAGTAAAACCGCCAACGGCTAGTTTTTCAAAATTGAAAACGTTTAGTTTTTTTACCTCTATAAATTACCGTCATCTTCAAACAATTCACTCACACCAAAATTCACTTCTCTTGAATTTTCTCTTCTAAACCTATTTCAATTTTTAGTTTTATTGTTGGTGAAATGACTGAAAAGGCGATCACACTTTTTGCGATGCGAAACTTGAAGCTGATGTTTCTAAGATATGTTGAAGTTTTAAAAAGATTTAAAATTATAAGAGGGAAGTTCAAGTTTTTGAAGTTGCTCCAAGAAAATGTTCCGTTAAAAGGCAAAGAATAGCTCCAGTTTTGAAAGTTAACAACAAAAATTTCAAAAACAAAGGAGAAACTGTGAAAGAGGCGTCGAATAAATGATACATAAAATGAAGATAAACAGGAGGCCAAAGCTTGTACTTGATTTTTATTGAAGTTGTTTAGTACTTTTTATTATTCTCCAAATTTATATCTTGTAAGAATTGACAGTACTATCAATGAAAGAAAATATTTAGAATTTAAAATAGATTTCCACTTCAGACTAAGCGATATTTATTACATTTTAAACTTGCATATAACATCAAACTACATTTTAATAAACGACAACAAACCCAAATCAAACTACAACAAATCCAGCGACATTATATCTATAGAGTTCATAGCATTCAAAATGCTTAAACTCTCTTTCGGTTTCTTCGATAAAATTGGTCTAAGCGATGGTTTTCTGTAAAATAGATAAACCAAGTTAAGATATTTATGATGCAGTTGATCAGTGAGGACAAAGGTGATACTCAACTAGTTCTTCGTTGGATAATCCAGAATTGCTACGATGAACCATCCACAAAACTTTTGTATAATGTTTGACATCATTAGTGATAAATGAAAATCTTAGTTCTAGGCTCTTACTGGTTCTTATGGTTTCTTCAGCGACGCTACATAATTTTTAAATACTCTTTCCCAGAAATAGTGATTGTTCATTGGTCTCATCATAGGATGTAACCAACATCGAACAAGAGTAACATCTTCTTCTATTGTAAAGACCGGGAGAGGCATTCGAGTGCAATAACGATGTGCTTGATATGGACCATCTTTAAGATGTACATCTAGGAATTATGATACATGACGACTAATTACACTAAAATGATACGACAATCCGTGAGAATCACACTCATAAATGTTCCTTATTTCAGCGACGAACATTCTATAAACTTTCTCCCAGAAACACAAGCTGATTCGGTTACAATCTTAATGACAACATCTTGTGTATGAAAAACAAAGGCTCTACAAATAGATGAATCCTCTTATTGAGTGAATCTAATACCACAAACTCTGGAAGGCATTTGTGTAGATGATTTGAGAGTGAAGAGATTTAGAATGTGATTCCACAAGTATCTACTTGTGAAATGAATAATAATCTAGGTTGCTCTTCGGGAGTCATAAGACCGGATTTTAAGGTTTGCTAGACTTTTCTATTGTAATCGATTTCCTACCTCATCACCTTGATCTTTGATCAGAACGGAAAGCACATATAGGCTTATCTATGGGGGGAAGATTAGTTTAAAGTCTTGAATTGAGGAAACAACTCTTATGATGTAAAGGACGTCATCTAAGGGAATCAATTGCGCTGAGTCCTGCTGGTAGATTGATGGTAGATTAATCACTCTGATGGTAGATTGATCTCAACTATATTCCTGTCTGAAATTATGATAGTAAGCTAGAGTATGTAGCGGCTTAATACAGTTGTTGATGGTGATTTTTAGCTTAGGGTTAAAATCGTAAAACCCTAGCCATACAGTGACGTCACAGGAATTAAATGCATTTATTGAACCTTTTAATATGTCTGCGAGAAAATTATCAGGGTACCTTTTTTCTAATTAATTACTAATTAGGGTTTCGATAGGCCAAAAACCCTAATTCCCACGCCACATGTGCTAATGGCAAACCATGCCAGCCATACCCACCGCGCCAAGGCATGCCAACCATGCTAGCCACACCCCTGTGCCAATGGAAAACCGTGCCAGCCACACCCACCGCGCCAAGGCATGCTAGCCGCACCCATGTGCCAATGGAAAACCGTGCCAGCCACACCTACCGTGCCAAGGCATGCCAACCATGCTAGCCGCACCCTTGTGCCAATGGCAAACCGTGCCAGCCACACATACCGCACCAAGGCATGCCAACCATGCTAGCCGCACCCCTGTGCCAACGACAAACCGTGCCAGCCACACCTACCGCGCCAAGGCATGCCAACCATGCTAGATGCACTCCTGTGCCAATGGCAAACCATGCCAGCCACACCTACCGCACCAAGGCATGCCAACCATGCTGGCCGCACCACTGTGCCAATGGAAAACCATGCCAGACACATCTTCTCACTAAAACATGCCAACCATGCTTGCCGTTCCAATACGCCATGCACAACGCTAGTTTCCAAAACAAAGGCCTGCAACAATCTACGGCCATCTTTCCATCTAAGACGCAAATCTTAGCCGTCCAAGGTTACCAGACAACGCATGGTAACCTTTAACCCAAAAACCCTAGCTTGGTCACGCCAAACCCTTGGCCCCACCATGCCAAGCCAAACCGCACCTTGCCTTGGCCCTAACCATGCTAGCCGCACCATGTGCCAACGGCATGCCAAACCCTTGGCCCCACCATGCCAAGCCAAACCGCACCTCACCTTGGCCCTAGCCATGCTAGCCGCACCATGTTCCAACGTCATGTCAAACCCTTGGCCCCACCATGCCAAGCCAAACCGCACCTCGCCTTGGCCCTAGCCATGCTAGCCGCACCATGTGCCAACGACATGCCAAACCCTTAACCCCACCATGCCAAGCCAAACCGCGCCTTGCCTTGGCCCTAGCAATGCTAGCCGCACCATGTGCCAACGACATGCCAAACCCTTGGCCCCACCATGCCAAGCCAAACCGCACCTCGCCTTGGCCCTAGCCATGCTAGCCGCACCATGTGCCAACGCCATGCCAAGCCAAACCGCACCTTGCATTGGCCCTAGCCATGCTAGCCGCACCATGTGCAGGCGATCCGCTCAGGGATTGACGACTCAGTTGTCAGGCGACTCGATTATCAGTCATGACATGACAAGGGATGACTGGGGACTTCCCAGAAAATCGAAAACGATCCGCCCGAGAATCGGCGAATCGGTTATCGAACAACTTCGATGACGACTGGGGACTTTCTACATCACGGCGGTGCTTCCCATAAAACTCGTTTGTGCACCCGGAAGGTTTCCGTTTCATCAGGAGACCTAAAAAACCAAGTAAGTCCTACCTATACAAGATACGTGGTGCGCTCTTTCAAGTTTTCACGGGAATGATAAAACCAATAGCCATGTTATGTGTTACCCCATGTCATCTACCAAACACACGGTTCCATGGTTTCCTGGGATGCTTGCAACACTTTCAATCATAACCGAGAAAATATCATTTCAAAAACAATTCATTCCTAAATAATTCATCCCAAAAGAAAAATCCAAAACCTTTGAGATAACATTTATCTATCAACCCAAAAAAAATAATCCAGAAAATCAAAACCATAAACCAAAGCGTTTCCATTTGCCTTTCAAAAAAAAACAAAAAAACCCCTAAAAATAAGAAGTTCAAAAGACAGAAATGTATTCAAGGAAAGTTTTCCAACAGCGGCTTGCTCCTCTTAGCAAAGTCCTCCCTCGTGCTCGGGAGAGCCACCCTTTTCAACTTCAGCTGCCTGCACAACTTCTTGAATTCCGCTTCCTGCTTCTTCACCATGTCTGCGGAAGGACCTTCGACTACTTCGGCCAGCGACTTTTCAACCTCAGAGAAACCTTCAACGAACCAAGGGACATTGAATTCGAAGTCCACACACATGTTACGATGAAACCTCCAGCTCGAGATTACATCTTCAGAAACCGTATGGCCAGTCACGTTGCACATGTCGTTAATCGAAGACAAAGCTTCCTCCACCCGCTTACCAGACACGCTTACCAGACGCGCTTACCAGGCGCGCTTACCAGACGCGCTTACCAGACGATGTGCTAACGTCATGCCAAACCCTTGGCCCCACCATGCCAAGCCAAACCGCACCTTGCCTTGGCCCTAGCCATGCTAGCCGCACCATGCCATGCCAACGGCATGCCAACCTAGCCGCGCCACCATGCTGGCCTTCCCTACGCGGCTATTAAAACGAAGGAGTGCGACAATCAACGGTCGCCCATCAATCCTAGGAGCAAATCCTAGCCATCCAAGGTTACCATACAAACACATGGTAACCTTTGGCCCGAAACCTAAGTTTGGCCACGCCAAACCATGCCATGCTAACGGCATGCCAACCTAGCCGCGCCACCATGCTAGCCTTCCTTATGCGGCTACCAAAACGAAGGCATGCGACAATCAACGGTCGCCCTTCAATCCCAGGAGCAAATCCTAGCCATCTAAGGTTACCAGACAACGCATGGTAACCTTTGGCCCGAAAACCTATGTTTGGCCACGCCAAACCATGCCATGCCAACCTAGAAGCGCCACCATGCTGGCCTTCCCTACGCGGCTACCAAAATGAAGGCGTGCGACAATCAACGGTCACCCTTCAATACCAGGAGCAAATCCTAGCCGTCCAAGGTTACCAGACAACACATGGTAACCTTTGACCCAAACCCCCAGTTTGGCCATGCCAAACTGCGCCAAGGCATGCCATGCCAACCTTTCCGCGCCACATACTGGCCTTCCTTATACGACCACCAAAATGAAAGCGTGCAACGATCAACGGCTACCTCTCGTCTTAAGATGTAAAATCTCGACCGTCGGAGGTCACCAAGCTGGCAAGTCTCCCAAGCACGACTTGCCAGGCAACAACAATATGCTACATGTTTTCCACAAAAACATTCGAGACATCAACACATATCACATACTGGGGATCCTCTTTGGGTATTGGTTTGGCGGTTTACAGCGTATGGCGTACACTACGCCCGTCATAAGGAAGTGTCATAAGGATGAGGCGGTTAGTAAATACAGGGAGTTAATGGTGAAACGTTTTTTTTATGGAACATCAATTCCATGCGTTAACGGTTTTATGGAACATCAATTCCAGGCGTTATCGTTACCACCTCCTCCCATTTACTCACCCATTTTTCCATTCCTTAATGAGACCAGAGTACGTTTCACTTCGACTTGTATAAAAAGGTCTTACCTATTTCTATCGAACAAGAAGTTCAAGCAGGAGCAATACAACACTCAGAAAAACGTTTGGCTAAGCTCTCCCATCTGTTAGCTTCCCATTTTCTGATACAAGTCGTGAAACCACTACTCTTCCTGAATCAACCTGGTATCAACACTTTCTTCGCTTCCCTCCCCAAAACTAACCCATTCTCCTTCTCTTTGTGACCGAAGCAAGTCTGGAACGGCTATTTCTTGGTTTAGGCCGGATTTGTACAGATTGATGTCTCGAATCTAAAGTACTCCCGTTCAGTACATTGTTTAGGGTCTAAATTCGTTTCTCACTCAGACACCCGAAATTACCAAAATCGGCAGAAACCATTTTCACCCTCAAACAATTGGCGACCATAGTGGGAGATTGATCTTTCAGTTACAATATCAATTTTCGACCTTCGATCTCATGCCTCGACTCAGACATCAAGATGGTAGAAGCAGGCGATCCGCTTAGGGATCGACGACTCAGTTGTCAGGCGACTTGATTATCAGTCATGACATGACACGGGATGATTGGGGACTTCCCAGAAAATATAAGAAAATGATCCGCCAGAGAATCAGCGAATCGGTTATCAGGCAACTCAGTAACGACTAGGGACTTTCTACATCACGGCGGTGCTTCCCATAAAACTCGTTTGTGCACCCGGAAGGTTTCCTTTTCATCAGGAGACCTAAAAAACCAAGTAAGTCCTACCTATACAAGATACGTGGTGCGCTCTTTCAAGTTTTCACGGGAATGATAAAACCAATAGCCATGTTATGTGTTACCCCATGTCATCTACCAAACACACGGTTCCATGGTTTCCCTGGGATGCTTGCAACACTTTCAATCATAACCGAGACAACATCATTTCCAAAAACAATTCATTCCTAAATAATTCATCCCAGAAGAAAAATCCAAAACCTTCGAGATAATATTTATCTATCAACCCAAAAAAAAATATCCAGAAAATCAAAACCATAAACCAGGCGTTTCCATTTGCCTTTCAAAAAAAAAAAAACCTAAAAATAAGAAGTTCAAAAGACAGAAATGTATTCAAGGAAAGTTTTCCAACATCGGCTTGCTCCTCTTAGCAAAGGCCTCCTTCGTGCTCGGGAGAGCCACCCTTTTCAACTTCAGATGCCTGCACAACTTCTTGAATTCCGCTTCCTGCTTCTTCACCATGTCTGCGGAAGGACCTTCGACTACTTCGGTCAGCGACTTTTCAACCTCAGAGAAACCTTCAACGAACCAAGGGATATTGAATTCTAAGTCCCCACACATATTACGATGAAACCTCCATCTCGAGATTACATCTTCAGAAACCGTATGGCCATTCACTTTGCACATGTCGTTAATCGAAGACAAAGCTTCCTCCACCCGCTTACCAGACGTGCTTACCAGACGTGCTTACCAGACGTGCTTACCAGGCGCGCTTACCAGACGCGCATACCAGACACGCTTACCAGACAAAGCTTCCTCCTGATTTCACAGAGACCCTCTTCCCGTCAGGACTTGCACGATGGTAACTTCGCCCACAAAGTCGTACAGTCTATGATGAAACAGTTATGTGAGATTCTGTATTTCTCTAAAGCGTAGCGTCAAGACATATTTGTATCCCTCAACCGCACTGCATCAGGAAAGCAGGCGTTTCCAGCTAGGGAAGCCGTTCCCAAATGCCAACCTCTCCTGGAAAACACGATTTATAGATGGAACTGGGGACTCCTAACCTCTGTTCACTTGAGGGATGTCGAGTTTGACAGAATGTTACGCAGCCTCTGACTTCAACATGATAACCGTCAAAGCTCGAGAGTTGCAAGGCGTTATTTCAACGTTCTCTCAGTGGCTTCGCTTCAACGTTCTCCGGCCCGGCGGCTCCGCTTCAACGTTCTCTTCAACACCACTCCTTCCTGCAAAGGGTCGTGCCACCACGCTCCCCATATCAAGGATCATGATCTCAGACAACCAATCTTCGTAGTCATGGCCACCTTTTGATCCATCCCTCCAAAACTCATGACCATGGACAGTTTGCTCGCTTATGCATCCAGCCCATCCTTTTACTTCCACGGATTCCCATACAATTCTAGCCAACCTACTTTGTTTCCACGACAATATAGTCTCTTCTGTTTACATCTGCTACCAAGAACTATTGCCGCTCATGTTTTGATACCAGTCAGAGCCTCACCGCAGCAGCAATCACTATGAAGGTAACCCGTACTGATCCATATTTTAGTTTCACGTGGAAGAAGTAACAAAATCACCAGTACGAACGCACGATGGTGATATCTTTATTATGGTCAACCCACTGACCATACAAGATGGAAATATGTAAACCATACTTGGGGACTGGGGATCTACACGAAATCCTTTCACTGTCGAAGCTCAGAAAACACGATCAACCATCAGGTTACGACCAGAAAAGCTGAAAACATCCAAGAAGTGCCTTATTCAAGTACTCAGGAGCTCTGAAGGGAATGGAAGATCGAACAACATATTCTAATGGAAGATTGAAGTCTTTCAAATAAGAAGTTTTATTCAAAGATGTGAAATCGTAAACGGGATGCTAATTGGAAAAACCCTAACTTCGCCATGAATACCAAGAAGATAACAATAAGTCTGTAAAAGCACCAAGACGTCTATAGAACAAAGAAAAATAGCAAAAAGGGGAAACTGGTCATAGAAAGTGGATGCGCGAGTTGCCAATGCCTCTCATCGAAGCTTCTTCAAGAACTTTCCCCAGCAATCTCTCGGGCAGCAAAGTTGCCATCTGAAAGCATAACACTCTCGGAATTTGGATAAGGAAAGGATTTCCTATTTTGGCTAAGTAAGGAGGAAAGGCAATCGGTCTCGCGAAGACAAGCCACCACCGTGTAAACAGTCCGCACCTTTGCTTCGCCAACGCCACTCTTGGGCAACGCTTTGTCAAGCAGCCCACGCCCATTCCAAGCCAAATCAGTGCTAATGGGTCCCATTCATGCCAAGTCTATGCTAGCAGCTCCGCCTCGCATTCCAAAAGCCTAGCCCTGAAGATGCACAACCATACCAGGATTTACGCAAAGTTGCAAGGCGCAAGGATCGCGTATTCTAATTATCTCTCGGAAAAATGAGGTACGATCGTTGCTAGGAGATTCCATCACGATACCAAACCAGGAGGATGGACGAGCTTTACCCTACCTTCACCAACGAACAACTGGAAAGAGGAAGATGATACAATTTCACCACTAATATATGTATTGCAAAAACCCTAAATAGGGGAAATGAGAAGTAGCGCTCTCTTATGGGTGTAACGCTTCCAGATTTTTGAATAAGGAAAGAATTCACTATTAAAGCCGCGCATGAAGAAAGGCAATCGGTCCCACAAGAGCAAGCCTTGCCACTCCCAAGACATCCGCGCTTTCCTTGCCAGTGCCAGTCTTGCCAGCGCTCCACGTTTAGTTTTTGCAATAATCCGCGCCTTTCATGCTAATGCGCCAACACCAACAACTCGCTGAGCCAGCGTCATGATGTTCCCTAACCCAGCCAAGATGATGCATAACCAGACTAAGCCGACGACCTTCATCTCACCGCTTCACGGTCTACACCACAAATAGAATCTATGCAAGGCTTCCAAACACGGGGATCATGAACTCTCCTTACCTCTCAAAAAAGTCGTCACCTTCCCACGGAATTGAAGCAAGTTGTTGTCTTCCCAAAGCCAACGCTCACGCCATGCCAGGCCAACAGATCAACTCCCATGCCAAATTTACGCTAGCGGCTCCCATTCCAAGTTGACCAATGCTGACGGCTCGTTCCAAGCCAATCCAACGCTCGCGACTCCATTCCAAGCCGAATGATACCTTCGGCTCCCATTCCAAGATGATCCAGTGCTAACGACTCCAAGTCCAAGCCAACCGGTGCTAGCAGCTTCCCTTCACACCAAATCTACACTAGCGGCTCCGTTCCAGCCTAAACTGCAGTACCACTCCTTACTTCCCGAAAAAGGTTAGACGGATATTCCTGACCAAATTGCATGATTTACGTTTCGATTTTGTCCCTGTCTGTCACCATCTTATGCTTACCTCGCAACAACGCCCTTGTTCCGAGCTAAGCAGTGGACTTAATGTTGATGGTGGTTTTTAGCTTAGGGTTAAAATCGTAAAACCCTAGCTAGACAGTGATGTCACAGGACTTAAATACATTTATTGAACCTCTTAATATGTCTGCGAGAAAATTACCAGGGTACCTTTTTTCTAATTAATTACTAATTAGGGTTTCGATAGGCCAAAAACCATAATTCCCACACCACATGTGCCAATGGCAAACCATGCCAGCCACACCCACCGCACCAAGGCATGCCAACCATGCTAGCCGCACCCCTGTGCCAATGGTAAACCGTGCCAGCCACACCCACCGCGCCAAGGCATTTTAACCATGCTAGCCGCACCCTTGTGCCAATGGCCGTGCCAGCCACACCTACCGCGCCAAGGCATGCCAACCATGCTAGCCGCACCCATGTGCCAACGACAAACCGTGCCAGCCACACCTACCGCGCCAAGGCATGCCAACAATGCTAGCCGCACCCCTGTGCCAATGGCAAACCATGCCAGCCACACCTACCGCGCCAAGGCATGCCAACCATGCTGGCCGCACCACTATGCCAATGGAAAACCATGCTAGCCCCATCTTCTCGCTAAAACATGCCAACCATGCTTTCCATTCCAACATGCCATGCACAACGGTGGTTGCTAAAACAAAGGCCCGCAACAATCTACGACCATCTTTCCATCTAAGACGCAAATCTTAATCCGTCCCAAGGTTACCGGACAACGCATGGTAACCTTTAACCCAAAACCCTAGCTTGGTCACGGTCCTAGCTTGGTCACGCCAAACCCTTGGCCCCACCATGCCAAGCCAAACCGCACCTTGCCTTGGCCCTAGCCATGCTAGCCGCACCATGTGCCAATGGCATGCCAAACCCTTGGCCCCACCATGCCAAGCCAAACCGCACCTCGCCTTGGCCCTAGACATGCTAGCCGCACCATGTGCCAACGGCATGCCAAAACCTCGGCCCCACCATGCCAAGCCAAAGCGCACCTTGCCTTGGTCCTATCCATGCTAGCCGCACCATGTGCCAACGGCATGCCAAACCATGCCAAGCCAAACCGCGCCTTGCCTTGGCCCTAGCCATGCTAGTCGGACCATGTGCCAACGGCATGCCAAACCCTTGGCCCCACCATGCCAAGCCAAACCGCACCTTGCCTTGGCCCTAGCCATGCTAGCCGCACCATGTGCCAACGGCATGCCAAACCCTTGGCCCCACCATGCCAAGCCAAAATGCACCTTGCCTTGGCCCTAGCCATGCTAGCCGCACCATGCCATGCCAACGGCATGCCAACCTAAACGCGCCACCATGCTGGCCGTCCCTACGTGGCTACCAAAACGAAGGCGTGCGATAATCAACGGTCGCCCTTCAATCCCAGGAGCAAATCCTAGCCATCCAAGGTTACCAGACAACGCATGTAACCTTTGGCCCGAAACCTAAGTTTGGCCACGCCAAACCATGCCATGCCAACGACATGCCAACCTAGCTGCGCCACCATGCTGGCCTTCCCTACGCGGCTACCAAAATGAAGGCGTGCGACAATCAACGGTCGCCCTTCAATCCAGGAGCAAATCCTAGCCATCTAAGGTTACCAGACAACGCATGGTAACCTTTGGCCACGCCAAACCATGCCATGCCAACGGCATGCCAACCTAGCCGCGCCACCATGCTGGCCTTCCCTACGCGGCTACCAAAACGAAGGCGTGCGATAATCAACGTTCACCCTTCAATTCCATGAGCAAATCCTAGCCGTCCAAGGTTACCAGACAACACATGGTAACCTTTGACCCAAAACCCTAGTTTGGCCACGCCAAACCGTGCCAAGGCATGCCATGCCAACCTTGTCGCGCCACATACTGGCCTTCCCTATACGACCACCAAAATGAAAGCGTGCAACGATCAACGGCTACCTCTCGTCTTAAGATGCAAAATCTCGACCGTCGGAGGTCACCAAGCCGCAAGTCTCCCAAGCACGACTTGCCAGGCAACAACAATATGCTACATGTTTTCCACAAAAACATTCGAGACATCAACACATATCACAAACTGGGGGATCCTCTTTGGGTATTGGTTTGGCGGTTTACAGCGTACGGCGTACACTACGCCTGTCATAAGGAAGTGTCATAAGGATGAGGCGGTTAGTAAATACAGGGAGTTAATGGTGAAACGTTCTTTTTTATGGAACATCAATTCCATGCGTTAACGGTTTTATGGAACATCAATTCCATGCGTTAACGTCACCACCTCCTCCCATTTACTCACCCATTTTTCCATTCCTTAATGAGACCAGAGTACGTTTCACTTCGACTTGTATAAATAGGTCCTACCTATTTCCATCGAACAACAAGTTAAAGCAGGAGCAATACAACACTCAGAAAAACGTTTGGCTAAGCTCTCCCATCTGTTAGCTTCCCATTTTCTGATACAAGTCGTGAAACCACTACTCTTCCAGAATCAACCTGGTCTCAACACTTTCTTCACTTCTCTCCCCAAAACCAACCCATTCTCCTCCTCTTTATGACCGAAGTAAGTCTGGAACGTTTTGTACAGATTGATCTCTTGAATCTAAAGTACTCCCGTGCAGTACATTGTTTAGGGTCTAAATTCGTTTCTCACCCACAAACCCGAAATTACCAAAATCGGCAGAAACCATTTTCACCCTCAAACAACAGTTTGGTGTTCAAATCTGGACAAGGTCCTGAGGTTTTTCTGCATTTTCGATTTCCTCGTTAACGAAATCTCTGGTGTTTGTGTTATTTTTTTTCCGCATTATATTGTTTATCTTTATAATTGAAAGCGTAAATCAATTGAAGTAGATAGGTCCATCGCAATTATTGGATACAACTTGATTGATCTTGGATATAGAACTTTGGAATCGTCGAAGTACTCTCACGGAATAATCAAGTTCATGGACTTGTCTATGTTTACATTTTGATTGTGAGAGAAAGAGATATAAACTTTTTATTAAGTTGAACTCTCGAAATTTGTATTTTAGTTTAGTCAATACATGTTGCCTATGAAAAAGTTGGTGGTGTATTTTGGTACCCCGCGTTTTCAGTTATAATAGGTTAAAGATGGGAGATTGTCTTTTCTAGATTATCTGGAAACTAGAAATGACATCTTATTTAATAAGGGTAAGATTAGTATTCAACATATGCTTCAAAATTCTCTGTATTGGTATAACATGGATATAACTTCATATGAAGAGCTCTTGTAGTCTCAAGGCACCATTTGGTCTTCATCACCAGTCGCACTACAGATAATCGTAATACTCATTTTGTTTTCCTTTTCCATTTCTGGAAATCTAGTTTTTCATTTCTAGTAGAAGTGTCGACAAGCATGTACGGTTTAGGTTCTCTAAGAGCAATATCATGATCCAAATAATCAAGAACTATATCGAGATGTGACTTCCATTCCAGCTAATTTGTACCAGTAAGAGGCTCAATACCAGCCACGAGACCTTGAATTTGTGCAGGATTCATTGTTGTAACTGAAAAGATGTATGTACAAATGATATATATGTGTTTAAACATACGAAATCATTATAACACCAGCACATGAAACTTCATATAGCATAAATCAGAACTAACAATTGTTATTGAAACTTCATGATAACAATATTCTGATCTCAGACTTGATACAATCACAACTTCACCTTTGGGTAAACTTGTACTATACTAAGTCTTAAACACAGAAACAAGACTAATCAGCCTATGCATAGTATTCAACGGAACTTTTCAACCTTTGGGTCGAAAATATCTATCATTTACTACGTATAAATATAATATCTTGCTCCATTACAGATGTTACGAGTATGATTAACCTTTGGGTATCCTCATACGAACAACATCTGAAATGCAACTTTACATAGTCCTTTCATAACGAAAAAAATGTAGCTTTTGATCAGCTCCTTAAGTATCACTTTGGCGACACATAGAAACGATAAAAGTCACACCAAGACTACTACAAGGCTTCAAATAATTCTTTAGATCAGCCTTGTAACATAACAACAACAAAACACACATACTACATGATTTGAATCTTAGGAGTTTCATGTTTAAGCTAATATGTGAATTGTTTTCATTTCATAATAGTCATAACAACTACTAAAACATGTTATATAGAATATGTTATACCTAGTTTCTGATACCAATGTTGGAAATCAGCTCCTTAATCATGCTTACTACTTTATTATTAGCTATAAATATTCTGCTAGTAAACATAGTTAACACTTCCAGCTGATAGACTGTTCTTTATATGCTTTAGGATCACATATTATATATCTTCATGTCAATAGATAGGAAGTTTAAGTACATACCTTAGTTTATAAGAAAACAGTAGAACATGAAAGCTTGTAAACCTTAGCTGTTACTACAATTAGATAAACTTCCACTTCTATCTTTTCTTGTTCTTGAATGATGGAATAAGCTTTCTTTATAAAAAAAGATCCAGAGTGGAGTCCACCTTATGCTAAGTAGAACATGCGTCAATCAACCTACCATCATAAGTTGAAAAACAATCCCACAATATAAGATATCAACCAATATGCCATTCCTTATCTTAAAAACAAGATAAACATTACATAACATTACTCACTGATTAGAATTAATACTAATCCGGATTAATTAAAAATATAAAGCATATTTTACTGCTAAACCAACACAAAGTCTAACATCTCCCACTTTGGATAGCAATAAAACCTTTTAGTTTTTTCAGAAAAACACTTCAAAACCACACATGGATTAGCAAGTTGCAAAACTGTAGGCGGCCACCAAATTTAGAAAACAAAAATTTTAACCAATGAGTAAACTGTCATGTATAACCTTATCCTCAAGACCAACAATACGCTAGATTTCGACAATGAAGACCCACATACCATTTAAAAGATACATAGACCATTTCCATAATCAGAAAACTAGGTGGATTATCAATCTCAAGTTAATCTTTACTGGCATACTAAGGACATTAAGATTAGTATCCCAAAAGAAATCTCTTTCTGCCTCATAGAAAATACTTCCTTATGATTTCAAAAGGGCTTGCCAATGTCTCATTAAAGAAACTACAACATGTTTATGATCTCAAAAGAGATCTGCCATTGTCATCAGAAGACTACAACATTCTTTTGATCTCAATAGAGATTTGCCAACGTATCACTTAAAACACTACAACAATACAGAACAATAACAACAATTAAACAAAAGATGTTGATATGTAAACTGAAGTTGATTTGATTATATATGCAACCGAAAAAACATACATACTTCAGTTTTATAATTAAAAGAGATTAACAACACCCATAGATGCAACATGCTCTTTGAATATTTTAGGGCTCAAACCTTTAGTCATAGGATCTGCAAGCATGCGTTCAGATTAAACGTGAGAAAGAACGATTTCTCGATCTTTGATTTTGCGTTTAACCAACAAATACTTGACATCTATGTGTCTTACTCTTCATGTTCCTTGACTGCCTTTAGCAAAATTTATTGCAGCTTGGTTGTCATAATAAAACTTTATAGGTCTAGATATTGAATCTATAACTAGAAGGCCTCTCATGAAGTCTCTCAACCAAACAACTTGAGTAGTTGCCTCATAACAAGCAATATATTCTGCTTCCATAGTTGATTGACCCTGAATTGATTGCTTCACAATTCTCCATTATATAACACCATTAGCGAACATAAAAACATAGCCTGATGTGGATTTCAGACTATTCGAACCTAGGAAATCAGAATCAGAATAACATCCAACTTCCAATTCTTTTGATCTTCGGTAAACAAGCTGAAAATGCTTTATTCGCTGCAAGTATCGGAACACTTTCTTTACTGCCTTCCAATGAGGTTCTCCTGGATTGTGCTGGTAGCGTCCTAACATACCAACCACAAAGCATATATCTGGGCGAGTGCAAATCATGGCGTACATTAAGCTACCAACTTATGATGCATACCGTTTCGAATCTATACGGGTCCTCTCAAAATCTGATTTTGGGTACTACAGTTTGTTAATAACATCACCTTTAATAATAGGTGCTTCACCCGCTGCATAATTCTGCATTTCAAACCTCTTGAGAACTTTATTGATGTAAGTTTCTTGAGATAAACCTAACAAACCCCTTTTTATATCACGGTTTATCTTTATACCTAGAATAGAAGAAGCTTCTCCTAAGTCTTTCATCTGAAAGTTAGTTGAGAGAAAATTCCTAGTATCATATAGCATGTGAAGTTCATTAGTGGCAAGCAAGATATCATAAACATAGAGAATTAGAAAAATAAACTTACTCCCACTAGATTTCAGGTATATGCACCTATCTGCCACATTTTCAACAAAACCAAATGAGGATATTACTTGATCAAATTTCATATAACATTGCCTAGAAGCTTGTTTCAGCCCATATATAGATTTCTTCAAGCAACAGACTTTTCCCTCTTGATATTTAGATGATAAACCTTCCGGTGTGTTTATGGGTGAAAACTATTCCTGTCGGTTTTGGTAATTTGGGGTGTGTGGATGAGGAATGAATCTAAACCCTAAACAAATGCACTGCGCGGTGAGTGCTTGTAGATTCGGAAATCAATCTGTGCAAGTCCGTCCTAAACCAAGAAATGGCCGTTCCCAGACTTGTTTCCATCACAAAGTGAAGGAGATGGGGTCGATCTTAAGGAGGGAAGCGAAGAAGGTGTTGAGATTGTGAAGGTGTTAGCTTGCTTATGACTTGTAACAGAAAGCTGAACCGGCTTACAAGATGCAAGCTATCAGTTCCGGTGTTTTTTGTATTAACACGTGGTTTCTGTATTTTGTCTGGACTTGCTCTTGTTGGTGGAAATAGGGAGGAGAACCTATTTATACAAGTCATTGAGCCTTATTCACGTCTCTCGTGGGAAGTGGAGGAAGTGGAGTGGCGGATTAGTGGAGTTGTGTGTCAGTTTTACACGATCAGTTTTGCCCACTTCTCTGTCACCGCTAACCGTCCATAACTTCCTAACACGTTCTTGTGATGGCGCGTTGCCGCTCGTAAACCGCCGAGACCAATACCCCAGTATGTATCCCCAGTTTGTGACATGATTTATGTTCGGAACGTGTGGATCATGGATCCACGATAGGTAGCATGTAATGCTAATTTGAATAATTGCGTTATTCGGAAGATGATACTTGTGAAGTATCGTGTGTATTTTATCGAGTCTTTGCATCATGGTGTGGTAAAGTGATGGGTGGTGATTACCATGACGCCTTACTGACCAGTTAACTCATGACCAGGGTTGTATAGACAAGCCGGTGAAGTTGGACGGACGAGATGATCTTTGAGACACTCATCTGCGACCGTTGGTGGAATTAGAGTTTTATAAGAGGTACGCAAGCATCCCTCTTGACTGGTCGAATCCCGCTGGGATATGACTGCGGCCAGGCCGACCGTACATGCGTGTAGACGACATGACGGTGTAGGCGCCTATACCCATTACCTCATGAAAGTATGATCTGGGTCACTCAATTCATCCGGTGAAATCGAGTGGTCGAGATCGATTTGCGACAAAAAACTAGTGCCGCAAGGGCCGCACGTCACGCCCTCTTCAGGCGCACGTGCCAAGACGACCAATCTTGGTCGGTCTTGGCCGATTGGCCTGGTGTGAGGGTGATAGGCTGGTGTTCACACCTATACCTGAATATCCCATAAAAACGTGATCTGATCCATCCAAATCGTCCGGCGAAGTTGAGCGGTCGAGATCGGTTTGTGGTTTGGGAGGTGTGACCACGCTAGTTTGGGCGTACGTTTTGGATTAACCGGGCATGATATGCCTTGGCCGATCGGGTGAGGGAATAGATGGGTCCACGGTGGTCATGCTAGTATGACCGGACCTGCTTAATCTAATCTTGGACCCTCCATTCGTGTCGGAGAAGATGGACGCTCGTGATGCTCAAAACCTAATTTTGGGTTTCAAAGCCATGCGTCATCTCTTGTTTGGGCGACGATTTTGTCACGACAAAACATGGTTGGTCTTGACCGATTGGTCAAGTGTGTAGGCGGGCCCGCGGTGATTGTGTTGACATGCTCGGGCCTTTGAATCTACACCCTCCATCTATACCTGCGAAGATGGATGGTTGAGACTGCTTTTGCGACACATGTAATATGCCGCAAACCCTAATTTAGGTTTTCCGTCCATAATGCTTGGTATGAACGTTTTTGGCAAGCTAGGCCAATGGCCGACCGCGTGCGGGTTCCGCATTGGTTCGCAATGGATATTCCATACCGCTAGGGGTGATGGAATTGATCCGGGTCATCCAATCATGCTTATGGAGTTGGATGATCTGCGATCATATCCGGATCGATACGGTCAATCCGGATGCTCAATCGGGATAGTATAACACACCGAGAGGGGCTCAATCGGGCTAGTATAACACACCGAGAGTCGGCTGTCACGGGTATTTCGTACATGGTTTCATTATAGTGCTTGGAGGTTCGTGTTACTCTGTAAGAGTAACACTCGTGTCGTCATGCCACACCGATAATGAGTACTGAAATACAAGGCTGATTAGAAATTCACAGGATGGGATTGTTGCCACGTGCTCCAACCTGGAGGAATTTCATGTATTCACGTAATGGGATTGTTGCCACATGCTCCATTCTTGGTGAATTAAGTGAGGGCGTATCCAACTCTTATTAATGGCTTTATCTTTTACAAGATGTCAGCGCATAATTTTTTCGGTTTTTACAATTTTAACCTTAAATGAAAATCCACCATCAACACGGTGGTACCATATAAATTTTCTTATCTAGATCACAATTCAAAAAAGTTATTTTCACATCCATTTGAAACAATTCCAGATCGAAATGAGCTACCAATGCCATAATAACTCTAAATGAATCTTTCTTGGAAACAGGAGAAAAGGTTTCTTCATAATCAACACCTGGTTCTTGATTATACCCCTTCGCAACAAGTCTCACCTTGAATCTTTCGATACTCCCATCAGCATTACGTTTGATTGTGAAAATCCATTTATATCCAACTGTTGTTGCACCTTCTGGCATATCCACCATATCCCATACTCAATTCTTATCCATTGATTCTAATTCTTCATCTATGGCTGGAAGCCAAGAGCGTGAATTCTTTCCATTCACTGCTTCTGAATATTTCAATGGTTCTTCCAAATCATCAACAAGTCCATCAGATTCCACCATAAAAGTACTAAATCCAGGTTTTACGACGGTTTTCTCGGTCTAGCCTTGATCTGCGAAGAACTATTTCACCCTTTTTTGTGGCTTTAGATGATTCTGGAATATCAATAGTGGATTCCTTTCGAACTGAAGTTTCAACTTCTGCAGGATAATATTCTTCTTCAAACACAACTTGTGGTATTTCACTCCCACTGATTTAATCATTCTCTAGAAACTTAGCATTATTAGTTTCTATAATTTCAAAAGGTCTAGATGGACAATAAAACTTGTATCCTTTTGATCTATTTGTGTTAGAGCATTGCTCGGTCGAACTCGCATGCGTTTCTATCTCAAGCATGTTTGTCAATGTTAGTGATCAAAACTATAAGTCTTGATTTCTAGCCTATTATAGCTAAAGGTCTCAGACTAGGATAGAAAGTGTAGTTGAGCTCAAGACTCCATGGAAATCATCATATAAGACGAAGGACTACTCAAGGAACTGGTGGAACTTCATCGACTAAAAGGTATGTGGAGACTTAAACTTATCTGTCACTCAAAAGTCTATTTACTCTATCTCCTATTCTTGAGACAAAAGTCGTTTTGATATATAGACTTTCATTATACACATTTGCTATTTTGAGCCGAGTTTAACCCGCCTATCTATTTCTCGAAATATGTGTTGGCAAGCTTTCGCTTTAACCAAATTCATCTTTACCTAGTGACGAATGTCATGTTATGTTTCAATCACTTTTGAAAATTGCTCTGACGAAAAATGGTCTGTGAATAACGGCTATATAACGTCCTTTGAGAATGTTTCAATGATTGAAATGAGAGTTTAGATTACATAACCTTTGGTAGGATATAAACATTGTTGTGGAAACACATATATGTATAAGTCCTTATTCCTTGAACCAAAGTTTGCGAACTTTGTTGATCAAGAGAAACAGAATGTGGCGTGAGCCAAGTTCGCGGGCGGCGGAAGTTCTCGACCAGAATTTCTGGGCGGAGTTTGTGAACTCCTTCCGTGAGCTTAAGTCCGCGAACTTGAGTAGGTTATATCTAAAATCGGTTGTTCTTGAACTTATGTTTATATAAACTAAGGAATTCTTTTGCAAACCGTGGCTATAAAGTTCATGAACCGATTCGAGTGAATCAAATCGTTTTTGCTTCGATTGTGTCTTGTGTAGTTACACAAGATCTAAGCAATTGAACAACTATCCAACTAGTTCATTTGAGTCATTTGAACTAGTTATGGTGAAGAAAAATATGGTTGATATGCTCATATGGCTAACCATTTGGTTAACTATTGTTGAACCAACATATGTCAATGTTTGGGAACGGTTAGATAAACCCAAAATTGGAAATTTCATTTGTGTGTAACAAGCTAAGGTTTCGATCCAACGGTTGAGAAATATTAGTTTGAATCTAATCAGGTTTTCATCTAACGGTGAATATTGAATGCTTTGTTACCAAGCTAACATTGATTGCAAACCCCGATTTGAAAGACTATATAAGGGAGAACTCTAGCAACTCGGAAACCTAATCCCCACACCTTACGTGTGATACTAGTTGCATAAGCTAGAGTCGATTCTCATTTAACCTTTGGTTTTCTTCTCTAAACCAAAGTTAACGACTTAAAGACTTCATTGGGATTGTGAAGCCGAACCGATACTACTTTTCTTGTAGTTGTGTGATCTGATCTTGCTATTTCTATCGTTTTAGTACAATTGGAATAATTGGCTTGAGATTTATATCTCCGATAGGCAAGATAGAAAGAAATCACAAACACTTCGTCTCATCGTTTGTGATTCCGCAATATCTTTTTTCTGCGTCGATTAAGATTATTGTGAGGTGATTGATAATACTAGGCTGTTCTTAGGGAATATAAGTCCTAAGTTATCAATTGGTTCTTTTATTCACCTTGATTTATCAAAAGACGGAACAAAAATCATTGGTATATTCGTGGGAGATGGATTTATCTATTACCAGACTTTTCTGTGATACATATTTGTTTATTAAAGTCTTCGAATTTGGGTCGTAGCAACTCTTAGTTGTGGGTGAGATCAGCTAAAGGGAATCAAGTACGTAGCATCCTGCTGATCGAGACGTATGAGCATAATTGTACCTTGGATCGAGTGTGAGATTGATTGGGGTTAAACTACTGGTCCGGGCATCAAAGTTAATTTGGAGTAGGCTAGAGTCTGTAGCGGCTTAATACAGTGTGTGTTCAATTTGGACTAGGTCCAGGGGTTATTCTGCATTTGCGGTTTCCTAGTTAACAAAATTCTGGTGTCTGTGTTATTTCTATTTCGCATTATATTTGTTTATATAATTGAAATATCACAGGTTGTGCGTTGTTCAATCAATTATAATATCCGACCTTTTGGTTGTTTATTTAAATTGATTGACACTTGGATATTGGTCTTTGGTACCATCCAAGTTATCTCTTTTTGATAAAGACTCGCAGATTTCTATTTGCTTGAGTAAAGATCAAATCGAGAGATTGAGATATAAACTCTTTGATATACTTTTTATCTAGATTGAGTATGACTGTCTAGTTGATTCTCTATAAAGTATATTGGAGTTTGTCCATACGTATTGCTAAGCGAAATATTGGGTGTGTTTGTTGTACCCTCGCTTTTTCAGTTTTGGTAACCAACAAAGAAACAACTTGTAGTGCGTGAATCAAGAGATTTTTCCGAAGGATTATATAGTCTAGCTTCCGCTACGCAACCCCAAACATTAAAATGATTTACACTAGGCTTTCGACTTTACAAGTACTGATTTCCGCCATTTTCCCTCTTACTAGTTGATTCAATTTCATCTCGTGAACGGCTCCCGATTACCGTTGGGGTCTAAATTCATTTAACGAGTCTTTAGCGGATGATAAAGAATTTGAGTTCCTTCCGAATGACAATGTTGCTTCTTTCGAATTAGACGACCCATTACCGGTTCGTATCAACTAGAGTTTATCAAATGATCGAACCTGGATTATCGATTGATGGAAGTAAGTCCTAAAGCGGAGTATAAAAAGGGGTCAAGACGTGCGCAAATTGTTTTCAAGCTCACAAATTAGTAACAAAATATCTTTAACCGCACATTTTCTTACTAACTGCATAAATTATTCAACGCTCTCACGGTTTGAGGCATCCATAAATATGTTGGAAATTATTCCACACTTTCCAATTAGCTATTCATCTGTTACTGTGAACATAGAAGTAATAATGATCATAGCTTCGTGTCCACAATCAATGTTCGCGATGATGGTTGAAATACACGAAGAATCATAGAATGAAATATGAGAGAGCTCTAAGCATTGAAGCCCATCATCGCTCTGTTTATACTAAGTACGAATGCACGGTAACGATCATAAATAAACATGCAAGTCTAGGTGAATAATAAGTGAATATAAATGAGACAAAGATTTACGTGGTTCGGCACTACGGCCTACATCCACGGGTACTGAGGTTTCACTATGTATTGATCGGGATTACAAAGCTTAGTCGAATGACTCTGAGTAAGGAGATGAATAAAACTCATACCTAGTGTTTACTCTCTCTATCTAACAATAGTTCTCTCTCCTAAAATTGGTCAACCCATCTTCAAAGGTTGAGCAGGGTATTTATAGACTTCTTACGTGGATCTCTTCTCACTGTCACTGCTGTCATTTATCGTCTTGGTTGGTGTGCCGGTCCCGAAGACTATCTTCGTGATGAGCCGATGCCTTCAACGGTAATGTGTTGCACCGATGACCCACCCCCTCTTCCTCCATAGGGAATTCTACATGCATCAAATGTTCATAACATTTAATGCGGGTGGTTGGGGCAGTCCGCACGTGTCAGACAGTTGTTGTTGTTATGTCACTTCTTTATCAGAGGGTTTCATCCTCTCCGTCCATTTCAGATCTATCTTGGTATGGGATAAAAAAAGCTTCTTGATCTTCTACTGTGCTTCGCGGTAGTCTTATCATCAGGTGCTCCTTGACTTATCGATCGTTGGATCCATTTTATGATGGATACGGGGCAGATGATGATTCATACTCTGCTGATAGTGCACCTACCTCGTATTGATTATTCCCTCGAGATATTCTTGTGTCTGAGTAGATTTGATCGGCGATTCCTCTCTTTTAATCTCTAGATTCCGCCATTGTTATAGGTAGGTTAATCTTCATTATTATTTTCATACTTTAATCAGTTTTGTCTATGTTGTTGTTGCTTCTGGGTTTTGTGATGAAGAACACAATATATGAAAGTATATATACTTGCCCATGTTCTTTATCACGAAACCAAGAACCGTTTTGTTGATTTTTATTATAGTATTTTTCTGGGTTTTTGTTGAACTGAAGATGTTTTTGATGAAAATTGATGTTCATGGATCAAACTCTAATTTCGTTTTTCCTCCGATGCCTCCTTATTTTTTTATTGCAGATAATGAACGAATATCTAGTCCCTATAGGTTTCCACAACAAAGTCCCTATAGATCTCCGCCATCTAGAAGTCCTGACATTTATCCGCCGAAGGCTCCGCCACAAAGATCTTCTCAGTCGAATCTTCGTCCTCAGAAGTCTTCTTCGTCATCTGACCCGAAAGCTTTTTCTCAAAAGGAGAGGGGAAGTAAGGAGAGGTTCTCGGTATGCGATTAATCGTCCCACATGTATATCTCTCTCCCAGCGTTCTAAACCATTGGCAGCTCAGCCTCTTCGTTCTATCGCAACGCCGGAGACTTCAACGGGAAAAAAACCTTCGTCAAGGAATCCGTCGGTGAAGAGAAAGTCTTCGGATATGGATCCTCCACCGAATTCATCATCAGGCAAAACAGTATCTCAGAAAGCTGCCCCTTCGGTACAGATCGCTTCGGCTCCTCAGAAGAAAAACCGATCTCTTGTTTCCTTTAAAACATTGATCTTGAAGAATTTAAAGTGAAGCATGGTCTTGAGCGTTTCGAAGTGCGTTTTTACAATCAAGGAGACGACATTACTTATGATATGATAAAGCATTATAAGTATGATTCCCAACATCTCTTGACTACTGTTGGAGCGTTCAAAGCTAGTCTAATGCTTCCTTTGTATAGATAGGGGGATTCATTTTACTATGACGTGCTAGTTCATCGTGGTGATGGCTCTACCACTCATACTCACTGCCATTCAGTAGTTCAATTAAGTGGGAACTATTGGCAATGTCTTCGTGAAAGCTATCTTCGGAGTAAAGGGGAGACCATGATGACATGCTATAAGCCCAATCCTGAACAGAAGAGTTGGTACACCGCTAAGAACTTCAACTCTTCTTTTGGAGATTATGTCAATAGTAGGAACCGAAAAAGGTGGAGTGTTGGGCTTCGTACAATAGCTTCCCCTCGTGGTGAGGCTCATCTTTTGAGGGAGGTGAGTGATACCAAGCTTCGGTATGTTCCTGGTACTGAATCTTCTGAGAAACCGAAGCTTTTCCCTCTTAAAGAGCGCCTTCGTCGAGATCATGAGTGGCATGCTACTCCCATTGAAATCATCGGTCCTTGGGCTTATGGTCGGGTTCCTGGTGAGCTTGGATAGAAGCCTACTGATCATAGCAAGCCTCGTGCCTATCCTCTAGCCCGTTATGGTGATTATTGTCCTTGGGCTTTGAACTTTGATTGTATGAGGTTCGACTATTGGGTTGAAGACGATGGTGATGAAGAAAATTATGAAGTTACTCTCCCTTCGATGGGTACTACTACTGTCAAGGTATGATTTAATATAATATGTTGTGTGTGTGTGTTGTCCCTTCAAGAGATTGATATGTACTTCTTATAGGCTTCGAAGAAACCCAAGATTATTCCCGTATACTAAGAATAAAGAAATTTTTGTATACGCCTATGATGCAAATTATTCTTATTTTACAAGAGCATCTCTTCTTCAAGAAGAAAATTATTCAAAATGGTTGGATTTAATTCCTAACACTATTCCTTCTCTCTACTCTCCATACAAGAATTTGGTACAATTTTCGCGATATTTCGATCTTTCTCTTCTCGATTTTGTAATAGGTTATTGAATTTCTTATTATTTGTTGTACTTGGTCAAGTAAACAATTTTTCTTGAAATACATCAAGTAAACAATTTTTAATATGAATTAATGTCTTAGTTTGATATTGTAGATGGTGGATTTTCGACAAAGGATAAAATTGTAAAACTATACTCCGGACCCGGCAATCGGATGAGTATTGAGGCCCATGTCTCTCATTAAAGCATGAAAGCTCATGCCATAAATCTCTGACTGAGAAGGATGTCTCTCAGAGTATTTGTAGATGTGTAGTCTCCCAGCTGAGGCCACAACACATCTTATGAATACTGAACAATTTCAGTAATTACTCCGGATCCGGCAATCAGATGAGTATTGAGACTCATGTCTCTAAGCGTGAAAGCTCATGCCATAAAACCTATGATCGAGAAAGTCTCTCGGGAGAAGATGTAGATGTGTAGTCTCCCAGTGAGACCACGACACATTTCATACCAGTATAGAATCGCAAGATTGACGGCTCCTAGACAACATGTCTGTCTTGGTATAGAGCAATAACGTCTTCGGGATGCAACCATGTTTTCCCTGACTATACAAGAGGAATATGACACTCCAGCAAGTTCATATTGCTCAACCCTCAGATAATTAATGCTCCTAGATAGTAAGCCCTGCTAGTATAAAGCCATCAGTTAATTATCTCTAATCGCATGAATATCCAACAATATTCTACGATTCTTCGTTATATTTCGTCACTTCAATTCGTGGTTCTTCCCAGCAGAATTCCACGGGTTAGTGATAAATACTCAACGAGACAGGCATCTGAGCATCGAATAATCCCTAACTAAAATGGTCCAAGTGTACTTAGCAATAATGCACAGACCAGCATTTGAATGCGCAAATGAGCATTTCAAAAATATGAATGAACGATGAACCTATGCAAAATACGAAGGAAAAATAATAATAATTAAATATTAGCAAAGGTCCCAGGGGACTGGGCTCATCAGCTGGCCGGTCATGCCGTGACCAGTCCCGCGCCCAATTTTATATTTTGACATATTTTATTATTTTTCCCTAATCTCGTGAAAATTCTCTCGTTCGAGCAAATCTCCTTCGTTTCAAGGAAATTCTCTAATCTCATGATTTAATCAAAGAAATAATAAAATTAGGGAAATGTGTCGCGGGACCGAGCACCAGCCGGCCGGCCATGCCCTAGCCGTGGCCGGTCCCACACCTCACGTCCCCGTTATTTTATTATTTCTCTCAAATTATGAAAATTCCCTGATTTCATGAATTTTCCCTAAAACCATGAAAATTCCCTAATTTTATGAATTTTCTCTAAAATCATGAAAAATATTATAAAATTAGGAAAACTCATGGGACCTGCCTAGCCTACCGACCATGCCCTAGCCGGTCCCACACGCTATTATTTTATTATTGTTTGTTTGTTTTAGTTTCCTAAAATCATGATTCCATGAAAACTCTCCTGATTTCAACAAAATACCTTGGTTTCAACAAATCTCTCTGATTTTATGAAAATTTCCTAAAATCATGAAAACTACATAAAATTGGGAAGAGTGCTAGAACTTGGGCCGTGCCCAATTGGCGTTTGTAAGTGTGGGCCGGCCATGCCTTGGCCATCTTTAATTGTTCAAAGTTATTCTTTAATCGCACACTCCACCATTCCCTATTTTATTATCTCTCTCATCTCATGAAAATTTCTAATTTATCAAAGAAACTCTCCGGTTTCATGGAATTTCTCTCAAATCGGAGAAAATACATAAAATCACATAAACTCCGAATTAATGATGTTGGAAGATAAAAGCATGGAATGTGTGGGACCGAATTGAGTGCTTGTTTTAGTCGGCCGTCCATGCCCTAGCCGCGCCTGTTCCACACCTAGCTGAAATTCCTGTTTTATTTATTATTTTTTCTTCTTTTCTATTATTTTGAATGGAGAATTATTTTTAAATCATCTCAAATATCCATACAAAACTGTATTTTCCTAGTTTGTCAATTGTCCCGCATCGAAAAACCCATTAGTATTGACGGAACTATGCTGATTCTGGCCCGCATATTTTCTCGGAATGTTGCTCAAATGCACATTGAAATTAAAACCTGGATTTGAAACTCTCACATCTAATATACCTAAACTCTCAGGACTGAGACATGGACACTATGGTGACACGAGCACATCTCCTTGACCGACCAAGGGTGGCTCTGATACCTATAAACAGCCGATCCCACATGTTTTAATAATTTTAACCTAATTTGCTCTATTGCTCATATTAAGTTCAAACTTCTTCCAGACAATTAAGAGTTTGCTTGAACGACCATCCATTGGTCCCACGGCCACCAAGAGCCGGCCCCGTGACCTCTTGGTCGGTCCCTCAGTTCAGGACCAGGTTTTTATTATTTGTCGCTCACACGAGCATTATTTCAATAAATGATTAAACCAGCATTTAATCATTATTTTACCAACTGGTCCTCAAGAGGCTTTGGTATTTTGCTCATTCGAGCATCTGGGCATAAATGGTGGACTCGTCATCCCATGTAGTCGGCCCCTGCTTCACTCTGCAGATTGATTTGCAATAAATCATCATTTCCATAAAATTAGGTTTTGAATCCGGAGCTCATGAAAACATGATTAAGACGATTCAAATACTTTGATAATTTTATGTTGATTCCATGATCGACGTTTTTATTTATTTTACTCGAACCAGCAGTCAGTATCTTAAATTAATATTTATTTTGGTCCTGCTACTAACAATTCATCAAATGAGCAATATTTGCTCAAACCGGCAATATTTGCTCAAACTAGCAATATTTGCTCAAACTAGCAATATTCGCTCGAACAATAATATTTGATCGTATTCAATAATATTGGTTCAACTATCAATATTATTCGACAATTAAGAAACAAGTTTGCTCGTCTTAGGTAATCAACATAATAATACCTCGTCTCAGCAGACATATTTGATTCATGAGTTTCAGAACATTTGCAAAACATGTTCAACTCAACAATACATGGACTCATCGTCCCACAAAGTCAGCAACTGACTCCACAATCATGAGATATCAATCATGTCACATGGGGGGATATTAACTAGGGTTTTGTTCTGGAGGTCTACGGCACGTGTGTTCACTGATCGGTTGTCAGCCGAGCAAAAATAATTTCACTTTCTCACTCTACTAAATATAAATTAAGTACGTGATAAGAAAAAGTTCGTATCCACAAAAGGAAATTGTTACCAGGGGGATTTTTGTTTTATCTAAGCAATAAAAGTAATTGAAAGCAATAAAATAATTTGAATAATCAAGAAAGATAAGATGTTGGTCACGAGATAGTTCATTCACAAACATGTATTATCATCAATGACTAGAATTGTTATTTTAATCTCTCATTTACTAAAAGTCCTAGGATACCTTGATCGCAAGAATATCCCGCTAATTCCATGATTTCATCACAACCACATTAAAAGATGTATATGTGAATTCTTCCTAGAAAACAACCTAAAGTGTAAAAGCACAATTAGATTTAACTACCCAAGAGCATTAAGTTTTATGGAATAGACTAATCAATGCAAACGAACGTGTAAAAGCACTAATCCGTTTTAACAAAAGTTATGATTCACTTGTGACTAGTAGGATATATCACTACAAGCACTACCCACAATTATGCTACTTAGAATCAGGGATAAACAACTTTTTTGTATTGAAAACCCTAATATAGCTCTAGAGATGAATGCAAATCGGATTGATTCGGACTCAACCTAACAAGTATTCAAAGCATATAACACTATTAATTATTAATCACAAACAATAAATTATTGAGACAAAACTAATTCATATACTCAAATAACATGTTGAGAAATCAACTTTATCCCATAACCAGTAATAGTTTTTTAGCCAGTCATAGCTATGGAGTTCAAGATGAACAAAAGCAAACCCTAGTAGAGATAACAAAAAGCGCTCTCCCATTTCAAGAATAATACGTGATATCCAATTTATAGAAAACTTTCTCCTTTTGTAGCTTTTCATCTTTCCAAAACTAGGTCTTCAAAGCCCAAAGTCCAATAACAAGATATCCACCAAGACCATATGTGAGGAGTACCCATGTGAAAATATGTCCCAAAGATAGTCATCGGAAAACTGGTATTATGACCGGAAGTTGGCCGAAAAATATATCTCAGGTGACCGGCAAAGTCCACCCGGTCACTGGTCAACGAGTCAACTCGGTGGAGTAATAAAATAATAGATTCACCAAAACCTTGCCATCTGCATCTCAATAACCTTCCAGGCCAAATCAGCCTCCACAAGCACAAGCACCAAAGATTTATTCATTCTTTTCTCATTGCACCTACAACTTCATATTCTTCATTTGCAACCCATGGCAAAAATCAGAAATTGCAGTACCATCAACAACACCCACAACAGCATCTTCTTAATCTCATGACTGCAACCCTAGCCATCATCAACTCAACCTGCCAGAACTGCACCTGTAATGGGTACCTGTCCTAGACATTCATCTACCAAACCATCTCGGTGTCAGTGTCTTAGTAAATCTCACCGGAAACAGCTCAAATTTCAACCCACTACAGATCTATCTCAAGCTACAAACCACCATATGAACACAAGAACAAACCCCATATCAAGAACCCTAACCTTCATTTCATCTGAACTTCTGATTCTTCTTCTATCTCGTTGTTCAAACACAGAGTCACTACAAACCCATCTCTTCCTCTTCCATCTCTGATTCATTTCAGATCCCATCATCAATTTCTGCTCGATCTTCGTTTCTCGATTTCAGATCGGAACCCATCTTAACAACATTACCACCTTCATCTTCCCCATTTCCATGCTCAGACCTCCTTGCATCAATATCAGACTCCATTGCATTATCAGCGAAACAACCTTCAATCGCCACCAGTTCAACAATCTCGATGGATTCTCTCTTTCTCGGAGTGATAATGGAGCCGCCATGGACTCTCCTCTGAGTTGGGGATTGAATGATTGAGAAATCATTCTCTCAATCCCATGTGTTGGTAATAGACATATTAGCTAGAAGCACCCAAACATATGATAAGGGATACCCGAAGCTACTCTATTCCTTGTACTGTCAGCTTTGGGGAACTGACAAGTTTAATCTTTGATTTTTCTCATAACTTCCTCATAGAACGTCGACATGATCGCATTCTTCCGCCGTTGTCTTCGTCTTTTCGTTCTCTTCAAGATGATGAGAAAAATCCTGGATTTGAGCTAGTTCCACTTCTTTTTGCTCCAAAGGACTCCATTGCACCTAATAACTCAAAATTAAGCATAAGAGATGCAATTCTCAAGGATAATAGCAAAGAAAGCATAAATACTAAATATAAAATGAAGGTGTTTATGACACCTATCAGATTCCCCACACTTAGACTTTGCTAGTCCTCGAGCAAATCAAACAAAACAATTCTAAAGAATACATACAACTCCGTGTCGTCGAGGCTAAGGTTACTCTTAGCATAAATAACAAGCCTTTGAACCCCTAGGTGTCCCTAGTAGACGAGTTATAGTCTCGTGAGGGTTTACTAGAGATATACCCACAAAACCTATTTTTCCAACTGGTAGGTCTTTAAAAGTGTTTTTCCTACGTATTACTGCAAGTGCACAGGCCTATTGGAGGCAAGGGCAAGCACAGGTCGATCCCACAGAGAAGTGGTGTGTGCTATGATTGAACTAAGGCTTTACTAACTGATTTCAGGTGACAATGTAACACAAATATGGTTGGTTTTTGGTGTCGAAACTACTAGATTGTTGTTGTGACTTTATTTCTAAGGTAACAAGTAATAAACAGGTGTTGTGACAAATTGGAAGGTTGTTAAGGTGATAGAATTTGATGAGTGCCAAATAGTGCATATTTATACACCTTTTTATTGGCATTTTACTCATCTTTTGCGCTTATAAATCGGATATTATCCCATATTCTCGTATTTTCTTTGTTTTCAAGAATAAATATTTGTATTAATTAATTTTGTGTTTTTAGGTAATAAATAAAGCTCGGAGAATGCGAGGAGCAAAAGAGCAAAGAATTGGAGTCGAGCATCTATGGAGTAGATGGCCAAAGCCAGCGCGCGAATCGATTGCAACCCAACAAGGAAGACATGGGCTAGAGCAACCCGTGACCCGATCCGAGCCCGTCTCTTCTCGAGACGTTGAGATTTCTTTCTCCCTCATCCAACGCTCGCTCGACCTGTCCCATCGTCCGTTCTTTGCACCTGCGCCCGCAACAAAACACCAAAACCGCTTACCTTTCTCGGCCGTCGGATCTCCATCGGCCTTCATCCTACGCCGTCGAAGCTTCCGCATCGACTTTGGCTGCGCACGCTTCACAGCAAATTCTCAACCCTATACCCCCATCGACAACCCTAGTCTCCTCCTCATTTCTCTTCTCCCTTCTCTCTCTTCTCTCGCAACAACTCTCCGCTTCTCTTCCACCACCAACCCTCTCTCGCCCGACCATACCCGTCGCCGCCGCACCTTTTCTTCTCCATACCACGACATCGAAACAACCGCACCACCTCCTACTCTACCCTCTCTAGGTCTAGTTATCTTTCATTTAGTTTCTATCAACCCTAGAAACTAAATTAAAGATAGCTAAAACTAGGGTTTCTCCACAACAACCCCGCATGGAGTTGCGAGCCGATTAGACAAGAGGAGAGGCAAGTCGAGGCGTGGTGAGGTTAATTTTCATTTGATTTCTATTTTTAATTGATTTTAGGGTTTGGGTATTTCGGGTCAGTGCATGTATAAATTGAAGAGATGGGTGTGTGTTTTTTGGTACGCCCGGATTAGCCAGTGCTGTCAATTAGATTTGTTTTTCTGTTAATTCATGTTCTAGTTTGGTGCTAGGTTTCAATGAAACCCTGTTGCCATTTTGTGTGTTTATGCTCTGTTGAACTTTCTTAAATGATTAAAATGATAATTATGTCTTCAATTAGGCTTCCACTACTTTTCTCTCACAATGGATGTCTTGCATCCATTGTAGTTAGGCTACATCTGTTGTGAGAATGCCACACTCATACCTTAGGCACAAAAGCTAATCCCATTGACTAGTTGTACTTAATTAGACAACTAGTGCTCAAAGTTAGCACTTTAGCCGTTATTAGAAGCATAACTAGAGAAACCCTTAGATAGGTGGTGGGTTTGACACCCTGCCCTTATCAGTCAAGGATAAGAAAAGCTCAACTCAGTTGAGCACACAATAAGAATTCAGTGGTGGATTTGCAGACCTTGGCACCCTTTTATCTCTGTTCTTTACCTTAGTTTAGGATCATATTTCAATATCAGTAGTTTCACAAACAAAATATATGTTACAATCTGTTGTTACTTGTCACTTTTAGAACTCAATTGAAGCAGAAGCCTTAGATCAATATCGAGCACCACAAGTCCTTGTGGATCGACCCCTTGCTGCCGCGTCTCCGATAGACGCCGTGCACTCAAGCGGATTATAACATGTAGGTCATAAATTTAAACACCTTTAGAGGCCTACCAAGTTTTTGGCGCCGTTGCCGGGGACTTGGCGTGTGCCTTGTTTCGATCTTTGCCTTGCTTCACTGAATGTACATCCCTATACATACTTGCATCATTGTCTTTCAATATTCCCTGTATATATGTGTCTTATTTCCATGATATTTCATATGTAACTTAGCATTGTAACATTATTAGCCTGCATTGTAATTCTTCCTCAGACATTTCCACCCCCGCATCATTGCCTCATGATTTGGTTGTTAGTCTAGTTCTTCCTTATTTAGTGTGCGTCATCTTGTAGCTTAAGTTCTCGCATCTCGTAAAATTTCTCGTCTTTTATAGTTTAATTACTTGCATTATTACCCATGCTCCATCTAAATTGTGAGTAACTTAATAGTGTAACTTAGCTCATTAGATCATTGCATTGCAAATTAGTCTCTCCATTTCGCATCATTGCCCCCGCATAAACTCTCCAATCAGCCCCTTCAATGCATCAATTGAAGTTGCAAGTTGTGAGTCAAGGTTAGTTGTAGTCACAAAACATTGGCTTGAGCCGAGCCACCCAAGCTGTAATTCTGTTTCCCCCTGCAAGCCCCGACCGTGTTGTAAGCCACGGCTGAAAACCCAAGTTGTAGGCCACAAATTTAAACCTTTTACCCGCCACTCTGGCTTGTACCCATTGATCTGTAAGTCTCGCTAAGCAAGTCTTTGAGTTGAGCACAATTTGCGTTGTCTTTGTGCTAAGCCGCAAGAAGTTTGTGCATATTTCATGCCGCTAATCTCCCTGTGCTCTATGCTGTGGCTGAGAATAAGAACCTGCAACTACTTCTGCCTTAACATTAGTACTTTGTTGCTTTAACTGTGAAAAATTTGGGAACTAAGAATTGTTTGTTGAAACAACAGGTGCTTGCCAAAAGGGAGAAAGACGAGGCTTAAGCGCAGGACTTGAGGTTAGATCCCCGTATGCCACTAAACCTCCCAGTGCGTGTGTGCTGCCGCCGCGCTGTGAGCAAATGGGATGCCTTCCCATCGACACTTTGCGGTGCCCCGTGAGTGAGGTAAGTATGATTAAACTTCCCCGTGAGCCATCACCGTGTAAGCATGATTAAACCCCGAGATTACCCAAGTATTGCTCCACCTGTTACGCAAGACCTTGCAATGCTCGAGCCGAACTCCGGCCCTCTCGAAGCCGTGAGTTGAGCTGTGGTTGAGCTCAATTATGCTCTAACTCTCCAGCCCCTCGAAGCCGCGAGTTGAGCCATTGTTTATCGTGTCTTTGTGCAAGCATTAGGCCGCAAGCACTAAGTTGTGCTTTGCCAATCTGTCGAATGGTGTGAGGTTGTCTTTCTGAGCACTACTAGACTCGAGCCGTCTTGTGCTTGTTCTTCTGTAAAACCGTGCATTCTCCAAAACATCTCGTAGTGGTTGAGCTCTTGAGCGGGTGAGCCTTGAGCAACCAAAGAAACAAAAGAAAAAGTGCAAACTTGAGCTTAGTAATGGCATATTGTAATCCCCGTGTCTTTGTGTAAACCATGTTATGCATGATAGACTAGTCGCCCGAAAATTGCATACCCGAGATTGTAAGCCATTGCGACGCATGCTATAGGCTGTGCTAGGAACACACACCCCGAGCATAACCCCGACTGTTAAACCTTGCCTTGCCGTGGCCGAGTGCACAACCCCGGTTCACCTTGTGAGCTGTGAGTCTTAGCTTATTAAGATTGAGAATTGGGCTGTCGTCTCCCCGACTCCTTGTGCTTAACTCCGTGACACCTATTTTGCATACCTTGGCTTCAATGCATGATAACCTCAGCCTGAGCATAGCTTATCGCCCGGTGAGCCAAGTTCGCTGCACCCACGCATCTGCTGCTACTTGTGCATAAGCCCCGAGTTTTGAGCTCAATCGACCTCACTAAGCTTGATGTGATTGTGCTAGCATTGTGTGTATGCTGATTTGCTTTGCATCTGTGAAACCTAAACCACATTGTACTTGAGCTATCAACCTCACCCCACAGGCCGTGGGGCTTTGTGATGCACTACCCTTTGACATCACCAATCGCAAGTAACCTCCACCATGTCAACCGACTCGCACATGCCAGTGCAATCTCCGCCAAACAAATTCAAGTGTTGCTTGTGTGCTAAGTCTTGAGAAATCAAGAGTCATTGAGTGTGAATTTTGATTGTCTTGTGCTATGTTATTTTTCACCGAGTGCCGGGCTCTGCACAAACTTGACCAAACTCCCTTTAGGCTGCAAACCCTACCAAGCTAAGCTTAACAAACTGGTTGGGCTGGCACTCTGCATAACCGGAGCCCACAATCAAAGCTGAGCTCTACACAAGCTGGGCTTGCATAAACTGGGCTGTGCAAAAACTTCAGCCCACATAACTTAGCCTTTAACCTGGGCTGCTTAGGCTAGAGCCCATCTGCTGGGCTGCTCACAATCAAATTGTGCACTGGGCCTTGCAAAGCAACTCAACCCACATCATCTGGGCTATACATTTGTCAGCCTAATCTGGGCTGTGGCCAAACTGGGCCAGACCATCTAGGCTAGAAGCCATCAATCTGGGCTTGCATTCTGCATAACCTGAGCCCACAATCAATTGCTAACACAACCTGGGCTTTGCACTCTGCTGCTGGGCTGCAAGCAAACCAAAGCCCACATAAGTCTGTGATCTGGGCTGTGCACTGTACTGAGCCCAATAAACCAAACTGTAATTTGGGCTTACACCAAAACTCAGCCCAACTCAAATTATTTAAGGCTATACTTTTCTATTAGGTTGTGCAACCAAGTGAGCCTTTGTCCACTAGGCTTTACACAAACTTGGGGATCTTTGTTTTCACAAATCTTGGGCTTGAAACAACAAAACCCAAACAAACCAAAACCAAATTGAGCCCACGACAACTTGGGCCTCCCAAATAAACCAAACTTTCCCAACAAAACCAAATGAATCCCATTGAAACCAAATCCCAAACAAACCAAAAGCCCAATAAACCAAATTCCCACATAAACCAAAGTCCATTTTCATGTTACATTTGTTAATGTTTGTACATATTTTCTATTGGGTTGACCCTCAACTCTTTAGACTGTTAGTAAATTTTTGTAGGACTTGTTAATTTTTTTCTTTCTTGAATCGGTTGAGTCTTCTTGTGCATTTTTTTTGTGCTAATCCGATATAATCACCACTGAGAATGTTGGATTTTGCCTTGACGAATGAAGCTCAACCTTGCTCCCGCCGACATCCGGTAATCTCTTCCCTTTTTATCTTATCAGCATAGTTCTCTCGGTATGTGACTGTTTAAATTTTTTTCTATATGTAGACACATTGAGGACAATGTTTGATTTAGGTTTGGGGGTGCATTTGCATTTAGAGTTTTTAGTTTTTATTTTGCATTTAGAGTTTTTAGTCTTTTATTTTACCTTTTATTTTCAAAAAAAAAAAAAAAAAAAAAAAAAAAAAAAATCAAAAATTCAAAAACTCTTTTTGTAAAAACCTCCAACTTTTAGAGATTTTAGAGTCACTAGCATGCTTCTAGCTATGCTTACATAGAGAATCGACCGAAATA
Organism: Papaver armeniacum; assembly: GCA_023531295.1. Classification (NCBI taxonomy): domain Eukaryota; kingdom Viridiplantae; phylum Streptophyta; class Magnoliopsida; order Ranunculales; family Papaveraceae; genus Papaver; species Papaver armeniacum. The sequence goes on along the minus strand of JAJJWW010015032.1, from coordinate 153,935 downwards.
ACGAGAACTTGGAAGTACCGGAAAACGCAATCGGGTTTCTTAGTTGATTAGAGCGTTAAAGTTGGATTTAACCATACGGGAGGGCGAATTAGGTGCTTTGTTTAGATATTCGGTAGTAGAATTGTGATCACCCATAGTGGAGACTACCCAATTTACATCAAGTGAGGCACCAACCTTCAATTTTTTGCAACTTTCTAGAAAGTCATTAGATTGTGTGTCACCGTACGTAAATTCCGGGTAGGAATGGTGAGCTACCCAACTTCGCACCATTTTCAGCACTACTTTTGATCTCTTGAGTGCTAGTTTTTGTCAATCATGAGGGTGACGTCTAAAGATGAAAACTCCTTCTAAATACCGATTTGTAGTTAGCATCATTCTCTCTCTCAATCAAAAAGACCCATAGAAACACATCATCGTCGAAGAACCTGAGCGCGAATCGGAATATTGAAAGAAAAATTGATATAGTCCAAGGTTTACGTGCAACAAAGAAAAGAAAATAGGATGAGAATTAATAAAATTTATAAAATCAAGACAATACAAGTTGTGGAAAAATTGAGTGATAAAGTCCTTTGTCCATGGAGTTAGTTGTTTCACTATTTGTATTTGTATTTTTATTTTCACTTATTGTTTTAAAAAAAAAAAAAAAAAAAAAAATCAAAAAAAAATCAAAAAAATAAAAATAAAAATAAAAAAATATTGTAGTTTATTTTTGCTACCACCATGGTAAAGAAGAATTTAAAAAGAAAAATCCAAACAACAAGGAATTTGAGTAGAAAAGTCAAAAATTGTCAAGTTTTGTGAAGTTTAGAAGTTCGTCATCAACATTTGAAGACCGAAGACCGAAGATTGAAGACGTTTCTATGGTTTCTTATGAGAGAGTGATATTAATTGCCGATCGGGTGAGAAGTGAGTGAGTACTCCCACCCTTACTAATGGTTGATTTTCCTTTCTTAGAGATCATTAGAAAAGATTCTTTTGTCCACACTTTTGTGGAGTCTCCAGTTTTATTTCGGAAGGTTATCCTTCTTACCTACAACGTGTGCGGGATTTCTCTCTTTATTCCCGCCTCGCACACATGAGAGACTAAAAAAAGCGATCTTTTTGAGTGCAATTATCATAAAACCCTAATGGTGAGGCGGAAGTTGAGGCTTATGATCACAATCGAATCCGAATTCTTTCATATGGTATGGTTACTTCTCGCTCAAGACTTAAGGATGAGAATGCGTTCTTCGATAGTTCTAACCTTCTCGTTACTAGCATGCAGAAACTCTATGTCCTCATAGCTTCTTGGAGGCTTGAGACTCTTTTACACTCGAAGTTGGAGAAGGTTTTGTGGGTACACCTCTTGTAAACCCTCACGAGACTATAACTCGTCCACTAGGGACACCTAGGGGTTTAAAGGCTTAGTGCATACGCTAAATGCATTCGAGAGACTGCGACGGGGGTATAGTTAGGATTTCTTGTTTTGTTTTACTTGAGGACAAGTAAAATTCAGGTTTGGGGGTATTTGATGAGTGCCAAATAGTGCATATTTATACACCTTTTATTGGCATTTTACTCATCTTTTGCGCTTATAAATCGGATATTATCCCATATTCTCGTATTTTCTTTGTTTTCAAGAATAAATATTTGTATTAATTAATTTTGTGTTTTTAGGTAATAAATAAAGCTCGGAGAATCGAGGAGCAAAAGAGCAAAGAATGGAGTCGAGCATCTATGGAGTAGATGGCCAAAGCCGCGCCTTGAATCGGTTGCAACCCAACAAGGAAGACATGGGCTAGAGCAACCCGTGACCGGATCCGAGCCCGTCTCTCTTCGAGACGTTGAGATTTCTTTCTCCCTCATCCAACGCTCGCTCGACCTTTGTCCCATCGTCCGTTCTTGCACTGCGCCCAAAAAACACCAAAACCGCTTACCTTTCTCGGCCGTCGATCTCCATCGCCTTCATCCTACGCTCGTTTGAAGCTTCCGCATCGACTTTTGCGCGCACCTTCCAAGAAATTCTCCAACCCTATACCCCCATCGACAACCCTAGTCTCCTCCTCATTTTCTTCTCCCTTCTCTCTCTTCTGCAACAACTCTCTGCTCTTCCACCACCAACCCTCTCTCGCCCGACCATACCGGTCGCCGCCTCGCACCTTTTTCTTCTCCATACCCTGACACTGAAACAACCGCACCACCTCCTACTCTACCCTCTCTAGGTCTAGTTATCTTTCATTTAGTTTCTATCAACCCTAGAAACTAAATTAAAGATAGCTAAAACTAGGGTTTCTCCACAACAACCCCGCATGGAGTTGCGAGCCGATTAGACAAGAGGAGAGGCAAGTCGTCGGGCGTGGGTGAGGTTAATTTTCATTTGATTTCTATTTTTAATTGATTTTAGGGTTTGGGTATTTCGGGTCAGTGCATGTATAAATTGAAGAGATGGGTGTGTGTTTTTGGTACGCCTGGATTAGCCAGTGCTGTCAATTAGATTTGTTTTTCTGTTAATTCATGTTCTAGTTTGGTGCTAGGGTTTCAATGAAACCCTGTTGCCATTTTGTGTGTTTATGCTCTGTTGAACTTTCTTAAATGATTAAAATGATAATTATGTCTTCAATTAGGGCTTCCACTACTTTTCTCTCACAATGGATGTCTTGCATCCATTGTAGTTAGGTTACATCTGTTGTGAGAATGCCACAGCTCATACCTTAGGCACAAAAGCTAATCCCATTGACTAGTTGTACTTAATTAGACAACTAGTGCTGCGGGTTAGCACTTTAGTCATTATTAGAAGCATAACTAGGAGAAACCCCTTAGATAGGTGGTGGGTTTGACACCCTGCCCTTATCAGTCAAGGATAAGAAAAGCTCAACTCAGTTGAGCACACAATAAGAATTCAGAGGTGGATTTGCAGACCTTGGCACCCTTTTATCTCTGTTCTTTACCTTAGTTTAGGATCATATTTCAATATCAGCCGTTTCGGCACAAAAATATATGTTACAATCTGTTGTTACTTGTCACTTTTAGAACTCAGTTGAAGCGACCTTAGATCAATATCGGAGCACCACAAGTCCTTGTGGGATCGACCCGTACTTGCCGCGTCTCCGATAGACGCCGTGCACTTGCGGATTATAACATGTAGGTCATAAATTTAAACACCTTTAGAGGCCTACCAGAATTCACCTCCTAATCCTATGCAAAATGGTTTCAATTCTCACTGTGTTCTATTGCCTTCCATTGAAGGCTTCCTATGGATAATCGTTTAATCTCAATCCCTTCACTAACCCCTAGTATAGTTTGTCTTCTTACAGTACAAACTATCACAAATTAGCTCAGTTCAGAGGTTAACTATTCTCCTAAACATTGAAACTTACAAGAACACCTTGAGACTCAAATCAAATTGACATTGAAGTTAGGGATTTCATCTACACCCTAACTGAATGTTTAGAACATCATGCAAAGTAAATAAACAACTTCAAAATAAGTTACAAGAACTAAACCCTAAAACATGCTGTGTCCTTTAAAAATGAAGAACAACTCAATATATATCTCACAAACACTCAGACTCACCAAAGACGCAAACCCAAATCTCTTTCCTCCCTTGTCTCGCCTCCGAATCGACCATCTTTGGGGTTGCTCGAGAAAACCCTAGTTTCAATCATCTCAACCCTAGCTTCTAGGGTATAAGAGAAGCTATAGATGGAGATGGGTGAACCTAGGGTGGCGGAGAAGGTGCTGATAGAGTTGTTGGCGCTGATATCAGTGGTAAGGAGATGGGGATGGTGATGATGGCTCTGCACAGGGGTATGGGTGAAGGAAGGGTTTTCTCTGATAGAAAGAGAAAGTGAAGGAGAGAAATGGTGGAGTTGGTCGAGAGGGTGATGGTATAGGGGGATTTGTTGTGAAGTAGGCACATCGAATGTTGATGAGAAGGACGGAGCGATCATAGGATGCGGAAGGGCGAGATCTGAACGGCTCAGGAGAATTGGGCTGTTTTGGTGTTGAGCAGGAGCAGCTAGAAGATGATGCGAAGGGCGGAGCGACCGTAGGATGCATAGGATGGAGATCTCAACGGTTCAGGAGGAACGGGCTCGGATCCGGGTCGTGGGTAGCTTGGGCCCATGTCTTGTATATGGGTTGCTACTTGTTGGGTTTACAACTGATGCGCGCGCGGCTTTGGCTTCTGCTCCATAGATGCTTGCCTCCAATTTTATGCTCTTTTGGCTCCTCAATTTCTCCGAACTTTATTTACTGCCTAAAAACACAAAGTTAATTAGTACAAATATTTATTCCTGAAAACAAGGAAAATACGAATATGGGATAATATCGATTTAAGTACAAAAGATGAGTTAAACGCCAATAAATAGATGTAGAAATATGCAATATTTGGCACTCATCACCAACTTACTAGTTCTCCGAAATGATAGCATCCAACGCGCTAAGAAGACATAGATATTCTGCACACTAGTCATAAGAAGTTAGACACATATATGAACACAATCTCATCCTTAAAAGTTGAGAGAGAAATAACCATCCCTTATCGAAAGAAATTCGGGTTCGGAGTGATCAAAAGTCTTGACTCTGCCTCACAAGAAAGGGTTTTATGAAATTGCTCTCAATAATAAACAGCTTTTTATGGGTCACACATGTGTCCAGTGTAGGAATGAAGAGAGAATCTGCGACACGTTGAATGGTAGGAAGGCAAAAACCCTCCGAAGTATTTGAAAACCCACATCTTTTATCATTTTTGAAAACTCATTTTTCTGACGATCTCTCAGAAAGGAAATCAATCACTTAACGAAGGTGGGAATATGCTTACTTACCTCGTTATCCGTTCGACGTGCAACTAGCACTACTCTCACAGCATCCATATAAACGTCTTTGGTCTTCATTCTTTTTCTTCATCTTCGTCTTCGGTCTTCAACTCTTGATGATAACTCTTGAACTTCGTAGAATCTTGAAAATGTAACTCTTTTCCTCTAAATCCTTATTGCTTGAAACTTCATTGTAGATATTCCTTCTTCCATTGGCTTTATTGAAAGAATACAAAACTAAAAACGAACTATACAAACCCAAAATATGATACAATGAATTTTCTTGTCTCTCTTTTTTTTCTTTTTTTTTTTTTGAGACAAGAGAAATAAACACAAACTGAAAATAAACATAAAATAAGTACAAATGGCCATGGTGTAAGTACTTTACCGCTTGATTCTTCAAAACTTGTATGTCTTGATATTATAAACTTCTCGAATTCTCATCTTGATCTTCACTCTTGTACAATAGTCTTCAACTTATAAAATTTTTGCTCCTTGTCTTGTTGCTTTACTTGAATCAGAAATCCGCTCATTTCTGTATCGTTGCTTGTAAACCTTGAACGTCTTCAACTTTCCTTCGAATTCGTGATGCTCCTCTTGTTGATGATGATGGTGTTTCTATGGACCTATTGGTGTAGAGAGAGATAAGGTGGATGGTGCTAACTGCGAACAAGATTACAAGTGGTATGTAAGTTAGCAATTCGATGTCACCATCATGATTGATAAAATACCACTCAAGAGATCAAAATAGTGCTTCTATGGTGGGAGGTTGGGCAGCTCACCATTCTGCCCGGAATTTACGTACGGTGACACACACTCTAAAAGCAGATATTTAGACAGGTACAAAGAATTGTAGGTCGGTGCCTCTCATGATATAACATGGGTAGTGACTATAGGGGACCACTACTCTAATACCGAATTCGATCGCACCTTATTTTCCACTTTGGCATGGTTAAATCCAACTTTAACTCTCATACAATTAAGAAACCCGATCATGTTCTCTGTCATCTCTAAGTTCAGGTCACTCTTATGAGAATATCGATGTAATCTTAGCGACATGTATACTATGTGACTCTAAACTAACCACAAGTTGGAGTTTTTATTCACTAATTTACACAAAAGTTGAAAATTTCATGAAAGATATACAATGCAAATGCTTAACCACTCCCCCACACTTAAACTTTACATTGTCCTCAATTTAAATTGAATCGTCCAAAGTAAGTCAAGATGGGAAATTCTAACATGAATGTGACAAGAAATCAGAAAAAAATAAAAACAAGACAAGAAAAACTAAAAACAAAACAAGAAATAAATACAAGACAAGAAATACTCATCCTTTGGGTTGCCTCCCATTTAGCGCTTGGTTTAAAGTCGTCACCTCGACTATCTCCTTGCTTTCTCGACTCCTCCAGGAGGAGTATTTCCACAAAGTTAACTCCTTCCACAACCGGAAGTGAAATTCTCATAATATGTTTTCAACCAGTGCCCATTAACTTTAAGTTCTTTTCCTGTAGCTATCTTTCGATTTCCACTGCACCATGAGAAAACACATTAGTAACAATAAAAGGTCCGATCCATCGTGACCTTAATTTGCCGGAAATAATTGCAAGCGAGAATTAAACAAAAGCACTTTCTGCCCAATGCAAAATTGTTTCCTAGAAATCATGTTATCATGAAATGCTTTCGTCTTTTCATTATAAATGCGTGAGATTTCAAATGCATCATTACGAAGCTTCTCTAGCTCTTGGAGTTGTAACTTCCTTTGCTTTCCAGCCCCATCCATCTCCATATTTCATTGCTTAATAGCCCAAAATGCCTTATGCTCAATTTCAACGGGTAAATGACAAGGTTTACCATACACAAGCCTAAAGGGAGACATCCCGATAGGTGTCTTGTATGTGGTTCTATAAGCCCACAAAGCATCATTAAGTCGCATGCTCCAATCATTCCTTGTTGGGTTCACCGTCTTCTCTAGAATGGATTTCACCTCTCGGTTAGACACCTCGGCTTGTCCATTTGTTTGGGGATGATAAGGTGTTGCAATCTTGTGCGACACATTGTACTTCTTCAACAAGCTTTGTAAAATCCTGTTTTTGAAGTGAGAACCCCCATCGCTAATTATGGCTCTTGGAATTCCAAACCTTGCAAAAATATTAGCTTGCACAAAATGCAAACCACTTTAGAATCATTAGTTGGGGTGGCCTTAGCTTCCACCCATTTAGAGACATAATCAACCGCAAGTAAGATATAAAAATTCCCATGATTTGACAAAAGGACCCATAAAATCAATACCCCATACATCAAAAACTTCAATAAATTGAATAAAAGTTTGTGGCATTTGATTTACGCACCTAGATTGCCTGTTCTTTGGTACCTATCACAAGTTGTACAAAATATATGTGCATCCTTAAACAAGGTTGGCCAATAGAAACTGCTTTCAAGTACCTTGTGAGCGGTTCTTTTACTCCCAAAATGTCCTCCTGCAAGCATAGGAGTGACAAAAACACAAGATAGAATTAAATTCAGATTCGGGAACACACCTTCGTATTACTTGGTCACTGCAATGTTTCCATAAGTATGGATCATCCCATATGTATTGGTTTCCTAACTTCTTAAGTTTGTCCCTCTCACCACGAGACAAGTTCTTTGGGATTTGTTTAGATACCAAGTAATTGACAATATCGGCATACCATGGTTCTCCAAAGGAAATTGAGAATAGTTGCTCATCCGGGAAACTTTCACGCAATGGAATAGCTTCCTTGTCCACATCAAGACGACTCAAGTGATCCGCAATGGTGTTCTCAATTCTTTTCTTGTCCTTGATTTCAATATCAAACTCTTGCAAGAGTAAAATCCATCGTATGAGCCTCGGCTTCGCTTATTTCTTCATTAGCAAGTACCTAAGTGCTGCATGATCAGAAAAGACAATAACTTTTGTACCAATTAGATTAGAGCGAAACTTTTACAAAGCAAAAACAATAGCTAACAACTCTTTTTCAGTGGTTGTGTAGTTTTGTTGGGCCTCATTTAACGTTCTAGAAGCATAATAAATAGCATGAGGTATCTTCCCCACACGTTGCCCAAGCACCGCACCAACCGCATAATCACTTGCATCACACATGAGATCAAAAGTATTGCTCCAATCCGGTGGTTTAATGATAGGGGCTGAAATCAAAAGTTCTTTCAAACAATTGAATGCCGCCACACACTTTTCATCAAAGTTAAAAACCACATCTTTTTGCAATAAGTTACAAAGTGGTGATGCTATCTTGGAAAAGTCCTTGATAAATATATGATAAAAACCTACATGACCAAGAAAAGAGCGTATCTCCCTCACCGCAGTGGGAGGGGTTAAATCACGAATAAGGTCTATCTTAGATTTATCGACTTCCAAGCCTTTAGAAGATATTATATGGCCTAAAACTGTGCCATGAGTTACCATAAAATGGCACTTCTCCCAATTCAGCACAAGGTTTGTTTCAACACATCGTTCAAGGATTAGAGGCAAGTTGTTCAAGCAAAGGTCAAATGAATCACCAAAGACACTAAAGTCGTCCATGAACACTTCGATTATGTTTTCAACATACTCTGAAAAGATACTTACCATACACCTTTGAAAGGTAGCTGGAGCATTGAATAAGCCAAAAGGCATCCTTCTATAAGCAAAAGTACCGAAAGGACAAGTGAAAGTAGTTTTCTCTTGATCCTCCGGTGCTATCACAATTTGATTGTAACCTGAATAGCCATCAAGGAAGCAATAGTAAAGTGTCCAGCTAAACGTTCAAGCATTTGATCAATAAAAGACAAAGGAAAGTGATCTTTTCTAGTGGTGGCATTCAATTTTCTGTAATCAATACAAACCCGCCAACCGGTTTGCACACGAGTTGGGACAAGTTCATTCTTATCATTCTCCATCACCGTCACACCTGATTTGTTTGGTACTACTTGTACCGGGCTCACCCACTTACTATCGGATATGGGGTAGATCACACCCACTTCCAAAAGCTTTAGTATCTTCTTTTTCACAACTTCCATCATGGGAGGGTTCAAACGACGTTGCGCTTCCCTTGTAGGCTTTGCATTGTCCTCCAAACAGATTTTGTGCATACAAACGGCAGGGCTTATACCCTTGATATCAAGCAATTGTCCATCCTATGGCCGTCTTGTACTTCCTTAGCACCCTTAGAAGTTTTTGCTCCTGTAAATCACTAAGCTCATTAGAAACAATCACAGGTAACTCTTTATTATCACCCAAGCACAAGTACTTTAGGTGATCGGGAAGAGGTTTCAATTCTAAGTTTGGAGATTTAACAATTGAAGGTACAAGCTTTTCATCACTGCATGGTAAAGAAATAAAAGAGATATTATGAGTTTTCGGGCATCCTTGTAGTGAATTAAGATCACCAAGGGCTTCCTTGACTTCATTACCACACTCTACACCATTATCCATGGATGTAGTTAACACGGTTTCCAAAGCATCATCACTATTTAATTCAAACATTTGTTGTGCCAATGTATCCATAACATCAATGGAGAAACAAGAGTGGACATCACTAGGATATCTCATCGTCTCGAAAATGTTGAAACGTATTGTTTCTCCATCAAACTCCATGGTCAACGTTCCTTTGTCCACATCAATTATGGTTTTCGCCGTTTCATGAAGGGACGCCCAAGTAGCAATGGAAGAGACGAGTCCGGTGACCCTTCATTCATCTCTAACACACAAAAGTCATCTGGAAATACAAGTTGATTAACCTGCACAAGAACATCCTCAACAATACCGATTGGGTAGACATTAAAGCGATCGGCTAATTGCAATACAATTTCAGCCTTTTTAAGAGGACCAAGATCAAGTGAATTATACATTGATGCAGGCATAACATTAACAGATGCACCTAAATCCAACATAGCTTTGTTAAATGTGGTGTTACCAATTGTGACGAGAATGTCAAAACTACCGGGATCCTTGCACTTAAGTGAGAGTTTGTGTTATAAGATTGCCGAAGCATTCTCCCCCACACTAAGCACTTCATTACCTTTGAGCCTTTTCTTATTGGTACACAAGTCCTTCAACACCTTTGCATACTTTGTAACTTGCTTAATAGCATCAATGAGTGGTATGTTCACATGGATCTTTTTAAGAACGTCTAAAATCTCATTTTCTGGTTCCGCCTTCTTGGAACTTGCAAATATGCAAGGGAAAGGTAAAGGAGGAACATAAGTAGAAACCTGAGTTTTAGAGTTAGGAATAGGTACCTCAGAAGTTTGGGGAGAATCCTCATTCTTATCCTCCAAAACAGGTTCCTTTGGTGTTTCCACCTTGCCCGAATCAGTAACTTCGGGTTGCAGAAGTTGTGTACCACTTCTCAACGTAATAGCACCCTCTTTTGGGTTAATAGGTTGAGAAGGGAGTTTCCCACTATTTTGTGCCTTCAATTGGTTCAACTCAATAACCATGGAGCCCATTTGTGTCTGCAAGTCCTTGATAGCACTCTTAGTTTCCTGCTGACTTTCTTTAAACATGGTGGAAATGCCTTGCATAATTGTTTGAATCTTTGAATCGAAATCAGAACCTTGATTTTGCATTGATTGTTGTGCTTGTGGTTGCTGAAATTGTTGTTGTTGTGGTTGAAATCCACTCGGACGGTTGAAAGTATGTTGTTGGATTGCACCTTGTTTGTTGGCATAGCTAAAATTGGGATGATCTCTCCATCCTGGATTGTAAGTGTTGGAGTATGGATCATACCGTCTTTGTTGATTTGGAAAGACCGCATTAGCTTGCTCGTCTTCATAGGCTTAAGAGGAACTTGGTATCACCGCGGCTGCAACTTATTGCATCATTGCTGTCATGTTACCCATTTGTTGATGAAGTTCCTCGACCTCGCTCACTTCATTTACTTTCCTAAGAAGCACATCCGAACCACGACTCAAGAATTGTTGGGAGTTTGCTGCCATGTTTTCAATCAACTCTCTATCTTGTGCCACCGTCTTGCTCACTAGTGCACCACCACCCGCAGCGTCAAGAAGATTCCTATCACTTGATTGGAGTCCTTCATAGAAGTATTGTATGATCATAGCGTCACTGAATTGGTGGTGATGGCAGCTTGCCACCAATCTCTTGTATCGTTCCCAACATTCATATAAGGATTCTCCCACATTTTTCTTCATCCCATAAATTTCCTTGCGAATTTGAGTAGCCTTTGATGCAGGAAAATATCTCTCTAAAAAGAGTTTCTTTATCCCATTCCATGTCGTGACACTTCCGGAGGGCAAATAGTACAACCAATCCTTAGCACTATCCATCAAAGAGAAACGAAAAACTTTCAACATTGCACCATCCTCCTCAACATCCGCTGGAAGCATGGCCATGACAATAGTGTGGAAGTCCATAAGATGCTTGTTTGGGTCTTCATTCACCATGACATGGAACTTTGGTAATTCTCTAAGCAACACCGGCTTGATCTTAAAAGTAGAGTTTGTTTGAATACACCCCTGTTGTGTATCAAGCCTATGAGAAGTCAAGTCCTTGAGTATACGATTTGCATCACCCATTGCTAATTCTTCTTCAACTTGTGGTTCGTCTACGATTGGAACCTCTTGTTCTCCTTCTAGTTGTAACTCTTCTCCCACTTCTAACTTTTGATCTTCTGTTGTGTCTTGACTTGGTTGGAGTATTGTGCCTCTTCGAGTAGCTACCCCGCACCTTGGATAGTTCCAATCTTTAGAAGCCAGGGATTAGGTACTTGAAAACAATTCTCGCAAACAAGTGAGAAACAAGACAAGAAACAAAAAGAAAAGATAAAAGCAGAAATTATAAAAAGAAACTAAAAACTTAATAACAAGCCGTATGCCTCCCAATGGCGCCAAAATTTGATCGGTTGTCACCGAGCAAAATAATTTCACTTTCTCACTCTACTAAATATAAATGAAGTACGTGATAAGAAAAAGTTCGTATCCACAGAGGAAATTGTTGTTATAGAATTTCAGTTTCTAAAGTAACCAGGGGGATTTTTGTTTTATATAAGCAATAAAAGTAATTGAAAGCAATAAAATAATTTGAATAATCAAGAAAGAGAAGATATTGGTCATGGGATAGTATCATTCACAAACATGTATTATCATCAATGACTAGAATTGGTATTTTAATCTCTCATTTACTAAAAGTCCTAGGATACCTTGATCGCAAGAATATCCCGCTAATTCCCTGATTTCATCACAACCACATTAAAAGATGTATATGTGAATTCTTCCTAGAAAGCAACCTAAAGTGTAAAAACACAATTAGATTTAATTACCCAAGAGCATTAAGTTTTATGGAATAGACTAATCAATGCAAACGAACGTGTAAAAGCACTAATCCGTTTTAACAAAAGTTATGATTCACTTGTGACTAGTAGGATATATCACTACAAGCACTACCCACAATTATGCTACTTACAATCAGGGATAAACAACTTTTTCGTATTGAAAACCCTAATATAGCTCTAGAGATGAATGCAAATCGGATTGATTCCGGACTCAACCTAACAAGTATTCAAATCATATAACACTATTAATTGTGAATCACAAACAATAAATTATTGAGACAAAACTAATTCATAGATTCAAATAACATGTTGAGAAATCAACTTTATCCCATAACCAATAATAGTTGTTTAGCTACTCATAGCTATGGAGTTCATCATAAAAATATTAAGTGAATAGAATAAGATGAACAAAATCAAACCCTAGTAGCGTAAACAAAAGCGGCTCTCTCCCAGTTCCAAGAATAATACGTGATATCCAAGTTATAGAAAACTTTCTCCTTTTGTAGCTTTTCATCTTTCTAAAACTAGGTCTTCAAAGCCCAAAGTCCAATAACAAGATATCCACCAAGCCCATATGTGAGGAGTACCCATATGAAAATATGTCCCGAAAATAGTCACCGAAAAACTGGTATTATGGCCGTAAGTTGGCCGGAAAATATATCTCAGGTGACCGGCAAAGTCCACCCGGTCACCGGTCAACGAGTCAGCTCGGTCGAGTAATAAAATAATAGATGCACCAAAATGTTGCCATCTGCATCTCAATAACCTTCCAGGCCAAATCAGCCTCCACAAGACAAGCACCAGCATCTATTCATTCTTTTCTCATTGCACCTACAACTTCATATTCTTCTCAGCTACAAACCCATGGCAACAATCTGTAAATTGCAGTACCATCAACAGCACCCACAACAACATCTTCTTAATCTCATGACTGCAACCCTAGCCATCATCAACTCAACCTGCCAGAACTGCACCTGTAATGGGTACCTGTCCTAGACATTCATCTACCAAACCATCTCTATGTCACTGTCTTAGTAAATCTCACCGGAAACAACTCAAATTTCAACCCACTACAGATCTATCTCAAGCTACAAACCACCATATGAACACAAGAACAAACCCCATATCAAGAACCCTAACCTTCATTTCATCTGAACTTCTGATTCATTACAAACCCATCTCTTCCTCTTCCATCTCTGATTCATTTCATATCCCATAATCAATTTCTACTCGATCTTCATTTCTCGATTTCAGATCGGAACCCATCTTAACAACAGTACCACCTTCATCTTCCCCATTGCCATGCTCAAACCTCCTTGCATCAATATCAGACTCCATTGCAGTATCAGCGAAACAACCTTCAATCGCCACCAGTTCAACAATCTCAGATGGATTCTCTCTTTTTCGGAGTGATAATGGAGCCGCCATGGACTCTCCTCTGAGTTGGGGATTGAATGATCGAGAAATCATTCTCTCAATCCCAGGTGTTGGTAATAGCCATATTATCTAGAAGCACCCAGGACATATGATAAGGGCTACTCCGAAGCTACTCTATTCCTTGTGCTTGTCGGCTTTGGGAATCGACAAGTTTAATCTTTGATTTTCTCATAACTTCCTCATAGAACGTCGACATGACCGCATTCTTCCGCCGTTGTCTTCGTCTTTTCGTTCTCTTCAAGATGATGAGAAAAATCCTGGATTTGAGCTAGTTCCACTTCTTTTTGCTCCAAAGGACTCCATTGCACCTAATAGGTCAAAATTAAACATAAGAGATGCAATTCTCAAGGATAATAGGAAAGAAATCATAAATACTAGATATAAAATGAAGGTGTTTATGACACCTATTATTCACCCACGATGAGAATGTGAGCAAGTCGTGCAATCAGTTGGAAGAGTCAACAAAGTAAGGGGTGGAAAATTAACCAAGTATCTGCACGATGAGCAACTAGTTTTAACATAATTTCCCACTTCCCCACTCTCATTCCAAAACTGTCACACTTCATGGGATCATGGTGTTTTCAACTCCGAAATTATAAAATGTCTCTGAATCTTAATTGAAAGGACAAGATTCGAACACTCGAACATTTGTCTAAAATAATGCTCGGCAAGTTCATACAGACAATCTTTCGTCTACACGAACTCATCGTCTGAGTATTCACTCTCAATTGAGAAAAATTCAATCATTCAGAGCATTCTTACGCTGAATTCACAACACCTAGAATATCATATCACCATTGATCTCACGCATTTCTCAGCTTCCCTCCTACATATCAACCCATCCTCTCTTGTGACCGAATTGACTCTGGAACGGCCATTGTTCTTGGTTTAGGCTGGAGTTTTACATATTGATCTCTCGAACTTAAAGCACTCCCTTATTGCAGTGCATCTGTGTGAGGTTCAATATTTTGCTCGGTTCAAGGAGTCTCCACACGGTCGACTCTTCAATTCCGTAAAAACCAGCAAATCATTTTTCCCCATCTACATATTGGCGACCACAGTGGGAGATTAATCTCTCGGTTGCAATCTCACGATTTCACAAGATGGCTGGTCTTAGGTCTAGGTTATTTACAGGTTCCAACACAAACGGTGCTAGCACTAGCAACAATAACAACAACGACAATGAAAATATCCCGGAAACAATTCCAGCCTCTAACACTGACGGCGGTGACATTACTCCTCCTCACGCTAACACGGAAGGTCATCCTATGTTCGTACGACACCCTAAGCAAGTCAGAGGAAACCCACCACCCATTATTGCCGATCTCATCAAAGTGCAAGAGGCTCTTGCAAAAAATCAGACCGATATAGCTACGGCGCAGAAGGAGCTATTTAATCAACTGAAGGCTCTCACTGATACAATCTCAGAGAAAACTCAAGGAAAGGGGAACTTCCATAGATGCATATGGCTACATCAATCTCAAAGTTACAGAAAACTCAGTCTGCACTGAGACTAAGTTTTACATAATTCGAGAAGACCCGGGATATGACATGATTCTTGGACGAACTTGGATTCACGCCCGGAAAGAAAACTCCAACACCTTCAACATGTCCTCGCTTGTTGAAGAAGACTCCGACTCGGAAAAATGTAGGATACTCCGTTATTTGAGCACTTGGAAGAAGTTAAAGCTTTGACGGAACTCACACAGAAGCCTGGAGAAAGTGCACATTCTTTCATCAAGAGGTTCCGTACTCAGGCAAGTCTTATCCCTTTTCATACACCAATAATACCAATGTTGAAATATACTGCCATGGTCCTGGACTTCTCCCTGCTAACAACTTAGCAATTACGAAAATCTATGAGTGGATAGTCTCACCTCAGCAGTATTACACCAAATGGTTACGCTCAGAGCATCTCCATGTTGATCATTTTATCAAGAGGTTTATTGCTGAAGACATGGCTAAGCATGACAGACAACATGCTGGATACTCTCCTCTACACGAGTGTCCATATGTGCCAAGGCGCGAACTATTAAGCCGAAAAAATTCAAAAAAGGAGATTTGGTTCTCAAGGCAGCTAAACGTGATCTCCATTCCGCAAGGAGTTCCAACTGGGAAGGACCGTTTATGGTTGATAGGTCCATAACCGGAGGATACTACAAATTGATCAACACAGATGGCAGAACCCTGCCAATAATTCACGAGAATTGGCTTAAGGCATTTGTCTGAAATTATTGAGCATTCGAGGTACTGGACGTTTGAACACTCATGACGTATGGATTTGGTATTTAGGATTTTCTTTTATTGTATTTCAGTTCCTCCAAAATGTTTGCAATACTTGCGATCAGTATTTGAATTCAGCAATTTATCGAAATTCAATTCATTTTACTCAAAAGAGAATCTCTATCAAATCCAAAACAAAATCCTCAATCATCTACCAATCCAAAATCAGCCAATATCAAAACCTAAATAAAAACCTCACATCTCTCAGAAGTTCGGAAGTTCAAGAGATTATGAAAAGGAAATTAAAGGAAATCAGCAAAAAAGGATTTTTGTTCCTCTGCATCCTTCAAGACCTGCAGAGCCGCCTTCTCCTTGTTCATCTCTTCAATCAGCCTAGCAATCTTGTCTTCCTTCTCCATCAAATCATCATTGGGAAAGGGCATGTTCTTCTCACACGAATCTTTGATAACGTTCATTTGCTTACGAAGCCACTTTACATTGAAGCCAAGTCTTTCTGAATTCTCCAAGTTAAAATCCCAATCAAAGAGTATATCTGGAGTCATAGTACTTCTGGCCCTAGTGCTATATCACTTACAACGTGCAAGATAATACCTACTTGCATTGTTAAAGCATAAGCATGCCCAGGATTCCGGTCCACAATTATGTGACCAAACTTCTTCCATATTTTCTCGTACAAGCCTGCATACCCAATGGGAACGCTGAATCCACCTACTAGTTCATGATACATGAGCAAATCATCAAAGGGAGGATCAAAAGAAACTCCTGCACTTGGATATTCATGCACCACTATACGGTTCTCAATTACTGGAGCAGCTTCTGCAATCGGGGAAACAATTTCTTCAGTATTCTCTACTGGTAATTCGGTTTCTTCTATCACTGAAGCAGCAACAATCTGGGTTTCCATAACTTCAGTGGAAACCTTCTCATGGCCTTGAAGTGCATGGATGTTTGTCTCTTCATCAACAACTCCAGGGCAATTCGGGTTATCCTCATTGGTTTCAATATCCTCAACTTCGGTATTTGACACCTAATACGAAGATTGCATGAGGTTAGAGTCGTTTAAGCATGAAACCAAGTGAGATTATAAAATACAGCATACAATCAATACCACATCATCAAAATTCATCATTATACACTCAAGGCACGAGCAAATAACATGAAAGTCATGAAAATACGTTTTACGGTAACCTCGTCTGAAAAAAACTGTACTCTACTATGTACTAAAAGGAAAACTGGGAGCAACTTACAATGAATCTGAGGATGGGTTATATACCATTCTGTTCGTATGGATTTTCTATACCACATGTCAAAATTTCATGACAATCCGACGAACGAGCAAAAAGATGTGGTCGAAACATCGAGCAACATGCAATCTGAAAAAGTTCTGGAAGTCTCCTGGAAGTTTACTGTTTCGCCTTCTTCAGGTCCTAAACATGCTCAAAACTCAAAAATCTTCTTCTATAATGCTTGGAAATTCTGTGGGCTTGAAGATACATATGCGGATCATGAAAATCCGACTTCACATGAGGGTTTTACAGTGTTTTTTTCTAAAAACTGAAATCTGAAATTTTCTGACGACGTATTTTGCCAAAATTACTTGTACACTCACATGGTTCTCATTGATTCATTCACAAATCAGAAATTTCATATTTCTATGAAGAGGTTACAAGATATGTGCTTACTTGTGGGGTCTTCGAAGTGTTCAAAGAGTTGGGATTGCCCGTGTCAACATCAAGAAGTTCATCATTTTCATTCGGTTCCGAATATTTGGAACTTCCTTCGCCTCTATTCTCGGAGGATGAACGAGTATCAGCACCCTCCACCTCCATCGTAACATCCTCCTGTACATATTGTCAAATAATTAGCATTTTTACATGAGGCATTTATGTTTGGCTATGAGGGAGAGTACTCACAACATTTTCTTCTTCAACGCTCAAATCAGAGATTATCTTCCCAGCAACAGAGAATTGAAGACCATCAATACTAGACGGAGCAAAGTTCTATAACCAAATAACAAATATTGGTTTCTTGATCCTAGTAACGCGTATAGAAGAAGTTACAGCAGAAAAGTGTCGACAACTCACCAAAGAAATAACCGGGGACTTTATGGTATTAGGAAACATCTTACAATTCTTGTTCCTGCCTTCTCCACCGTGAACAACTGTTTCTGCTTATGAGAAATTCACTTCAAGACGAGGTCTCACAGCATAGCCTTCCTACAATAAAAAAATTAAGGTGATGATCAAAGGAAATTATTTTAATTTTACGAAGAATGTGTAAAAGATACATACTTGGTGAACATCCTGGAGATGTCTTTCGCTTATCACCACCGAGAGATGGTTTTCAATGCGGGTCGAGAAGCAATCATATCAGCGAGTAAGGAGGCTCTTTCACCAAGGGTTGACTAACCCCTACGAAATCATGTAGATGTTCAAATTGCTTGGTTCCAAAAATCAAGTATAACCCGGAGTTACATACGTAATTCGGTCGGCACAAGGGAACCAATAAGAGCTTCCTTCGACATGGGTACGGTCTAAACAAGTCTTAAGCTGTTCCACTGATGGTTTTCTCTTCCGGAAAGTTGGAACGCATTGATCCATACCCATCTGATGGGCTGCTCTATCAATGTTGTATTCCTCCACTGAAAAGTCTTCATATGTTGCTGCTATCAAATTACCTGGTGTACAACTCAACATGAAGGATCTTTCTCCATTGCTCAAGTCAACACAAGATTTCAAAGTCATACTTTCTTCAGTATTGAAAGTTGTCAATTGGGAAATATGAGGAGGAATTAGTACCCAGGGATGGAAGTTGAACTCAGACTAATCGTCTAATACATCAATGAGGCGTGTCTTGGACTGAATTTTCTTCGTAGACCAACGCATGATCCTGGCGTTATCCCTCTCAATGAAAATACGTCGAGAATCACCAACAGTCGACCCTTGCAAAATACTACGAGGAATAGGCGCATACTTCTCGAAGCGCTCCCACATCAAGGCTTGGAGGAACATCGTATTGACGTAGCATTCAATCTTCATAAAGCCATTTGAAACACTGAAGTCTAAGACCAGGGAATCCAGGTTAGAGTACAAAGAACCCAAGAATAAGCTACCTATGGGAAGTTGTTCACCCCGAGCCATCTTAATAGAGAAAGGGATTACAAATGGCTTTAACAAAGTCCCGGCATCTTCAAACACGTCCCTAGACAGCCATAAACACAAGAAAGCAGCAATAGACAACATACCGTCAGGTTCGTTGAGAGGGACATCTTGTGGCCACCAGTGTGTCAACCAGTGAGCATAACAGCCTTTGCCAGAAGCCTTATTAATTCTCTCCATCTTAGCTGTTAAGATGTTGGAAACTGCTTTCTCCTCCGTGGAAAGCTCTTCAGGAAAATTACATGTGATTGGAAGATGCAATAAAGCAACTACATCTTCCAAGGTAATGGTAAACTCTCCCCAACTACATATAAAGGTATGAGTCAGAATACACCATCGAGAAAGAAGGGCCACAAGACCTCACGCATCATGAAAGATGTACAAATCTCCAGATGCTTGAATAGCCCTGAAAACTTGTGCTATATACAGCATAACTCTAACGCGAGGATATCCCAGCATGTGTCTTGCCCATCCGGAAAATTTCTCTAAAGGGCGTCGAGAGAGCTTGAATTCTATAATTGAAGCCTGGAAGAGTCCTTGTTCAAGACAAAACCGAACAACTTCTCGAGGAGTCACCAATTTCTTTTGAGTGAGGATGATCAGGGATGTAGTTAATATGGTGAATCTATCCACCATGGTTAATTTCAAGATGAAAACTCCAATATCATTTACTATCATCTCTGGTATGCCTTCTCCGAAGAATTCCACCGGTAGGTTTAGGTAACTAACCCACATATTGACAAGGTTGGTGAGAATGAGAGATGGAGGAATAGCAAACTGATAAGCTTTCACGACCAATAGCCATGCGTCGTACTTCGTGGGAGAGTATCTTATCGCCCTTTGGGCATCAGCAGGAGATTGTAATTCCAGAGTGACGCCGAAGCTGGGCAGGTTAATTTGGACCATATCCTACGCCATAGTTAGTTCTATATAACTTATTGCTTAAGGATACAAAGTGTATGAAGTCAGTTGGACCATATCCTACGCCATAGTTTGCATACACACTTGCAAGTTAAAATTGAGCTCACTGGTAACTTCAAAAAAATCTCTACCTGGATATCTTCTGGGAGTAGTTCTGATATTCACCATTCAATACTGAATGAGGAACATGACTGTTCCTCACTAAGCAGGGGACTTAATGTAGATGGTGGATTTTCGACAAAGGGTAAAATTGTAATACTATACTCCGGACCCGGCAATCAGATGAGTATTGAGGCCCATGTCTCTCATTAAAGCATGAAAGATCATGCCATAAATCTCTGACTGAGAAGGCTGTCTATCAGAGTATGTATAGATTTGTAGTCTCCCAGCTGAGTCCATATCACATCTTATGAATACTGAGCAATTTCAGTAATTACTTCGGATCCGACAATCGGATGAGTATTGAGACTCATGTCTCTAAGCGTGAAAGCTCGTGCCATAAAACCTCTGATCGAGAAAGTCTCTCAGAGAATATGTAGACATGTAGTCTCCTTGCTGAGACCACGATACATTTCATACTGTATAGAATCGCAAGATTGGACGGCTCCTAGACAACATGTCTTCGCTAGTATAGAGTCTTCGGGATGCAACCATGTTTTCCGTCGGAACGTGCGTTACCATCATTGATGAAGATAATTTGGTTACCCCTTTTCTTCAAGTTCGATCCTACCAGTCACTGCATATTTGGAGAACGCTGACTTAGGAATTTCTTATCATGAGTATCCCAATGCAAGTTTGTCGTTCGAAACCCGCATGAGGTGTCTTACCTCTAACTACCGAAACGTCGGTGGGTTTCTGGTGCGGAAAGAATTCGTAACTCTTTACACAAAGGTATGGAGGACATATGGCCATATTGCCACCAGGAGCGTGGCGCAATATTGTTCGTCCGCTTTAGTTTCCATAGTGAATTGTCTCTTGCCGATGGTCGTTGAAATGGAGAGTACGTCTATCCGTGCTGCCGCAGAAGCAACTATTCAAAAGTGGGAGAACAAGGTGTCTACATGTGAATCTCTAAAGTTCAACGTTAGTTGGTTACGTTGTCGGTCCATCCTCGACTTTAGGTTGTTCAGTGCCTGGACCTTCTGATCGTGATGATGATGTGATGTGAATGCTTGCATGGTCGAAGACCTCTTGAGTCACTGGATGAAATAAATGAGTTTGGATACGTTTCGTTACCGACGTGATGCTATCAAGTCTTCAAGGACTTTGTTTTAAAAGACATCCTTCGAACCATCTTTTGAATCTTGGACTATCGTATGGAATGGGATGCGGTGAGCAGTCCCCAGTTATATTTCTGTTAGATCCGATGGCATGGCAGAACATGTGAATGTATCTCGTGGAGTGCTTTTGGAGTTTTCGATGCACATGTACGGCTTCATGTTGAGAAATTCCTGTGGCTCGTAAAACTTTGAAAGTGATGTTGAAATCAGAAATAACCTGGTTGAGTGGGGGTGAAAGCGCCCCGTACTGGTTGTCCCCGTGTGTAGCCTATTTTCATTGCATCGTCTTGAATCCACGTCCACGGGATTTGATACAAGATTATTGTACTCTTCTGGTTGCGACGCTGGGATACTCAGAAATTACATGATGAAATATTCTGGATAGTGAAGTGGTAGGAATGAGAGAGTTATGTTGTTTATCATGGCTCCCTCTGTTTCTTCAAGAAAATATTCCATCCGCGTCTCTGGAGTTATCTCATGAGTCTTTGATGGTCGTCGGGATGGATTGCGATGAGCAGTCCCATGTCGCTTTTTTCTTTAGTTTCGGAAGTTTTTTTCCTCTGAGCAGGCTTGGGATCCTCCGCGGCCTCGTAAGGTGTTGAAGAGAACGTTGAAGCGGAGCCGCTGCTGGAGAGCGTTGAAGCGGAGCCACTTCTGGAGAGAACGTTGAAATAACACCTTGCAACTCTCAGAGCTTTGACGGTTATCATGTTGAAGTCAGAGGCTGCGTCATGTTCTGTCAAACTCGACATCCCTCAAGTGAACAGAGGTTAGGAGTCCCCAGTTCCATTATCGGTCGTGCTTTCCAGGAGAGGTTGGGGTTTGGGAATGGCTTCCCTGGCTGGAAACGCCTGCTTTCCTGATGCAGTACGGTTGAGGGATGCAAATATGTCTTGACGCTACGCTTTGGAGAAATATAGAATCTCACATAACTGTTTCATCATAGACTGTACGACTTTGTGGGCGAAGTTCCCATCGTGCAGGTCCTGATGGGAATAGGGTCTCTGTGAACTCAGGAGGGTTGCTGATTTCCTTTGCTTTCGATTTTGGAGAAGTCGTTCCTGATCTTTACGTGTGATGAAATTGGATTGTTGATCCCCTTATACTGGGTGTTAAAGAGAAACGCGAGCCTCTTCATCTATAAAGGCACTTCCTGCTGAAGTTCCTTTTGTCTTTTCATCAAATCAACGGTGATAAAAGGAGGTCGGCTTCTTTCGTCTCTTCCAGTATCTTTCCCTGATGGTGGAGTAGCGTCTCTGGTGATGGTTATCGTAAGTGTATCGTGCAGAGATGGCACGGTTTTTATCACGGAGTGCTGGAGTCAGGGCGTTGTTTCAAAGGGTGAGGATGGCGCTGCTTTGGATGGTTGTGGAGCGAAGAAGACGGCGCTGGAAGGGCGTAAGATGTTAGCGCTGGGTGTGGTATTGTGGGTGGCATGCGCGTGTGCCACGTGTGCCTGCCATGTGCGTCTGATACGCGCGTCTGGCATGCACGTCTGGGAAGGGCGTCTGGTATGCGCGTCTGGTAAGCGCGTTTGGCAAGCGCGTCTGGCAAGCGCGTCTGGCATGCGCGTCTGATATGCGCGTCTGATATGCGCGTCTGGTAAGCGCAGCTGGTAAGCGGGTGGAGGAAGCTTTGTCTTCGATTGATGATATATGAAACGTGACTAGTCATACTATTTTTGAGGATGTAATCTCGAGCTAGAGGTTCCATCGTGACATGTGTGCGAAATTCGAATTCATTGTTCCTTGGTTCGTTGAAGGTTTCTCTGAGGTTGAAAAGTCACTGGTCGAAGCAGTCGAAGGTCCTTACGCAGACATGGTGAAGGAGAAGGAATCGGAATTCAAAAAATTGTGCAGGCAGCTGAAGTTGAAAAGGGTGGCTCTCCAGAGCACGAGGGAGGCCTTTGCTAAGAGGAGCAAGCCGCTGTTGGAAAACTTTCCTTGAATGCATTTTTGTCTTTTGAACTTCTTATTTTTAGGTTTTTTTTTTGAATGGCAAATGAAATGCCTAGTTTATGGTTTTGATTTTCTGGATTTTTTGGGTTGATAGACAAATGTCATCTCGAAGGTTTTTGGATTTTTCTTTTGGAATGAATTGTTTAGGAAATGAAATTATCTTGGTTACAACTGAAAGTGACATGGGCATCCCAGGAAAAACCTGGAATCGTGTGTAGATGACATGGGATGAAACATAACATGACTATCGGTTTTTCCATTCTCATGAAAACTTGAAATAGCAAACCACGTATCTTTTCTAGGTAAGACTTAATTGGGTTCTCAGGTCTCCTGATAAAAAGGGAACCTTCCGGGTGTAATACCGAGTTTTATGGGAAGCGCCGACGTGATTGTAGAAAGTCCCCAGTCGTTACTGAGTTTCCTGATAACCGAGTCGCTGATTCTCGGGCGGATCATTTGCTTCAATTTTCTGGGAAGTCCCGAGTCATCCCTTGTCGTGTCATGACTGATAATCGAGTCGTCTGGTAACTGAGTCTTCGATCCTTGAGCGGATCGCCTGCTTCTACCATCTTGATGTCTGGGTCGAAGCATGAGATCGATAGTCGAAGATTGACATTGTAACCGAAAAATCAATCTCCCACCGTGGTCGCCAATTGTTTGTGGGTGAAAATGGTTTCTGCTGATTTCGGTAATTTTGGGTGTGTGGGTGAGAAACGAATTTAAACCCTAAACAATGTACCGCAAGGGAGTACTTTGGATTCGAGAGATCAATCTGTACAAGTTTGGACTAAACCAAGAAATGGACGTTCCAGACTTGCTTCGGTCACAAAATGGAGGAGAATGGGTTGGTTTTGGGGAGGGAAGCTAGGAAAATGATGAGACCAGAATAGTTGATTCTAAAAGACTAGTTGTGTTACGACTTGTATCAGAAAGTGGGAAGCTAGCAGACGGAAAGCTAGTAAATGTTTTCTGATTGGTGTATGCTCCTGACTGAACTTGTTGTTCGGTGGAAATAGGTAAGACCTATTTATACAAGTCAAAGTGAAACGTACTCCGGTCTCATTAAGGAATGGAAACATGGGTGAATAAATGGGAGGAGGTGGTAACGTCAACGCATGGAATTGATGTTCCATAAAGCCGTTAACGCATGGAATTGATGTTCCATAAAAAGAACGTTTCACCATTAACTCCCTGTATTTACTAACCTCCTCATCTTTATGACACTTCCTTATGATGGGGGTAGTATACGCCACGCGCTATAAACCGCCAAACCAATACCCAAAGAGGATCCCCCAGTTTGTGATATGTGTTGATCTCTCGAATGTTTTTGTGGAAAACATGTAGCATGTTTTTATTTCCTGGCAAGTCGCACTGGGGAGACTTGCAAGCTTGGTGACCTTGGACGGTCGAGATTTTGCATCTCAAGAGGAAAGATAGTCGTTGGTCGTTGCACGCATTCGTTTTGGTAGCCGCGTAAGGAATGCCAGCATGGTGGCGCGGCTAGGTGTGTTTGGAATGTGGGGCCAAGGGCTTAGCATGTCGTTGGCGCATGGTGCGGCTAGCATGGATAGGGCCAAGGCAAGGTGCGGTTTGGCTTGGCATGGTGGGGCCAAGGGTTTGGCATGTCGTTGGCACATGGTGCGGCTAGCACGGCTAGGGCCAAGGCAAGGTGCGGTTTGGCTTGGCATGGTGGGGTCAAGGGTTTGGCATGCCGTCACATGGCGCGGATAGCATGGCTAGGGCCAAGGCAAGGTGCGGTTTGGCTTGGCATGTGGGGCCAAGGGTTTGGTAGGTGCGGCTAGCATGGCTAGGGCCAAGGAAAGGTGCGGTTCGGATGGCATGGTGGGGCCATGGGTTTGGCATGCCGTTGGCACATGGCGCGGCTAGCATGGCTAGGGACAAGGCAAGGTGCGGTTTTGCTTGGCATGTGGGGCCAAGGGTTTGGCATGCCGTTGGCACATGGAGCGGCTAGCATGGATGGCATGCCTTGGCGTGGTGGGTGTGGCTGGCACGGTTTGCCATTGGCACAAGAGTGCGGCTAGCATGGTTGGCATGCCTTGGCGCGGTGGGTGTGGCTGGCACGGTTTGACATTGGCACAAGAGTACGGCTAGCATGGTTGGCATGCCTTGGCGCGGTGGGTGTGGCTGGCTAATGGTTATTTTCAATGATGCTGTAGTAAGAAGGGTTATCGTTCACTCGGACTTGATGAGATTGATTTTAAGAATTAATAAAAGAAAATAAAAGAAAAATATATACAAATATTGTCACAGGATGAAGAGATGTGCTGGGACTCAGGATTCGGCCAAACTCATAACAAAATGTTCAAATATTAATTCTTTTAACAATTATCGCTCAACAAATAAAAACATGGACTCTTATTTTTGCCAAGATAGATTCTCAAAAGATTGGTTGTAAATCCTAAGCATGATGTATCAAAATATTTAAGCTAAGCATACCTCATCAAATTAAATGACAACCAATTAATTCAAATCATATTTCAATTAAAATTAATGCAAAAGTCTTAAAAAAGAATTAAATAATTTTACCCATGTATGAAATTCGTCTTCCTCCGTCGTCCCAAGAATGGGGTCTAGCTCATCATGTTGGAAACACGCTCAAAATATGATTTTATTGCTCAAAGGTGCTTACAAATGATGAAAAGGAGAGATATTAAATAAACCAGGAATTTGCAACGCATGAGAATCGTTACAAACCACTGTTACAGCGTACGATAAATAGTAAATGTCGTTGTAGCAATACAACCCACGGTGATGTGTCGTTGTCACTGTAGCAATTACGACGGCCCTCCGTGCGTCTTATGTTCTTCGTGTTCTTGAGGTGCAGCAGCAGCAGAAACAACTCTGCAACCTCTGATTGCTTATCTACAGCTCACTAATCACCTCTGTTCTTACCCCCTAACTCTCCATCCCTTGTCTAATACTCCCCCAGACCTTATATACTCCTTCAGACACCAAAATCACGCGTCATTATTGCATATGTTCTTCAATTACTCGATATTATTCTTTACTGCCAGTCACGGGATTTCATCCATTTTTTACAGCTTCTCACGCGTCTGTAGACATCTAACATACTCTTAACTGACTCATACACGTCCCAGAATAATATATACATCCTCTGACCTCGTGCAATCTTTCCAAGAATAAAGAAAATCTCGAGAATTACTCACGGGGATATATGGTGCTCTGTTTTCTTCCAACCGGAGATACAACCATATTTTGACAAATCCAAGAGTCTTACCGGTCCTGTTTGTGGATAACAGTCCCATACCAATCCACTTGAGTGATTGAATCACTCCAGAAATCTCCCAAAATCAAAACTGGCAACTCTCGGGTTTTCAGGCAAAAACCTGTAACCCCTTGTTTCACTCAAACTTGATCATACAGCCAAATCTAATCGATTCTAAAGACCATACCATCTCTGTTATGCTTAAACAGAACTTCCAAAACAATTTCAGCCATTGAATCTCACTGGAACTGCTTCAAATTCTCAACCCTAATTTTTCCAGTCAAAGAACGCTTTTTCCTGCCAAAATTCATTTTCAAACGAAGGAGATGAGGTTGCCCCTTATCCAGCTGCTTGCGTGCGAATATCCTGTGGGTGCCCCTTAGTAATTGAGGTGCCCCTTATCCTACATTGAGAGTCCGAAAAACACGTGTCCTCCGGGTGCCAAAATCAACTTTTCGAGCCAAATTTTCCAACAATGTTTATTGCCCAAAAATACCTACAAACACATAAAAAACCATAATTAGTACAATATCGAACACTAACAATACAAAACATTGAGAAAAAAATAGACACAAAAATGTGTCTATCACTGGCACGGTTTGCCATTGGCAAAAGAGTGCGGCTAGCATGGTTGGCATGCCTTGGCGCGGTAGTTGTGGCTGGCATGATTTGCCATTGGCACAGGGTTGAGGCTAGAATGGTTGGCATGCCTTGGCGCGGTAGGTGTGGCTGGCATGGTTTTCCATTGGCACAGGGGTGCGGCTAGCAACGTTGGAATGCCTTGGCGCGGTAGGTGTGGCTGACATGGTTTTCCATTGGTACCGGGGTGCGGCTAGCATGGTTGGCATGTCTTGGCGCGGTATGTGTTGATGGCATGGTTTGCCATTGGCACGGGGGTGCGGCTATCATGGTTGGCATGCCTTGGCGCGGTAGGTGTGGCTGGCATGATTTGCCATTGGCACAGGGGTGCGGCTAGCATGGTTGGCATGCCTTGGCGCGGTGGGTGTGGCTGGCATGATTTGCCATTGGCAATGGGGTGCGTCTAGCATGGTTGGCATGCCTTGGCGCGGTAGGATGTGGCTGGCATGATGAGCCATTGGCACGTGCGGCGTGAGAATTAGGGCTTTGGCTTGTCGAAACCCTAATTAGCATTAAAAAAAAGGTACCCTGGTAATTTTCTCGCAGTCAAATTAAAGGGTTCAATAAATGCCCTTAGTGGAGACATTATTACTCAAGTTCTGTGGCGTCATTGTCTGACTAGGGTTTTACGATTTTACCCCTACGTTAAAAACCACCATTAACAGTCGCTAAAGGAGATGAAAGGAGAAAAGAGAAAGGGAAGTCTAACGACCAAGAAAGTTTAGTTTGTAATTATTGAAAACAAACATGGCATGTTTTTGATAAGTGTTGGATGAAGTATCCTAATCTAAAACCAAAATGGTTGCAGAAGAAAGAAGTCATGATGGCAACACTAGTCGCACAAGTTCCAAAAGAAGTCAAAGGACTAACAGAACCTAATCAAAAGCTCTATCTAATTGCAAGAGGCGTAGAAGAACTTATGGAGGACGATCCTAGGGAACGACTCTTCACGGTTAAGATGCAGGTTAAGACAACACTAATAGATGATGTTATTGACCCGAGAAGTCAGAAGAATTTACTTTCACATTCTTTGGTACATAAGTTGGGTTTAAAAACTTTCAAACATCCGAAACCCTGTCCTTTAGGGTGGCTTCAAAAGGAAGGTGGTCTACAGGTTGCGGAGCAGTGCACATTCAAGTTTGCTTTTGATGAGTCATACATTGACGAGGTTACATGCGACGTGGTTCCATTGGATGTTTGTCAAGTTGTAATTGGTAGTCCTTACTTGTGGGATCGAGATGCGGTTTTACATAGGAGGGAGCAAAAGTATACCTTTACCAAAGATGGGAAAGCTTTTGTAATACGAGCTATTAACTCTCCTCTTGAGGGAGCAAGCTTGATTACAGCAACTTAGGTTAAGCGTTTGGTGAATGCTAGTACAAAATTCATTCTCCTTGTGATCCGTTTTCTTGACGAGAAGCCGAGTAGAGTTAGTTTGGAATACATTACCAAACAACAAGAAGAAGACCTAAGAAGGTTAAGCATGTTTGAACCACCATTACTAGATGATGATGGAGATGACAAGATGATCATGCCACATGTGGAAGACTTGTGGTTTGATAGAGAAGAATCACTTAAAGAAGATTGCAATATGGAATGAAGAGCAACAAAGACACGCAAGGAAGAGAATGAGACTTTCCTAAGTAGATGTCAAGGTCAAGTTCCAGGCAAGGAGAGATGGTTCAGCAGGGTGAAAGGAACTCACGAGTTCCCTAACCTACAGATATAACTTTCACAGGAGTTCAAGTTCTTGAGGTGGGGCGCATGATACATGTGTATCTTCCTTTCCCTGGGAACTAGTGTTCCTCAAGACGAATTGAGGATAGAATCCTATATTATGAAGGATTCCTTGTTTAGGATAAATTCATAGTTTAGGAATGACTATTGTTTGAGCAATATTCTTAGTTTAGGTAATATACCTAGAAAGGGAATTAGTCCTACAAAAGGAAAGAGATTCCTAAGACGTTTGGGAAACCAAACCAAGCCTATAAATAGGGATGTTTAGCTGATAACTAAACACATCTAGTTAGTGTGTTCTTGATATAGACACACACAGATACTAGGCACAGAAAACCTAGAGAAACCTTACGACAATACTTTTGCAAGCTTAGCAAACAGTTTAAGGTTAATCCACTGTTTAGAGAAGATTGTGAGCGTAACAAAGAGAGAATTGTAATCGTTTTCTTGTTCATAATCTAGAGAAGATATATTTCTTCGGAACTTGTTTCTAGTGTGTTTCTTGTCTATTTTTATTCTGAATTCCGCCCCTATAATAATAGTCACTAAGGTACAGAGATCAATACATATCATCCCCAGCAGAACCCTTAAATCGGTATGGCATGACGGATTTATGTTCACTCGCAGCGGAGTAGCATGAACCTCCAAGTACCAAAGTTAAGGCCATTGCACAAAATACTCGAATGAAGTGCGGTTGCATTCTGTAGATAAAGATTTTGTGTGGCAGTATACAAAATCCAGCAAATTATTGTAATGACTCACAAAGAACTCATAAACCTGACTAGTCTGCAAAATTAGGGTTTCGCGCCTCGCGCAGTATACTAGACCCCGTTGGTCGAAACCGTGCTTAACCAAGCTAGGCAACCAAATCCGCCACAACGCACTAAAATTGCGGCTGCGCCCTA
Source organism: Papaver armeniacum (assembly GCA_023531295.1). Taxonomy (NCBI): domain Eukaryota; kingdom Viridiplantae; phylum Streptophyta; class Magnoliopsida; order Ranunculales; family Papaveraceae; genus Papaver; species Papaver armeniacum. The sequence goes on along the minus strand of JAJJWW010015032.1, from coordinate 124,306 downwards.
GCATGCCGACCCTCTTTCCATCGACCAATTAAGTCGTTTCAAATCCGCCACCGCGCGTTGGAAGTGTGGCCACGCCCTAGCATGCTGGACCCACTTCCCGTCGACCAATCATGTTGCTCCAAACCTACCGCGGCCTCAAAAGAGGTCGCTATACTAAGCTAGCTTCCCAAAACACGCTAGCTTCCCAAAACATTCTAGCTTCCCAAAACACGCTAGCTTCCCAAAACACACTAGCTTCCCAAGACACGCTAGCTTCCCAAAACACGGTAGCTTCCCAAAAACGCGCCAACTTCCAAAACGCGCCAAACATGCCACACACATACTACACTCACTAATTAGGGTTTCAACACGCCAAAACTTAATTTGGGCAAGTTGCTACCAAATCCGTCCACGATGCCAATTTTAGCTTCTGGCCACGCCGCAACTGGCATACCGCTATGCCGCGGCTACTAGCATGGCACCATGCCACGGCTATGCCATTAGCATGCCGCTATGTCGTGGCTACGCCACTGGCATACCACCAGCATGTTGCCAATGCCGCTATGCAAACAAGATGCGACCATGATCAATGGCCATCTTTTCTCTTGAGATGAAAATCTCAGCCGTCCAAATTCGCTACCAAACTGCAAGACTTGTGGCAACTTTTGGCCACAACGCCAAATCTCGTGGTTTGTGCCGCCGAATCCTAAATTGGCTACGGTGCCAATTCGTTGGTCATCGTGCCAAAAAGCATGCGCAAGCCATGCCAGTCACGCTACCACGCCTCTGACCACCAACGAAAGGTAGCCACAATCAACGACTACCCTTCCTCCTGAGATGCAGATCTCAGCCGTACAAGTTCTCCACCAAATTTGTGGCAACTTTTGGTCGCAATGCCAAATTCCATGGTTTATGCCAAAACCCTAATTTGGTCGCGCCTAAAATATGCGCGAGCATGATGGCCATGCCACCATGCCGATGGCCGCCAAACGGAAGGTAGCCGCAATCAACGGCTACCCTTCCTCCCGAGATGCAGATCTCAAACGTACAAGCTTGCCACCAAACCAAACGACTTGTGGCAACCTTTTGGCCGCAATACTGAAATTCCACGGTTTGTGCCAAACCCTAATTTGGCCGCGCCTAAGGCATGCGCAAGCCATGCCAACACCACGGCCACGCCGCTGGATACTAACGGAAGGTAGCCATAATCAACGGCCACCCTTCCTCCCGAGATGCAAAATCTCGGCCGTCGAAGGTCGTCACTGAACCGGCAAGCCTCTCTATTTTAACTTGCCACACATAGAAACATGCTACATATTTTCCAATGAAAACACTTGAGACATCAAAACATGTCACAAACTGGGGGATGCTCATCGGGGTATTGGTCTGGCGGTTTACAACGTGCGGCGTGCAATACACCCGTTACAAGAAAGTGTCATAAAGGTGAGGCGGTTAGTAATGACAAGAAATAAGTGGTGAAACACATCTTCATTATGGAAACATCAATTCCAGGCGTTACCCGTTACCACTTTTCCACCACTCAACCGCTTCCACTTCTTATGAGGCCAGGGTACGTTTTATTACGACTTGTATAAATAGGTTTCACCTACTTCCACCAAAGGACAAGTTTTTGGTCAGGAGAACAATACACATCCAGAATCACCTGGTAGATTTCCATTCATCTCGCCAGTTCAACTTTCGGATACAAGTCGCAAAACACCCACACTTCCAGAATCAACTATTCTGGCCTCAACACTTTCTTCGCTTCCCTCCCTAAGACCAACCCTTTTCCTTCACTTTGTGACCGAAGCAAGCCTGGAACGGCCATTTCTTGGTTTAGGCCAGGATTGTACAAATTGATCTCTCGAATCAAAAGTATTCCCATGCAGTACATTGTTATGGGTTTAGATTTGTTTCTCACCCGCACTCACACGAAATTACCGAAATCAGCAGAAACAGTTTTCACCCACAAATAATTAGCAACCACAGTGGGAGATTAATCTCTCGGTTACAATATCAATTTTCAATTCCAAGTTTTATTCTTCAACCCAGACATCAAGATGGTAGAAGCAAATGATCATGCGGGTTTCAATGGCTCAGTTGTCAGTTATCACACTATGAGGAAGGACTGGGTACTTCTCACGAACACAACGACGTCGCTCATGAAGCTCAGACATATGCCGGAAGATAAATTTTTTTGGGAGACCATAAAAGCGAGTAAGTCTTGTTAGACAGAGTACGCAATCTACTACTTTAGGTTTTTACATTGGAAACCGACATCTATGTTATCCCCGAAAATCTAATCCCATATTTTCTATCGTCATACAACATTCACGGTTCCATGACTCTCCTGGAATATTTGTGCTACTAACAGTCATAATCAAAACGACATTATTCCAAAATCCATTCCAAAGAATAATCCAAAACCCTAATAGGTAACAATCATCTATCAATCCAAAAACCAGAAAACCAAACCATAAACTAGGCGTTTCGTTTGCCTTTCAAAAAAAAAAAAAAACCTAAGCAAAAGAGGTCTAGAAGACAGAAGATGTTCAAGGAAAATCATTCAGCAATGCTTGCTATACTTAGAGAAGACCTCCTTCGCGCTTTGGAGAGCCGCCTGTTTCAACTTCAACTTTTTGGACAACCTTCCAATTTCCACTTCCTGTTGATTGATCACATCCGCGGAGGGGCCTTCGGTCGCCTCAACCTGCAACTTTTGGATCTCGGTAAAACCATCAACGAACCAAGGAGCGTTGAACTCAAAGTTTACGCACGTGTCCCGGTGGAACTCCCAGCTCGAGATTACATCCTCGGAAACAGTCCGTATCAGCAACAAACCCTGAGAACACTAGCACTGAAATCATCCCCGGTACTAACCCGGAATACGTTCCTTCAGGTGTTATACCGCCGATCACCAGAGCCAGAGCCGTTTCACCCGCTCCCAACGTTTCTACAAGTCTGACACCTCCAGCCGTCACCAGAGCCGTTGCTACTCCATCACCGGGACGAGAGACTGGAGGAGCTATAGGAAGCCAACCTCCCCTTACCACTTTTGATTTGATGGAAAGAAAAAAGGTTCTCGTAGGGCTCAGACAGACATGGCTACAACTCAGAAGGACATACCTATTTTCCTCAAGACACTAACAAGCGGCTACCACAAGAGTCACGTCCACCTCTCTTTAACATCTGGCGCAAGCACTTCAGCAGGATGCGCCTTTATAGATGAAGAGGCTCGCGTTGCTCCTAAATGCCCAGTATAAAAGAATCAGCAATCCAATTTCATCACACGTGAAGATCAGGAACGACTTCTCCAAAATTGGGGCAAAGAAAATCAACAACCCTCCTGAGTTCACAGAGAACCTCTTCCCGTTAGGAGCTGCATGATTTCTGGGGACTTTGCCCATAAAATCATGCAGTCTATGATGAAACATTTATGTGAGATTCTGTATTTCTCCAAGGCGCAGCGTCAACACATATTTGCAGCCCTCAACCGCATTGCATCAGGAAAGCAGCTATTTCCTGCCAAGGAAGGCATTCCCGAACCCCAACCTCTCCTGGAAAGCACGACTGATAGATGGAACTGGGGACTCCTAACTACTGTTCACTTGAAGGATGTCGAGTTTGACAGCACGCTAATTGACGCGGCCTCCGACTTCAACATTGTAACCGTCAAGGCTCTGAGAGTTGCAAGGGAAAATCAAACAGAAGAAGCGAATTCTTTCCCATGAGGAGAAAAACACTACTTGCCGACTAGCACTATTTGTGACGTCTTCCCATATACCATATCATATCAATTCGTTTTTCGAAGTCAAGGGTTAATGGCGATGTTTATGGGTGAAAACTACTCCTGCAGAATTTGGTAATTTGGGTGTGGATGAGGAATGAATTTAAACCTTAAACAAATGCACTGCACGGTGAGTGCTTGTAGATTCGAGAGATCAATCTGTGCAAGTCCGGCCTAAACCAAGAAATGGTCGTTCCAGACTTGTTTCGGTCACAAAGTGAAGGAGATGGGGTTGATCTTAGGGAGGGAAGCGAAGAAGGTGTTGAGATTGTGAAGGTGTATACTTGCTTATGACTTGTAACAGGAAAGTGAACAAGCTTACGATTGGTGTAAGCGGGCTCGGGTGTTTTCTTGTTGTTTTTCTCTGTTGTTTGGAAATAGGGCGGAGAACCTATTTATACAAGTCATTGAGTCTTATTCACGTCTCTCGTGGGAAGTGGAGGAAGTGGAGTGATGGAGTAGTGGAGTTGTGTGGTAAGCTGTTAAATGAGTCTTGCCTACGTGTAATACTGCAAGTGCATAACGCCTGTTAGAGGCGTGGCAAGTACAGGTCGATACACAGAGAAATGGGGTGTGCAAAGTTGAACTAATGGCTTTACTAACTGATTTCTAAGATATTGTAACACAAATATGAGCTTTTAGTGTCGATACGACTGATTAATGTTGTTGTGACTCTAAACTAAGGTAGCAATATGTATAGAAGTATTGTGACAGTTGGGTAAGAGCACTAGGGTGATTGAATTCACCTCCTAATCCTATACTAAGGTAATACAACTCAAGTTTTACTCTTACACTTCCCTTGAAGACTTCAGGTGGAAATTATGCCAATTGCATTCACTAATTCTCCCTTAGTATTGGTTGTCTTCTTACAGTACAACCAATCACAGGATAATTTGCTCAACAATTATCTAATAATCCTAATACAATTCACAACAGTAATAAGAGAAACTTGAAAATGAATTAACTTCATATGAGCATTAAGGGTTTCATCTACACCCTAGCAGAGGTGATTAGAACATCATGCAAAGAATAAACAAACTTCAAATTAAATTACAAAACTAAACCCTAAAACATACCTAGTTCTTCTCTCACATGAAGAACAACAATTTATACCTCACAATCACTCGAAATAAATAATTAAACAATACCCAAACCTCTTTCCTCCCTTGTCTCGTCTCTGACTCCCTTGATTTGATGTAACCCTAATTTCAACTATCTCAACCCTAGCTTCTAAGGTATGGAAGAAGCTACTGATGGAGATAGGTCGAAATAGGGATGGCGGAGCAGGTGCTGATGGAGTTGTTGGTGCTGGTGTCAGTGGTAAGGAGATGGGGATGGTGATGATGGCTCTGCAACTGGTATGGGGAAGAAGGTGAAGGAGATGGGTTTTCTCTGATTTGTGTCGGGAGAGAAGAAAGAGAAAATGAAATGAGAAATGGGTTTGGTCGAATGGGTATAGGTATTGATGGTTTTGGTGTGGAGCGGGAGCAGCGAAGTTTGATGAGAAAGATGGAGCGACCATCGGATTCGGGGGAGATTGATGCGAGAGCCGATGCGACCGTAGGATAAAGATGGGTGAAATCTAACGGCTCGGAAGGGACGGGCTCGGATCCGGGTCGTGGGTCGGGTCTTGGACTGCTCCAGCCCATGTCTTGTGAATGGGTTGCTCCTTGTTGTGTTGCAACTGATGCGCGGGCTTTGGCTTTCTGCTCAGACGCTCGTCTCCAATTTTCTGCTCTTTTGGCTCCTCAATTTCTCCGAGCTTTGTTTACTACCTAAAAACACAAAATTAATTAGTACAAATATTTATTCTTGAAAACAAAGAAAATACGAGAATGCTGGGATAATATCTCGATTTACGAGCACAAAAGATGAGTTAAATGCTAATAAATAGATGTAGAAATATGCAATATTTGGCACTCATCAAATACCCCAAACCTGAATTTTACTTGTCCTCAAGTGAAACAAAAATTAAGAAATCCTAACTATACCACTTGTCGCTGGTCTCTCGAATGCATTTAGCGTATGCACTAAGCCTTTAAACCGCTAGGTGTCCCTAGTGGACGAGTTGTAGTCTCGTGAGGGTTTGCAGGTGTACCCACAAAACCTTCTCCAACTTCGAGTGTAAAAGAGTTTCAAGCATCCAAGGAGCTATGAGGACATAGAGTTTACGCATGCTAGTAACACGAAGTTAGACTACCAAAGAACGCATTCTCATCCTTAAGAGTTGAGCGAGAAGTAACCATACCATATGAAAGAATTGATTCGATAGTGATCACAAGCCTCGACTTCTGCCTCACCAATAGGGTTTTATGATAATTGCACTCAAAAAGATTGCTTTTTTAGTCTCTCATGTGTGCAGGTAGGAATAAAGAGAGAAATCCTGCACACGTTGAAGGTGAGAAGGATAACCTTCCGAAATAATTTCGGAGACTCCACGAGTTGTGGACAAAAAGAATCTTTTCTTATGATCTCTAAGAAAGGAAATCAACCATTAGCAAGGATGGGAGTACTCACTTACCTTCTCACCCGATCGGCAATTAATATCACTCTCTCCTAGCATTCATAAAAACGTCTTCAATCTTCGGTCTTTGGTCTTCAACCTGTTGATGACGAACTTCGAACTTCACAAAAACTTGACAATTTTTTTTTTTTTTTTTTTTTTTTTTTAGAACATGAAAATAACAATAAAAAAATAAGACTCAATTTTATACAACTTGTATTGTCTTGACTTCGTAAACTTCACTAATTCTCATCCTATTTTCTTTTCTCTTCTTTGTTGCATGTAAACCTTGGACTATTTCAACTTTTCTTCAAATATTCGATGATGCTCCGCTTCTTGACGATGATGTGTTTCTATGAATACATTGATGTTGTTGAGAGGGAGAGAGTGACGCTAACTTTAAATCGATATTTAGAAGGAGTTTTCATCTTTAAACGTCACCCTCATGATTGACGAAATTAGCACTCAAGAGATCAAAAATAGTCTTTGAAAGTGGTGCGAAGTTGGGTAGCTCACCATTCCTACCCTAATTGACGTACGGTGACACACACTCTAACGACTTTTCTAGAGAGTTGCAAAAATGAAGGTTGGTGCCTCGCTTGATGTAAAATGGGTAGTCTCCACTATGGGTGATCACAATTCTACTACCGAATATCTATCTGACACCTAATTCGCCCTCCCGGTATGGTTAAATCCAACTTTAACGCTCTAATCAACTAAGAAACCCGATTGTGTTCTCCAAAGACTTCCAAGTTCTGTTATTTCGGTCAGACTCTCTATGTAAACATAGCTATAAGCATGCTAGTGACTCCAAGATCTCTAAAATTTGGAGGTTTTTATGTACATATTTACAAAGAGTTTAAATTTTTTTTTGAATTTTTTGAATTTTTTGATTTTTTTTTGATTTTTTTTTAAATAAAAGACTAAAAACTCTATATGCAAATGCACCCCCAAACCTAAATCAAACATTGTCCTCAATGTGTCAATGGATAATAAGAATTCAAAAGTCACATACCAAGAGAACTATGTTGAGTAGAGAAAAGGAAGAGATTACCTGATGTACAATGATGTTGCTAAACCAAAGGAGGATGAATGCTTTGAAAGCAAACAACCAGAGCGCAAGACAAAAAGGTTGGTTAGCACAAATAAGAACTATGCAAAAAGAAAAAGAAAAAGAAAAGGGAAAGAGAATGGATTTTTAGTCCATATGTATGTACACAAGTGAACTAGTTCAGTCCACATAGATGGGGTCTTCCAAGTCTACGGTCTCAACTTCTGGTGGAAGATGCTCCAGAAATGGTTTCAATCTCGACCATTAACTTTGAAGATGTTCTTGGTTGCTGGGTTTTCGATTTCAACGGCTCCATGGGGAAAACAGTGCGTACCAAGAATGGTCCCGACCATCTAGAACGTAACTTCCACGGAAACAAATGCAAACGAGTGTTGTACAATAAAATTTTTTGGCCGAGTGTGAAAGACTTGCGCGAGAATGCGCTTGTCGTGAAACACTTTCATTCTTTGTTTGTACGTTTTGGCACCATCATATGCATCATTTCTCAATTCTTCTAACTCATTGAGTTGAAGTTTTCTTTGGTTACCAGCTTTATCAAGATCAAAATTCAACTTCTTCACAGCCCAATATGCACGGTGTTCTAACTCAACAGGTAGATGACATGCTTTACCATACACAAGTCTGTAAGGATACATCCCAATGGGAGTCTTGTATGCCGTTCTATAGGCCCACAAAGCATCATTTAAGCGCAAAGACCAATCTTTCCTAGAAGGATTGACAGTCTTCTCAAGAATATTCTTAATTTCCATATTAGAAACTTCTACTTGGCCACTGGTTTGAGGATGGTAAGGTGTTGCGACCTTATGAGTGATTCCATACTTGCGCACTAGTGATTCAAAGGGTCTATTGCAAAAATGACTACCTCCATCAACGATTATTGCTCTAGGTGTTCCAAAACGGGAGAAAATGTTTTCCTTAAGAAAAGAAAGAACAACTTTATGATCATTTGTTTTGGATGCAATGGCCTCTACCCACTTAGAGACATAATCAACATCAACAAGAATGTACAACTTACCTTGAGTTAGGAAATGGACCCATGAAATCAATACCCCACACATTAAACACTCAACAATCAAAATGGGTTGTAAGGGCATCATGTTTCTCTTAGAGATACTTCTAATTTCCGGCATCGGTCACAAGCAACACAAAATGCATGGCTATCCTTAAACAGTGTTGGCCAATAGAAACCGCTTTGCAAGATCTTTGCAGCAGTTTTCTTGGCACTAAAGTGGCCTCCACATGCATGGTCATGACAGAAAGAAATGACGTCCCTTTGTTCATAATTGGGGACACACCTCCTAATGATTTGGTCTTGGCGATGCTTAAACGATATTGGTCATCCCAAAGGAAATGTTTAACTTCAGCCAAGAACTTAGAACGGTCTTGTTTAGACCAATGCAAGGGCATTCTACCTATCAAGGTAGTTCACAATATCGACAAACCAAGGCATTTCGGACACAAGCATCAATTTTTCATCGGAGAATGACTCTCTAATCAAACGCACGGATTCATCAAAGAGATTCAACATTCAACCTAGACAAGTGATCAGCAACAACATTTTCTGACCCTTTCTTATCTCGAATTTCGAGGTTAAACTCTTGTAACAAGAGTATCCATCGAATTAGACGAGCCTTAGCATCTTTTTTAGACAAAAGATATCTCAATGCAGCATGGTCAGAATATATGATGACCTTAGACCCTATCAAATAAGATCTAAACTTATCTAATGCAAACACAACATCTAGCAACTCTTTCTCAGTTGTGGAATAATTCAATTGAGCATCATTAAGTGTTTTACTAGCATAGTAGATCACATAAGGAAGTTTGTCTACTCGCTGGCCCAAAACGGCTCCTCCTACGGATAGTCATACGCATCACACATAATCTCAAATGGTAATGTCCATTCGGTGGTCGACTATAGGGGAAGATGTAAGGAGAGCCTTCAGTTGCTCCCATGCTTCCTTACAAGCATCATCAAAGACAAATGCAACATATTTCGCAAGAAGATTACACAAAGGTCTTGAAATTTTACTAAAGTCTTTGATGAATCGGCGGTAAAAACCCGCATGGCCTAAGAATGATCTTATGTCCCTCACAGAACGAGGTTGAGGCAACTGTTGAATGAGATCAACCTTGGCTTTGTCTACTTCTATGCTTTTTTTCGAGATGATATGCCCTAATGCCTGAGTTAACCATGAAATGACATTTTTCCCAATTCAAAACCAAATTCTTTTCCTTACACCTAATCAGCACACAAGTGAGGTGATGCAAACACTCATCAAAACAAGACCCAAACACAGAAAAATCATCCATGAAAATTTCAAGAAACTTATCTACCATGTCAGAAAATATGCTCATCATACAACGTTGAAAAGTAGCGGGTGCATTACACAACCCAAAAGGCATACGACGGTAAGCAAATGTTCCATAAGGACAGGTAAATGTGGTCTTTTGTTGGTCTTCGGGTGCTATGTGAATTTGTTTGTAGCCCGAATAGCCATCTAAGAAACAATAGTGACTATGCTTCGCCAACCTTTCTAGCATTTGGTCAATGAAGGGAAGGGGAAAATGGTCTTTCTTTATTCTTTGTGTTCGATTTTCTATAATCAATACAAACTCGCCACCCTGTGGTCACACGGGTGGGGACAAGCTCATTCATCTCATTTTGAACTACGGTAATGCCGGACTTTTTTGGGTACCACTTGAATGGGGCTGACCCATCATTATCTGGAACCAAGGTAAATGATACCCGCATCAAGCAGTTTCAAGATCTCACCCTTGACAACATCTCTCATGTTGGGGTTAAGTCTCCTTTGCATTTCCCTAGATGGTTAAGTGTTTTCTTCAAGGTTTATGTGATGCATGCAAATTGTGGGACTTATACCCTTAAGATCGGAGATGGTCCAACCTAAGGCTCCTTTATGCTCTTTAAGTACTTCTAAAAGTTGACTTTCCTGTTCCGTGTCTAAACATGATGCAATAATCACATGTAAAGTATCAGAAGGACCTAAGAAAGCATACTTCAAGGTATCAGGTAATGGTTTCAAATCAAGCTTAGGTGGTACATCAAGAGGTGTGGCAGATTTGGAATCAGAGAGTGGAAGTGGTTCCACTGCATTCTGCCATTTAGAAATATCCATGGGTGGAACAGATTCAAGCAAAGAGTGAATTTCACCAATGTACTTAGACTCAAAGAGATCTAAGTCAAAGTTATCTAAACATGCTTGCAAAGGGTCCACTGACAAAATATCGGGCAAAGAGTCTTGGATCAGACTCTCAATCATGTTAATCTCATGCAAATCAGTATCATCACAATCAATGGGTTGTTGACTAGTATTAAAGACATTAAGCTCTACGGTCATGTTACCAAAAGACAATTTCAACACTCCATTACGACGGTTGATGATGGCATTGGACGTCGCCCGAGGAAAGGACGTCCTAAAATCACGGGAATGTGATTACTTGGGTTTTGCACGGGTTGAGTATCTAAGACGATGAAGTCCACAGGAAAGAAAAATTTATCAACCTTGATTAACACATCTTCGACAATACCACGGGGATTTTCACAGATCTGTCCGCTAACTGTAGCGTAACAGTTGTGGGCTTCAGCTCCCCAAGACCCAGTTGCACATACACAAAGTATGGCAATAGATTCACACTTGCTCCTAAGTCTAGCAACGCCTTTTCAACCGTATGGCCACCTATGGTGCATGTAATTGTTGGACTACCTGGGTCTCTAAACTTAGTTGGAATCTTGTTTTGGATTATGGAGCTCACTTGCTCAGTGAGAAAGGCACGCTTATGCACATGAAGCTTTCGCTTTTGTGTGCACAAGTCCTTCAAAACTTAGCATAGGTGGGTATTTGTCTGATTGCTTCGAGAAATGGAATGTTTATGTTAACTCTTTTGAAAATTTCCAAAATCTCATTGTATTGGTTACCCCCTTTCTGTTGTACCAACCTTTGTGGGAATGGAGCAACAGGTGCATGACTTGGCAAAGAAATATCTATATTGGTAGGACTCTTATATTTATCAACATGCTCAGATTCTTTCTCTATAGTAGATGTTTTCTGCGGTATTGTGTGTACTGGTGAGTCTGATTTAGACTCGCTTGACTGTGGTACACCTACATTGTTCTCAAAAACTTTACCACTACGGAGAGCGGTGATAGCATTCGCCTGACTATGTGAAGTTTCATTGCAGGTTGAGGAGCCTGCCTGAAACACATTCTTTGGATTTTGTTGGGGTTGACTAGGGAGTTTGCCTTTTTCTCTCTCATTCAATGCATCACAGATTTGACCCATCTTAAGTTCTAGACTTGTGAAACGTTGGTTGGTAGTTTTACGAAGTTCTGAAAGATTTTGGGTTAACATACTGAAACACGATCTTCAAAGCTAGGCTTTTTCTCTCAGGTCTGCGAGTATGGGGTTGTACTTGGGGGTTTCTAGGATATGAGTATCCTTGGTTGTTATTTGTTGGTCCCCCTTGTACAGGCCCTTTGGACCATGAGAAGTTAGGGTGATTCCTCCACCCTGGGTTGTAGTTTTGAGAATACGGGTTTTTCTCTTGCCTATGGTATAATGCATTGGCTTGCTCGGTTTTAGACTCTTGAAATGCATGTAAGTCTGGAAAGCTGTCCACTAAGTGGTCAGAGCTATGGCATGCGGCACAAGTGGCCATTTCAATTTGGTCACAGAGAGTAGGGGCATTAGGTTTTACATTCTTCTGCAACTCAAGCACTTCTATTCTCCGGGCTAAAGATGCCATTTTGCATTTCCCTCAAAGTCGGACTCGATTCTATGAACGTTACCTACGGGGGTAGTCCTTTTCGGTTCACGGATGGACTCCCACTTTGTTGAGTCTTTTCAGCGACTTCGATCAAGAAAGTCCAAGCCTCATCGAGCACTTTTGTCAATAAATGCACCATTGCACATTGACTCGACTGTGGTGCGGGTTCTAACATATAGACCCTCATACAATATTTGCACGAGTCTCCATTTTTCAAAACCATGATGGGGACATTGGAGCAATAATTCATTGAATCTCTCAAAATATTTTGCTAGAGTTTCGTCTTCTAATTGCACAAAACCATTTAGACTTTGGCGAATTGTCGCCGTCTTATGGTTTGGGAAAACTTTTGAAAAACTCTTTTGTGAGGTCATCCCATGTTCTAATGGGTTTTGTGGTTGTAGGGCATGAAGCCATGACTTGGCTTTGTCTTTCGAGAAAAAAGGAAACAATCTCGGTTTGAGGGACTCCTCGGCATTTGGTTAAAACACGAGTCCCACAAATATCCTCAAAATCTCTCACGTGATGGTAGGGGTTTTCGGCATCGACCCCTCTATACACGGGTAACATGTGAATGGTGCTTGCTTTCGATTCAAACCGACAAGCATCGGCTGTGAGAATGATGCAAGAGGGCTGGCTTGCCTAGTTGGGTACATGTAGTCCTTGAGACTACGGGGTTGGTTTTGTTCATCACCCATGGTTTCCGTTTTACGATGGGCTTGGGCTTTGTTGAAGAAGCTGGGTATCTTTGACGATTTCGTCCCAGGCGGATTCTAACTAGTCGATTTGTTTGGTCTCTAAAAGACACAATCATAGCCTAGCTAGCGCATCTAGCATGTTAACATACAATCAAGTTCAACATAGATAAGCAAAAACTACAAAAAATTGACACACCAAATAAAAACACACAGGGCTTTAGTTTGTGCAGAGCCCAGTTTATATGGGATCCAGTTTGTTTGCAGCCCAGGTCATCTGCAAATGCACAGCCTAGTAGTTGTGCCAAGCCCAGTGGCTGGATGGAGCAGAGCCCAGTGGTTGGGCTTCAGTTTATGTACGGCCAATGGCTCACTTATGCACGATTTCACAAAATGACACTCAAATTTCAGTACACAGGAGTGCTTTAAGAATTGCACAGCACAGCTTATGTGGAGGTTGGCAGCTCAAGCAAAGTTTGTACACAGCACAGCATTGGTTATGTGCACAGAGCCACACAACTTGTGCACAGCACAAGTTGGCAGGTTTTCACAGCACAGCGCAGTTTATGCACTGCCCTGTTGTTGTCAGGTGCAAAAGAAAATAAAAAATTGTGTGATGTGCACAGGGTAATGGTTGTGCTCACTCAAGGTGAAGCATGTGTTGGGTTAGTGCGTGGCATACAAGTGAGATGCTAATACAAACTCAGCTATTCAACACTCATTCAAACACCACAGGGCCACACACAGATTACAGATATTATAAGGGTTTGTTGCTCACATGGTATCAACAGATGCAACAATTGAACATTTTACAGCACAGGGTATCCCAGCATGGTATATCATTCATATATTCATCACAGTTTAGCACAATGTAGATATAGACTTCACAGATGTAGCAAATGAACAACAAATGAACACTGCCAGCACTTTACAACATGCTCAGGGGGTCAATAAGGTCAGTTGACCTCAAAACTCAGAGATTATACACAATTTATGCAGATATCAGCAAGGTTTTATGATCACAACACTACTTCAGAGTCAGGCTCTCATGGAAATTTTTCCAAGGCAGAGTCGCAAGTCAACAAACCACTCAGATGCAGGTGTCAACAGGGTCAGTTGACCTCCTTGGTTTTCACAGGTTATGCTCAGGGTTGATAGAGTCAACTAGGTCAGTTGATATCAACCAGCCCAGTTGATTTCAAGTGGGGATTACAGCAAACTTGGATTTCCAAGTTGCAGCTCAGTCTCACCGCTTCAGGGGCTGGAGCTGAGCACAGGGCAGATAGAAAATGAGCACAGATTCACAAACACAAGTGAAAATTCAGATGTTGAGCATTTTCTAGCAACTGTTTTTATCATGCGAAGGCACCAGGGCAACTAATTTATCTTGTAAATATGGTTCACAGATACATATACGATGATGCTCAGCACAATTTCAATGATGCACAGGATCATACACAGATTAGCTAACCTCAAATTCACAGCTCATACACAAGGATCTCAAATCTTAGCAAGCATACATTCAACTCTCAGCAATTCAGAGTTTGAGAAAAACATACACATGGAGATAACAATCTCAGCAGGTAGAAAACTATTACTCAGATGTCACAGGACTATGCCAAAGAGATATCCTAGTTCAGTGAGAGATATTCTGCAGTTATGATAACTATTCAGGGCAAAAATTTGAGTTTGGGAGTACAATACCGCCAGTATAAAACTGGGTTTAGGCACTCCACAAATTATGTTCTGCTCCTTTATCCTCTCTTCTTTGAGTTGCACAGCAGCACAGCAGGTACCTGCTAGCTCAACAAATCACTTCAGTTCTCAAAATTGCACAGTTTAAAGCAATATAAGGAGATGTGCACAAAGTGATCAAAACTAGCCACAAGATTATATAAATTGAATGAACTACAACATGTGATGCAACTAACTAACAAGATGATGCAAAGATGCAGAATACAGCTAGTGAATGTAAGCTACAGATGCTAATGATGCAAAGCAGTCAATGATGCAAGTTATGCTAGTGAGATGATTATTGCAGTTATAGCTAACTAAATGCAGATCATGTATGAAACTGAGAATCAAAAGTTAACTAGAGAAGCTAAATAAAACACAGAACTAATAGTAAACTACAGCTACAGCTACAGATGATAAGAGACAATGAGCTAAACAAGAACAAAAGAAAAAACTAATGGATGTACAATGAAGTTTTACAGGGTTATGATGCCAATGATTATGATTGAAGTTAGAGCTACACTTAAGCTACAACATGTGCAAACTTAGAGAAGAACAGGTTACAACAAGTTACAAGCTGCAAGAGACAGTGAGCTAAACTAAGAACAACAGAAAAACCAGCAATAGCAGATGCAGAGATGATTCTAACAATACAGGCTACAATGCAATATACACAGATAGATAATTAACAGATGAGATGTAAGCAAGTAAGAAGCACTAATAGAATGCAATACAAGATGCAAGAATGTGAAGTTGCAAAAATAGAACAAACTTCAGCTAAGTTATACTAATAACAGAAGATAACAAAGTATATAAATACAATGGTGGGTTGAAAATCAGTGAGATAAGCACTAATGAGCACACAGCACACTACCAAATCCCCGGCAACGGTGCCAAAAACTTGGTAAGCTGTTAAATGAGTCTTGCCTACGTGTAATACTGCAAGTGCACAACGCCTGTTGGAGGCGTTGCAAGTACAGGTCGATCCACGAGAGAAATGGGGTGTGCAAAGTTGAACTAATGGCTTTACTAACTGATTTCTAAGGTATTGTAACACAAATATGAGCTTTTAGTGTCGATACGACTGATTAATGTTGTTGTGACTCTAAACTAAGGTAGCAATATGTATAGAAGTATTGTGACAGTTGGGTAAGAGCACTAGGGTGATTGAATTCACCTCCTAATCCTATACTAAGGTAATACAACTCAAGTTTTACTCTTACACTTCCCTTGAAGACTTCAGGTGGAAATTATGCCAATTGCATTCATTAATTCTCCCCTAGTATTGGTTGTCTTCTTACAGTACAACCAATCACAGGATAATTTGCTCAACAATTATCTAATAATCCTAATATAATTCACAACAAAGAAGAAGAGAAACTTGAAAATGAATTAACTTCATATGAGCATTAAGGGTTTCATCTACACCCTAGCGAGAGGTGATTAGAACATCATGCAAAGAATAAACAAACTTCAAATTAAATTACAAAACTAAACCCTAAAATGCAGACCTAGTTCTTCTCTCACATGAAGAACAACAATTTATACCTCACAATCACTCGAAATAAATAATTAAACAATACCCAAACCTCTTTCCTCCCTTGTCTCGTCTCTGACTCCCTTGATTTGATGTAACCCTAATTTCAACTATCTCAACCCTAGCTTCTAAGGTATGGAAGAAGCTGCGATGGAGATAGGTCGAAATAGGGATGGCGAAGCAAAATTTGATGGAGTTGTTGGTGCTTGGTGTCGATGGTAAGGAGGCTCTGCAACTGGTATGGGAAGAAGGTGAAGGAGATGGGTTTTCTCACGATTTGTGTCGGGAGAGAAGAAAGAGAAAATGAAATGAGAAATGGGTTTGGTCGAATGGGTATAGGTATTGATGGTTTTGGTGTGGAGCGGGAGCAGCGAAGTTTGATGAGAAAGATGGAGCGACCATCGGATTCGGGGGGAGATTGATGCGAGAGCCGATGCGACCGTAGGATGAAGATGGGTGAAATCTAACAGATCGGAAGGGACGGGCTCGGATCCGGGTCGTGGGTCGGGTCTTGACCGCTTAAGCCCATGTCTTGTGAATGGGTTGCTCCTTGTTGGGTTGCAAGCCGATTCGCGCGGGCTTTGGCTTTATGCTCCATAGACGCTCGTTTCCAATTTTTTGCTCTTTTGGCTCCTCAGTTTCTCCGAGCTTTGTTTACTACCTAAAAACACAAAATTAATTAGTACAAATATTTATTCTTGAAAACAAAGACTATACAGAATCTGGGATAATATCTGATTTCTGAGCACAAAAGATGAGTTAAATGCCAATAAATAGATGTAGAAATATGCAATATTTGGCACTCATCATTGTGCGTTGGTGATACACGACCAGCCTTGCCCACTTCTCCTGTTCATCTCTAACCGTCCATGACTTCCTAACACGTTCTTGTGATGGCGCGTTGCACGATGTAAACCGCCAGACCAATACCCCATATGTATCCCTAGTTTGTGACATGATTGATGTCGGAATGTGTGGATCGTGGATCCACGAAAGATAGCATGTAATGCTGAATTGAATAACTGCGTTATTCAGGAAGTCGATACTTGTGAAGTATAGTGTGTATTTTATGCAGGTACTGCATCATGGTGTGGTAAAGTGATGGGTAATGACACCTCATTAACCAATTAACTCCTGACTAGGGCTGTATAACCAAGGTTTGGTGAAGTTGGACGGATGAGATGATCTTTGAGACACTCATCTGCGGCCAGTTGATGAAGTTAGGGTTTTTGAAGAGGTGCCCGAGGCATCACTCTTGACTTGGTCGACACCAAGCATGGGATACAACTTTGGCCTAACCAACCATACATGCGTGTAGATGGCATGACAAATGTAGGAGCCTATACCCCATTACCTCATGAAAGTATGATCTGGGTCACTCAATTCATCCCAGTGAAATCGAGTGGTCGAGATCGATTTGCGACAAAAAACTAGTGCCGCAAGGGCCGCACGTCACGCCCTCTTCAGGCGCACGTTCCAAGACGACCAATCTTAGTCGGTCTTGGCCGATTGTCCTGGTGTGAAGGTGGTAGGCTGGTGTTTACGCCTATACCTGAATATCCCATGAAAACGTGATCTGAGCCATCCAAATCGTCCGGCGAGTTGAGTGGTCGAGATCGGTTGCGGTTTGGGAGGTGTGACCACGCTAGTTTGAGCGTGCGTTTTTAGATTAGCCGGGCATGATATGCCTTGGCCGATCGGGTTATGGAATAGATGGGTCCACGGTGGTCATGCTTTGGTATGGCCGGACTCTTAATCTAATCTTGGACCCTCCGTTCATGCCGGAGAAGATGGACGCTCGTGATGCTCAAAACCCTAATTTTGGGTTTCAAAGCCGTCGTCATCTCTTGTTTGGGCGACGATTTTGTCACGACCAAACATGGTTGGTATTGACCGATTGGTCAAGTGTGTAGGCGGGCCACGGTGATCGTGTTGACATGCTCTCTGGCCCTTTGAATCTACATATACACCCTCCATCTATACTGCGAAGATGGATGGTTGAGATTGTTTTGCGACACATGTAATATACCGCAAACCCTAATTTAGGGTTTTCCGTCCATAATGCTTGGTATGAACGCTTTTTGGCAAGCTAGGCCAATGGCCGACCATGCAGGTTCCGCATTGGTTCGGCAGTGGATATTCCATACCTGCTTGGGGGTGATGGAATTGATCTAATCATCCAATCATGCTTATAGATTTGGATGATCATGATCATATCCGGGTCGATACGGTCAGTCAGGATGCTCAATCGGGCTAGTATAACACACCGAGAGGATCAATCGGGCTAGTATAACACACCGAGAGTCACCTGTGTACGGGTATTTCGTACATGGTTTCATTATAGTGCTTGGAGGTTCGTGTTACTCGTAAGAGTAACACTCGGTCGTCATGCCACACCGATAATGATCTTTGGAAATACAAGGCTGATTAGAAATTCACGAGATGGGATTGTTGCCACATGCTCCAACCTGAGGAATTTCATGTATTCACAGAATGGGATTGTTGCCACATGCTCCATTCTTGGTGAATTAAGTGAGGGAGTATCAACACTTATTAATGGCTTTATCTTTTACAAGATGTCGGTAGCATAATTTTTCTAGTTTTTACAATTTTAACCTCAAATGAAAACCCACCATCAACATTTAGTCCCCTGCCTAGCACATAATGGTTACACTGTTGTGGGGTAGGCATGAGATGGTGACATATACAAACGTAAGGAGACAAAATAAAAGAAGTCTACCTGGAGGGATTCTGGCCGTGGGCAATCCTCCATACGTGCGTGACCACAGGATTTTGATGAGCCGACTTCCTCCCTTAGGTGTTTGAGTCAGGAATAGGATTCTTATTTTACTAGGATCCTGGGCGTGGGTGCTTGCACACCGCTGGTTGAATCGCTCGTATCCAAATGCTCTTGATTCTTGATTAGGGTTGAAAAGAAAGCCCGACTTGGTCGGTGTTGAATCCTCGCATATCGGGCGCCGTAATCGTTTTAGGGTTTTCTCAGCATATATGCAGGTGTAGAGGTTTTGAACCATTTTTACAATTTTTCAATAGGGCTTTCCCGCAGAAACTCCGTTTCCTCATCATGTCGAACAACGGTGGATCGTCTTCTTCATACCATCCGGATCTTCCGTTAAACGTGCACGACTGCGTCTGAGCTTCATGATCAATCCCTGCTCGTGTTCTCCGAGTCAAGAAGATCATACTGGTTTGTCTCTTTTTCCTTTTACGAACCGTCATAATGATCAAGTAAATAATCCCTTCATTCTTGCGAGAGATACCCTAGGAACATGTATGACGGTTATTGATGATGATGACTTAACCAGTCCTCTTCCTTCAAATTCAAACACATTCACCCCAGTGAACCTCGAAGATGTCTTGACTTGGGTATCTCATCTTATGAATACCCAAATGCAGGTCTTTCATTCGATGTTCGCATGAAAATGTTTATCCTCCAGCTACCGAGATGTCGGTGGATTCCTCAGTGCGGAAGGAGTTTGTGCCTTTGTACACAAAGTTATGGAGGAAGTACGGCCATATCGCAACCGAAACGTGGTCCGACACTGTTCCTCTCTTTGGTCACCAAGGTAAACTGCCTTCTTCCCATGATTGCTTTGATATGGAGAGTATTTCTATCCGCAACGTTCTTTGAATCAAGCCTAGAAAAGTGGGAGAATATGGTATCTACCGTGAATCCATGGAGTTCAATGTGGGCTGGTTGCGGCAGCGTCTTCGATACCATCAAGGTTGATCGAGCTGGTATCCTTGTAAATGTTGTTCCTGCTGAAAGCTATCTTGGAAGAGGAGAAGGCTCGGGCTGCGAAATCGGAGAAGGTAGAGCGAGGTTGTGCAGGACTTGAAGAAAAGAACAGAAAGATATCACGCTAGACTGGAGATGATGCTCTCAAGGAACTATAATCTTCTAGACGGTCTCCTCTAAACTGCACTCCCTTATGGTTAATGATGTTTATGTCAAAAGTTTTTTGAACGTCTTTGCGAAATAAACTGTATTGGTTTTTGATTTTTTTTTTTGACACATCTCTGAATATAATTGATGATTCAAACATGTAATGAAAATAAATGCACATATTGTTGACACACGAGATAGTGGTCGGGCATGATATGCCTTGAGCCACTTTCCATTGATGATCGCTTCCCACCTGCCTCCGTCCACTTTAATGATCTTGTAGTAACCTGTATTGTAGGCCTTGGTGACCGTGTAGGGACCTTCCCATTTTGGTGAGAATTTCGGTGCGAGACATGTCTTCTTTGGATATGTTTGGCCGTTTTTAGGACCAAATCTCACACTTTGAAAATACGTGGTCTCACGAGTCTTGTTATATGCCCTAGAAATTCTGTTCTCGTATACCCGAGTACGTTCTTCCTTTTTTCTCTGGAATCCAGTGTCTAACTCCGCTTATTCGAGAGTTAGAGGCTTCATCCTCGTCCCAATGGATCCTGGTCATCGCTGTAATCCTGGCTGATGGGATTTTGATTTCTGCTGGGAGAATTGCGGCTGCTCCGTAAACAAGTGAATATGGGGAGACCCAAATGGATCTTCTAGGTGACGTACGGTATTCCCACAACGCCATTGGTAACTGGTCATGCCATTCTCTAGGATTGTCATGTATAGTTCGACTGATGATCCTGATCAGCGTCTTGTTGGTACTTTCACTGTCCCATTCCCACGAGGATAGTAGATGGTGGAGAAAACCTGTTTGATGCCATACCCCTCAAGTAACTCTCGTACCTATTTATTGGCGAAGGGAGTGCCGTTATCGGTGATAATATGCTTAGGTATACCGAAACGACAAATGATGTGTTCTTTAATGAAGGCCGCAATGGTTGCTCCTGTAGTTCCTCGCAGTGGGATGGCTTCTACCCATTTGGTGAAGTATTCCGCTGCGGTTATGATGTACTCGTCTTTGCTTGATGAGGCGGGTTGATTTTCCCGATGATGTCTAGTCCCCAGCTATAGAATGGCCACGGACTGCTTATCGAGTGCAAAGGGGTGGAAGGTGCGTGAACAAGGTCTCCGTGAATTTGACAATTGTGACAGCTTTGAACAAAAGCGGTCGCGTTATCCTCCATGGTCGGCCAGTAATATTTCTCGTGTATCTGGAGGAACAGTTTCCTCTTCCCTTGATGTTCCCCTTCGTGTGTTTCCTTCAAAATGATTGGAATTTCTAACCCAGCCATGCATCTTAATAGATTACCTCCGAAACTCTTGCGGTACAGGATTCCTTCGTGGTATACGAACCGCTTGGATTTTTGCTTTATCTTGATGGCATCCTTTTGATCGGCGGAAGTTGCTCCATCACGAAGATAGTTGATGTATGGCTCCCTCCAGTCCCCAGTGTGGTTCACACTAAAAACTTCCGATTGGTGTGGCGGTGCTTGGCAATTTGAGCAGGACTTGGTAGCTGAACTGAGTCTCCATCTCCGGCGATGTAGCCTGAGACGCTAGAGTCGCTGTGGTAAAGCGTTACCACCAATGATTGTCTCTGATTTCATCGTAAACACGGTTTAGTCTGCAGTTGTGATTAAGTCATCTCCAAGACATCTTGACAGAGAACCATCCGGGTTTCGATAGTATAACATACCGTGAAGCATGAAGAAGTTCTACAGGGTTTTGAGACCGACCTTTCCTTGAGAGAGTGGGTTTTTGAGCTCCTGAATGATCGGAATTCGCCAATCATCGATCCCTGGTGTCTTTGTATTGTGACAGCCATGTCGACTCTATGGTTCTCCTCTTCACTGTCAGGGTTTCTTCCACTCCTTCGAATTTCATTTTGGAAGCCAATGTTGCCAGACAATAGGCATGTTTATTGTTGCTGCGACCAATATGGATTATGGTTGCGTCGGCGAAATAGTTTAATAACTTTTGTGCTTATGAACGGTATGGGTCTAGTGTCGCTTCCTTTAATGCGTACACTCTGTTCATCTGATTTACCAGTAATTTGGAGTCACCTCTTATCTCCAGACGCGTGACTCCTGCTGTTTAGCAATTGAAAGCCCTATAAGGAAAGCTTCGTATTCTGCTGAGTTGTTGGTGCATTCGAAGTCTAACTTGAAGGAATGTGAAAATACTTCTCCGGTTGGAGAGACTAACACCACGCCCGCTCCTCCCGAGATTGCTGCTAGGGGTAGCAGATCCATCAAAATACAGGAGCCACACTTCTTCCTCCAAAACAGAGACGTCTTGGAAATTCTCCTGGGAGGTCTTCATGTAGTTACGTAGTGCCTTCTCCAGAAATGCTTTGCCGTAAGTCTGCAACTGCTTGACCTTTGATAGCTCTAGGTGACGCACACGTTATGTCCAGCTCGACATTTGGAGAAGCCATTTTCCTGTCCTTCCGAGTCGGGACTGAAGCTTTGAAAGTAAAAACTTTGCGGGATCGGATTTAGACACGAGTATCACCTATTAGACAAGTAGGTAATGCCTAAACTTATGAATGGAATGGATCAAGGCTAAACATGCATTTTCCGCTCTGGGGTATCTGAGTTCAGCGCCCCTCAATATTCGGCTGAAATAGTATATGGGACGTTCGATTCCCTCGTCGTCCTCCTGAGCGAGTAGAGCCCCCACCGCAGTGTCACTGAAGGCAGTGTAGAGACACAGTGGCTTCCCTTGTACATGAGACTTCATGATATCTGGAGATGATAGTATTCGTTGGATCTTTCGAAAAGCTTCTTGCTGGGTTGCGGTCCAAACAAAGCTGGCTCATTTCTTCAATAAGGGGGTGAACGAGGCGGTAAGTTGGGCTAAACCCGGTATAAAACGTCGAATGTAGTTCACCTTGCCCATGAAACTCTGGAGCTCCTTCACATTTCAGGGAGGCGGCATTGTTAGGATAGCTTTGGGTCTTGGAAGGGTCTACCTTTATTCCTTCTGCGAGTCACTTGGAACCCTAGAAATTTACCGAGGAGACACCGAAAGCGCATTTCAAAGGATTCATCTTTAACTTGTATTCCCGACACCTCTCAAATACTTGTCGTAAGACGTTAGTATGATCTGCTCGAGCCTTTGACTTGACCACGATATCATCTACATAGTCTTCTACTTGTTTATGCATCATGTCGTGGAAGATTGCCGTCATAGCACGTTGGTAAGTTGCGCTTGGCATTCTTTAAACCGAATGGCATAACAAAGATAGTAAAAATTCCCGAGAGGGGTTCGGAAAGCTGTCTTACTCGCATCGTGCTCATACATCCTTATATGATTGTATCCACTGTATCCATCCATGAAGGAGAACATGCCGTGTCCGCTGGTGGCGTCTACTAACATGTCGATGTTAGGTAGAGGAAAGTCGTCTTTGGGGCAGCACTGATTTCAAGTCTCTGAAATCCGCGCAGCATCGGATATGTCCGTTTTTCTTCTTTACTGGGACCACATTAGCCAACCAGGTCGGGTGATGAATAGGTCTGATGAAGCCAGCAGCTAGTAACTTCTGAATTTCATTCTTGATTTGTTCTTCTACTTCATGTCTGAATTGCCTCGGAGATTGCTTGATTGGCTTGGATCCAGGTATGACATGTAAGTGATGGGTGACCAATTTTTCATCCAGACCAGGCATTTCCTCGTAGGTCCAAAGCGAACACATCTTGGTACTCCTTGAGTAGTTGAACAAGACTCGTACGTTAAATGCGTGGACGAGTCGAACCCGATAGAGACCGGCACAGGGAGATTCTTCATTCCCGATGTTAACGATCTGGAGCTCGTCGATTGTGAAATTGGTTCCATCTTGTAGTTCTTTCGCGGGGCGTCTGGTACCTCCTCTTGTATTCCGTCGTTCTTGCACATTCAATTGGGCGGAGACCGGTGCTTGTCTCTCCCGCACTTGCTAACGCCGGCGCCGGTATATTGTCTTCCCCTTCTCGTCACATTCGCTTCAAAAGTGCGTTCCCTTTTGGTGTGAACGTGGGTTGAAGCTTCATTGGATAAAGATGGACGCCTCGTCAAAGAAGTGTCGTGATGCTTGGCCCTCGGTGATGCAAGTCGGTCTCCTTCCTTGATTGAAGCCCCGCGTGGGTAGTGGGGTGCACGGGACTTTGTCCGATCCTCCTGTGAGGTACCTTTTGGCTTGAACAGCTCCACTCCGCATATTGGTGCATACGAGACAATGATGCGGGAATGCGGATGACTTTCTCGTTTAGCATGGTCTTCGAGCCTTTGGTGATACGTTGAGGGAATGACCTTGTTGTCGTGAAGCCATGGTTTCCCCAATATCATATGGTAGTCCGGTTCTTT
Source organism: Papaver armeniacum (assembly GCA_023531295.1). Taxonomy (NCBI): domain Eukaryota; kingdom Viridiplantae; phylum Streptophyta; class Magnoliopsida; order Ranunculales; family Papaveraceae; genus Papaver; species Papaver armeniacum. The sequence continues at coordinate 99,960 of JAJJWW010015032.1, read as the reverse complement.
TCTATGACATCAAACTTTGCTCTTGATTGAACGGGTCCTATTGATAAGTTCAGGATTGACATACCCGTATGTGCAGGTCGATTTCCTTCAAGTCCGTCATCGTGGTGGGTCTGTCGTACAATCTCGCATAGGCTAACCTTGGCTGTCTTGAGAGTCTTGAGAGTAATTACATTCGAAGATGCTCCTGTGTCAACGAGGGCCCTTATGAACTCCGAACCCTTGATGTGTGCGGTAACATGTAGGGCCCGGTTGTGACCCTCCTATGCCATCATGTCGTCTTCCGTAAATGTAACATTATTTGGATATTTCCGATGCGGCTAGGACTTACGTACGAGAAGGAGTCGGGTGTACATCCGAGCTATTTTATTAATTGCTGACAAACGTCTCGCCCGTTGATTCCTCGAGAGGTGCAAGAGTTCACACAAGCTTTCCACTAGAGATGCCGCTTCGATCCACCGGTCTCGGTTCAGTAGTAAAAACCCATCTAAGGGGAATTAGTCCCCGGTGTAGAGGTCTCCAGAATGCTCATTTCTAATGTCATCTTGATGAGGAGATCAAGTATGCCGTTTAACGCTTCTTTGATTAGCTCCATGTTCTTCGTGTGAATCTCCTGTAACCGTGCTAGTTTGATTAATGTTGGAAGTCTTCTGATCATGCCGTCGGATACACCAGTTAGGAGGGTATCTCCGTTGGAGGAGCTATCAGGATTTGAGACTGTCGAAGCGGTCCTAAGACCAACCATCTCAGAAATGATTGAATGGTATTGAAGATATTGACTTTACAACCGAGAGATCAACCTCCCATTGTGGTCGCCAATTATTTATGGGTGAAAACTACTCTGCAGAATTTGGTAATTTGGGTTGTGGATGAGGAATGAATTTAAACCTTAAACAAATGCATCATGCGGTGAGTGCTTGTAGATTCGAGAGATCAATCATGCAAGTCCGGCCTAAACCAAGAAATGGCCGTTCCCGGGACTTGTTTCGGTCACAAAGTGAAGGAAATGGGGTTGATCTTAGGGAGGAAGCGAAGAAGGTGTTGAGATTGTGAAGGTGTAGACTTGCTTATGACTTGTAACAGGAAAGTGAACAAGCTTACGATTGGTGTAAGCAGGCTCTGGGTGTTTCCTTGTTGTTTTTTCTCTTGTTGTTTGGAAATAGGGCGGAGAACCTATTTATACAAGTCATTGAGTCTTATTCACGTCTCTCGTGGGAAGTGGAGGAAGTGGAGTGATGGAGTAGTGGAGTTGTGCGTTGGTGATACACGACCAGCCTTGCCCACTTCTCCTGTTCATCTCTAACCGTCCATGACTTCCTAACACGTTCTTGTGATGGCGCGTTGCACGCTGCACGCTATAAACCGCCAGACCAATACCCCATATATATCCCCTGGTTTGTGACATGATTGATGTCTGAATGTGTGGATCGTGGATCCACGAAAGATAGCATGTAATGCTTTGAATTGAATAACTGCGTTATTCGGGAAGTCGATACTTGTGAAGTATCGTGTGTATTTTATGCAGTCTTTGCATCATGGTGTGGTAAAGTGATGGGTAATGACACCTCATTAACTAATTAACTCTGACCAGTTGTATAACCAAGTGGTGAAGTTGGACGGATGAGATGATCTTTGAGACACTCATCTGCGGCCGTTGATGAAGTTAGGGTTTTGAAGATGTGCGCAGGCATCACTCTTGACTTAGTCGAAACCAAGCATGGGATACAACTTTGGCCTAACCGACCATACATGCGTGTAGATGGCATGACGGTGTAGGCGCCTATACCCCATTACCTCATGAAAGTATGATCTGGGTCACTCAATTCATCTGGTGAAATCGAGTGGTCGAGATCGATTTGCGACAAAAAACTAGTGCCGCAAGGGCCGCACGTCATGCCCTCTTCGAAGCGCACATTCCAAGACGACCAATCTTGGTCGGTCTTGGCCGATTGGCCTGGTGTGAAGGTGGTAGGCTGGTGTTTACGCTTATACACGAATATCCCATGAAAACGTGATCCGAGCCATCCAAATCGTCCGGCGAAGTTGAGTGGTCGAGATCGGTTGCGGTTTGGGAGGTGTGACCACGCTAGTTTGAGCGTGCGTTTTGGATTAGCCGGGCATGATATGCCTTGGCCGATCGGGTTAGGGAATAGATGGGTCCACGGTGGTCATCTTTGGTATGGCCCGGGACACCTAATCTAATCTTGGACCCTCCGTTCATGCCGGAGAAGATGGACGCTCGTGATGCTCAAAACCTAATTTTGGGCTTCATAGCCGTGCGCCATCTCTTGTTTGGCGACGATTTTGTCACGACCAAACATGGTTGATCTTGACCGATTAGTTAAGTGTGTAGGCGGGCCCATGGTGATCGTGTTGACATGCTCTGGGCCCTTTGAATCTACATCTCCACCCTCCATCTATACCTGCGAAGATGGATGGTTGAGATTGTTTTGCGACACATGTAATATGCCGCAAACCATAATTTAGGGTTTTCCGTCCATAATGCTTGGTATGAACGCTTTTTGGCAAGCTAGGCCAATGGCCGACCGTGCGGGTTCCGCATTGTTCGGCAGTGGATATTCTATACTTGCTTGGGGTGATGGAATTGATCTGGGTCATCCAATCATGCTTATGGAGTTGGATGAGCTGCGATCATATCCTGATCGATACTTCGGTCGGTCCGGATGCTCAATCGGGCTAGTATAACACACTGAGAGGGGCTCAATCGGGCTAGTATAACACACCGAGAGTCAACCTGTACGTGTATTTCGTACATGGTTTCGTTATAGTGCTTGGAGGTTCGTGTTACTCGTAAGAGTAACACTCGGTCGTCATTCCACACCGATAATGAGTAATTTGAAATACAAGGCTGATTAGAAATTCACGGGATGGGATTGTTTCCACATGCTCCAACACTGAGGAATTTCATGTATTCACAGAATGGGATTGTTGCCACATGCTCCATTCTTGGTGAATTAAGTGAGGAGTATCAAACACTTATTAATGGCTTTATCTTTTACAAGATGTCGGCGCATAATTTTTTCTGGTTTTTACAATTTTAACCTCAAATGAAAACCCACCATCAACAGGCGCCCTCACTGAAGTTTTCTCCAGGAGCCGCTTCAACGTTTCGCTCGGGAAACCGCTTCAACATTCTCTCGGGAAGCGCTCCGCTTCCAGGCGAAAGCGCTCCGCTTCAACATTCTCTCGGAATACCGCTTCAAAGTTTCGCTCTGGAAAACGCTTCGACATTCTCTCGAGAAGCCGCTCCGCTTCAATGTTTCGCTTTGAAAACCGCTTCAACATTCTCTCGGGAAGCCGCTCCGCTTCCAGAGCCAGCAGCCGCTCCGCTTCAGCATTCTCTCCATAAGCTGCTCTAGGATCTGAAGCCGAAGCTTCATTGTTTTTCTCCATAAGATTCAACGTCCTCTCCAAGATACGAAGCCGCTTCAACGCCATTCTGCCAAAAGATCGTATCGTAGCCGCCACACTCCTTCCTTCCAAATCTATTCCGATCACGTCTGCTGCCAAGAACCATTCTTGCTCTTTTATTGATACCAATGAGCTTTACCAGTAGCAACAATCACTACATATAAACATGTAAACCACACTTGGGGACTGAGGCTCTACACGGGATCCCTTCACTATCAAAGCTCAGAAGACACGGTCAACCAAAAGTCACAGCCACGACAAGGTCATCCACCCTTCAAAGGTATAGCGTAAGAATATCATCACCTCTCTGTCTAGAAGACGCCTGCAACACTTTACGAGGCCGCGACGGATTCCAAGCCTACTCAGAGAAAATAACTTCAGTAACCAAATAGAAGTGCGACTGGGTACTGCTCATCACGGTCTATCCCCGACAAAAATCAAGCATTCATGAGATAACTCCAGAGACACGGCTGAAATATTTTTCTTGAAGAGACAGAGGGAGCCACGATTAACGACATGACTATCTCACTTCTACTTCTTTGTTATCCAGAATGTTTCGTCCATGTGTATTGATGGTGGATTTTGGTTCAAAGGCTAAAATTGTAAAGCCAAATTTAATGCGCTAACATCCTGCAGAGGATAAAGTTGTTTGATAAGTGATGAGTACCTCTTCGCTTTATTAATTCACATAGAATGGAGCATGTAGCAACAATCCCAAATATTCTGTGAATTAAATACACAAAATAAATCCAGGATGGAACATGTAGCAACAATCCCAAATATCCTGTGAATTTTTAGCATTATTTATAATGCATGATTTGCCTAGTATTTCATGTGTTGTTCCTGCAGAACTCTCATTGTTGGTGCGGCATGACGACTGAGCGTTGCTCTTAGCATAGTAACACAAATCTCCAAGTGTCAATGGTGAGGCATGCACGAAATACCCGTACAGGCTACATCTCTCGGTGTGTTATACTAGCCCGATTGAGCATAATTAATTTCCTAAGGGAAATCTAGACTCATCATATCGGTCTCGAAACAATCACGGCCACGCGAGTTGACCGCATGATTTAACCAACCCTAGACAAATCCTAGCGGGCGGGCTATCACCGTGATGACCCTTTGGTGGGCCTATTTATGCCCTAGGCCGGTCGAACGTTACACATTACTTCCCAGCATGCCAAAACGCGCCCGACCCTAAAGTAGGGTGGCGGTCATGCTTGGAAGAAGCTCGAGTGAGCAAGGCGCTTGTGACTGTATCAAAACGATCGTGACCGTAAAACTTCACTAGCCTGATTGGACGGCTTAGATCGCACCATGAAAGATGGAGGAGGCGCCCACACGCATATTGGCGAGCCCACTCTATCCCTGCCCGATCGGTTTTCTGACGACAAAGCCATGGAGCAATAAACGTTTTCTCAAAACATGGCTGGCGTGATGCTTTAAAGGTCGCGGAAATCCCACTAGTTTCTTAAATCGATCACAACCATCCAACTTCGCCAGCATGTTTGGATGGCTTAGATCACGCCTAGGACCATCAGACAGGTACGGATATGTTCACCGTCGGCCCAAATTTAACCTGCCAAACCGCTCGGATAAAGTTGCACGCGCGTGACCGGCCCAAAACCCTAATTAGGGTTTGCGGCATGGTATATGTGTCGTAGATTGATCACGGCCATCCATATTCGCCAGCTCGGATGGAGGGTGTAGATATAGGCTAAGGAGGTCTAGGGAGCATCAACGTGATCACTACGGGCCCACCTGAGTGCGTGACCGATCGTCGAAGTGAAGCAGGTCCATACGCCTCGAAACGTGTGCCCCAAAGGTGGCATGCCGTGGCCCCCCTAAAGTCCTTTGCGGCAATGGATTTCTGCCGCAAATCGATCACGACCATTCACCTTTGCTGATCAAATTGAGTGGCCTAGATCGCACCTTCATGAGACAAAGAGGTATGGGCATATGCCCCGTGAGGCCATTTACACGCATGCCTCAGTCGACCCAACCAAAACTTGTGCCCAAGCTCGGATTTGGTCAAGCATGGGAGTGATGCTCGCACACCTCCTAAAACCCTAAAAATCCATTGGTTGCAGTTGAGGGTCTTAAACCATCTGGTCCGTCCAACTTTGCTAGCTTGGTCGGACAACCTAGGTTGAAATCTAGACGACCAGTGAGGCATCCCAATGATCACCATCCGCCACTCTTCCACGGGGAGTGATCGTCCATGAGATAGCAAGCCCATGCAGACTCCAAACGATCACTCGAAGATGGTCGGACGTGATGCTATTTTAAGACGCTTGGTTCGCTAGTTATTCAGTCAGGATTTCAAACATCGATGCTTCATACATGCTGAATGTCTGCGATTGAGCATACACGATATTTCATAAATATCAAATCCTTAGTTATTTTAGCATCACAAGCTACTTCGTACAGTGGGTCCCATGATACACTCATTCGAGACATCAAACATGTCACAAACTGGGGGATACTTACTGGGGTATTGGTATGGAGGTTTACTGACATGCGAGGCGTGCAGCGCCCATTACAAAACGTGTCAGGAGGCATGGACGGTTAGAGATGATTGGAAAAGTGGACAAAGACGTGGTCGTGTGACAATCACTTACACGACCCCACTACTCCATTACTCCACTTCCTCCACTTCCTACGAGACGAAGTTTGTGCTCAATGACTTGTATAAATAGGTTCTCCTACCTATTTTCAAACAACACAGACAAGCACAGAAAACTAAGTGTTGTCATTCGTATCCAGAAAACACCAAAACTGATAGATTACATCATTGCAGCCAGTTCCTCTTTCTGATACAAGTCATAAACAGCCAACACCTTCACATTCTCAACACCTTCTTCGCTTCCCTCCCTAAGATCAACCCCATCTCCTTCATTTTGTGACCGAAAAAGTCTGGAACGACCATTTCTTGGTTTAGGCCAGAATTGTATAGATTGATCTCTCGAATCAAAAAAGCACTCCGTGCGAGTGCATTTTTTTAGGGTTTATATTCATTTCTCATCCACACACACACCCAAAATTACCGAAACCAGCAGAAATAGTTTTCACCCATAAATAATTGGCGACTACAGTGGGAGATTAATCTCTCGGTTGCAATCTCATGATTTTCAAAAAGATGGTTGGCCACAGGGATGATTCTACCGCGACGGATCTCAAATTAATCCCTCAAATGGTAATGTTTCTCACCCTCCTTCGAACAATTACATTTATAACGAATTTTCATATTTCAATACCCCCATTATCTCTGTCGCTTCAACCAATGGAGAAATCCCAACTCTGGCTGAACCGGCACGGAGGCAAGAAATTATGGCAAGGAAGGTGGACCGGGTAAAAGGAGCGATCGACAACTTGTTCACCTGCTTGGTACACGTGACGAGAATTTTAGGAGCAGAAATGGTAGAACGCCTGGCATACAATCCTCCTCAGGTTAATAGTTTCACTATGAACCAGAGATCAGTGGACCAGGAAACACCTTCTTTAGTGGAAAGTTTATGCGTACTTTTACACCTATCGAAGAATCAATGGGCAGAGACGTTTGCTGCAATTAACCAGATAGCCCTAGATGTACATTTAGCCCCTTTGCGTCCGAAAATCTAAAACGCCGAGAGATGTAAGTGAATAATGTCACATTTACAGAAGACGACATGATGGCGGAAGAAGGTCATAACCAGGCCCTACACATTACTGCATGCATCAAGGATTCAGAGTTCAAGAGGGCCCTCATCGACACGGGAGCGTCTTGAATGTGATTACTCTCAAAACTCTCGGGATAACCAAGGTTCGCCCAAGCAAGATCGTGCGACTGACCTACCATAATAGCCAGGACTTTGAAGGAAACCAAACCAACACATACGGGTATGTCAATCTAAATTTATTTGTAGGGTATCACCAATGCTTGAAGACTATGCTGAATAAAGAAGTCGTTCCTGCATCATTGTCTCCTTACGCACCAATATGTAGAGCGGAATTGTTTGAACCAAGAGAATCTTTGCGGGAAGAATCAGACAAAGTTCATTGCACCCCACTCCCCACGTGGGCGTTAATCCAGGAAGAGGACCGACTTGCATCATTGAAGGCTAAGTTCGACGATACATCTTTGCTGACAAGACGTACCAATTCTTCTTCATCATGTGAAGCCAAGACCCACGCTCACACTAAGAGGGAGAGGACTTTTGTGGCAAACCGTGATCAAAAAGGGAAAACCGTGTACCAACGTCGCTGTTGGAAATTAGCAGGGGAGACTGGTACCTAGTCTCTCCGCCCAACGGAATGCTACAAAAACGACGAGCCACAAGAAGAAGTGCTAGGTTCTCCACGACAGCTGCAAGATGGCACCAATTCCACAACTGATGAGCTCGAAATCGTTAACATCGGGGAATGAGGAATCTCTAGGCCTATCTCCATCAGCTCAACCTTATGTGCGGATGAACGCACGAAGCTCGTGAAACATCTCGAAGAGTACCAGGACAAATTCGCTTGGACGTATGAAGAAATGCCCGGTTTATATGAAAAGTTGGTAACCCATCATCTACACGTCATACCTGGATCTAAGCCGGTTAAACAGTCTCCGAGGCAGTTCAGACATGAGGTAGAAGAGAAAATCAAGACTGAGATTCATAAGTTGCTAGCTGCTGGCTTCATCAAACCCATTTATCATCCAACCTGGTTGTCTAATGTGGGGTAAAAAAGAAAAATGGACAGATCGTGGTCTTTGCGTGGATTTCGAGACTTGAGCAGATGTCTTGCCCCAAAGATGGTTTTCCTTTACCTAACATCGACATGTTAGTGGATGCCACCAGCGGACACGGCGTGTCCTTCATGGATAAATATAGCGTCTACAATCAGATAAGGATGCATGAGCATGACGCGAGTAAGACAGCTTTTCGAACTCTTCTCGGAAATTTTTATGATACTGTAATGCCATTTGGTTAATGCCGGTGCAATGTATCAACGCGCTATGACGAAAATCTTCCACGACATGATGCATAAGCAAGTTGAAGACTACGTGGATGATAAAGTAGTCAAATAAAAAGCTCAGGCGGCCCACACAGGAGTCTTACGACAAGTGTTCGAAAGGTGATTTCTTGAGGGAATCAAAGTGGACCCATCAAGACCCAAGCTATTCTCACGATCTTTCTCATGAAGCGTGAAGGAACTCCAAAGATTTATGGGCAAGGTGAACTATAGTTTTATACCTAGTTTAGCCCAGCTTGTTGCTTCATTCACTCCATTGGCGAAGAAAGAAGCAAGTTTCGTCTGGACAACACTACAACAGGAAGCGTTTTGGAAGATTCAACGAATATTATCATCTCCAAATCATCATAAAGGGTTCGCCTATTATGTCAGCACGAATGAGAGCGAGCCCAGGACATCTTCAGATCTACTGAAGCCGACACCTCAAGGGAGCAGCCTCAAGAAGATAGCGATGTCCGCATCATCATGTCGAGAAGAAGAACCTACGCTTTCAGACATCTTTTGAACTCCGTGAAGCTGCTAAACGCGCAGTTGCGATAGCACCTGCCCTTCTAGAAATAACAAGCCTGCCAGTAATGAAGAGCCCCACGATGTTCGTGGAATCATACATCTCACCAACGGGAAATACAATCTTCACGATTCTCAGAAGCGGTTTATTGAAAGCGGCAAGAAATAAAACCACCGAGATACAACATCCTGCGCGTCCAAATTCGCCCAACTCCAACTCCGAGACCACATGCACGATTGCCACAATGATGAAACAACGTCCAAGATATTACATATTTGTATCGATAACGAAACATCAATGAGAGACGCTTTCAGAATTTCGTCTCCCGTAGAAGAAATAGTTGCGTTACCAAAGGAGTGTGGCTGGGGACTGCTTAGTGCTGCCCATCTCAAAGATGGTGAATTTATAGAGATGCAAGCACGCTATCATTATGATTCCAAGATGTCCAAAGACGAGGATATACTCAAGAGAGCATACGTATTGTCAAAGAGCGACGATATTCCCGGATGTCTATGAAACGCGGCGGGCGTAAAGACGGCCTCATGAACCCAACGTGACAACATCTATAAAGTCGAAGGCTTAGTGGATACTCGTGGGCAGGGGACTGTGTCCCTCTTTTTCATTCTATGAGGCAACATCAAGAAGCTATCGGTTCCATCATTAGCTTCTCCTTCTAATAATGAGACAAGCTCTACTACTATATGAAGACCACCAAGTTCGTGCCCGTAGCTGTCACGCCTATTCCTGCCAGTCTCTTTTGATCACATCTGCAACTAAGAACCGTTGTTCGTTTGTTGATATCAGTGCCTGAGCTTCACCATAGCAATAACAACTACAGACAGAGGTAATCTGAACTTCTGCATATTTTGTTTTCCCATGGAGAAGTAATAGAGTCACCAGTACGGAGGCGAGATGGTGACATCTTTATGGTAAACCCACCGACCATACAAGATAGAATCATATAAATCACGCTTGGGGACTGAGGCTCAGCATGAAAATCCTTCGTCGTCAGTCAAGGACTTCTTCAGCACAAGAGAGAGGGTCAATCAAGGAGCATGTAGTTCGCAAGGGAAAATTGAACTTCAGAGGAAGCCGCCTCAACGCTCTCTTCAGGAGCCGTCTCGACGTTCGCTTCAGAAGCCGCTTCCACGCTCTCTTCAAGAGCGCCTCGACGTTCGCTTCAGAAGCCGCTTCAACGCTCTCTTCAAGAGCCGCCTCGACGTTTGCTTCAGAAGCCGCTCCAACGCTCTCTTCAGGAGACACCTCGACGTTCGCTTCAGGAGCCGCCTCGACGTTCGCTTCAGAAGCCGCTTCAACACGCTTTTCGGAAGCTACATCAACGTTCTCTTTGGGAGCTGCTTCAACATCTTATTCAGAAATTGCTTGACCTTTTAAGGATATTCCTCATGATAGGGCTCGTCCACATCAGAGTCGAGGATTATGGCATAAACCGACATCATGCTAGGGGAACGCTCACCTGGATGCCTGTAGTAGCAGGAAATCCCACACTACACCCCTCACTAGAATTCACACAATTAAGTCATTTTAAGATGAACAATTATATTCTTTATTGATTAAAACTCACTAATATTACAAGATAAAAAGGAAAATAAGCAAAGAACTTTACAACCGCTCTAAACTTTCTCTCTCTTAATAACTTGCTCCTCACTTGAAAAAGATCTCTCCTCTCTTAAGCCTATTCGGCTCTTTATATAGGACATTACATAGTGGTTGACAGCTAAGTTGTCCTTTATTTTCGGATCTGACTTGCGACATTCTCGCGAGTGTACAAATGTTAAATCTCGCAACACTCCTAAATATCGCTAGGTCTTCACATCTTTCTCGTGTTCAAGCTGTCGTCATCCGTTGCGTCATTTATATTATCCATCTGCGACATTTTCGCAATGTGTCGTTTATGAATTTCGAAAGGATCTTGGTGTTGCGATATTCTGATCCTACATCTTGCCTCTTCTCATGTCTTCTATGTGAAGGGGATAATGTCATGAGAACTAATACTTTCAAAATGCCGCAGCTGTTCATTTTTTCATACTTATCTGTTTTGACTTGATTCCGTACTTTTACACAAAATTTATTACACGTATCTCTTCCTCCATCCATTTCTTGACACGTCTTACTTTTTCTCAACCGTTCATGTCTAACTCTTCGCATTAAATGTGTTTGCCTTTTCGAGAAATCTTCTCTCTATATATACTTTCCTTACTTCTCTCTTCCTCTTTTTTACTTTCCTTCTAGTTTTTTCTGCAACTTTTCTTCAACATCTCTCCGTAATTTCCGTTTCTGCTACTGTAAATCTTATTCTTTTACTTCTTTTGATCTTCAATCTTCTCTTCATTCCCATACTCTGAAAGATGCCTCCAGGTTAGTCGCAGATATGAAATTCTTTTGGGAGAGGTTCGGAAAGATTTGCAAGAGAAGGGTTTCATATTATCCACTATTCCCAATCGGGAATCTAAATCCATTCATCTGCCAAACTGTTTGCTCGATCATCATTGTGATGATCAAAAATCATAATTTCCTTCTAGGTCGATTCTCACTGTTTTCCCATTCCTCTCTATGACCCGGATCTTCCTTTGTTTTATGAAATTCTTGCTCATGCGAAATTCTCGAGCCATATACCAATTAAGCGGGGATTGTATCCGCTTAATGCTTGAGTTCGCTAACCGTGGTGCTTTGGTAGGGGATCTCTTTATCCCAAAGAAGTCAGAGATCCTAAATTTGAGGACTTAGAGATATTCGCTGAAAAATATTCGGTGGAGAGTTTCTTCGAAAATTATGAAATAATAAACATGAAGAACGATAGAACTCGTTGGGGTGCACGTTTGAAGAGAATATAAAATATTCCCAGCGACAAAATACTTATGCAGGATATCGATTGGCATTCTAGCAAGAACAACGTTCCTCGTCATTCCAAAGACGACAAATGGTGCGTCTTTCCACTATTTTTGAATGAACCTTATATTTCAGGTTCAAATGTGCTCCTATAATCTCGTCAATTATCAGCCTTGGGTATTTAATTGGCCCGAGAAAGCAAAAGAGGTATGCTTCCTAAATTTCGCTCAATTTGTAATCTTTATTCATTTTTATACCTACTAATCTTGCGAAATTTTGATTATCAAGTTGAGGAAAAGTTATAAAAGAAATGCTAAGGCGAGTACCCTAGCAACACTCCGTTCGATCACGGATGAAGTAAGAAATACTTTTCTTTATTATTTTTAAGAATATTGTTTCCTCTATTTCTTATCTTCATTCGTGTGCGAAGGTTGAAATGAAGTTGTTGGAGAAGAAGAAAATCCTAAGGTTGCGAAGACCAAAGGTAAAAGTAAAAGTTCTCTTCGCAGAGAGAAGTCTACTTGCTCCACCTTCTAAGAAACGAAAGATTCACTCCCTTCTCCTTCAAACCCTCAATCCAGCGAAAGCTCTGATGAAGATGATGATGTTGATATTTCTCTCGCAAAGGAGAATCCTCCAACTGAATCTTCTATGGCGCAACTGTCTAGCATCTTCTCTGACTCCATGCAAGGAATTGGAGATGATCGTCTTTCTAGTACGTGCGAAGCTCTCGCGAGTATCTGTGATGCTCCTTTACTAGAGGGTGATGATTCTCTTCATGGGGTCTCCAGATCGGTGACTCCCAGCTTCCTAAATGCACTTGGTGTCTTGGTATGTCTTTGTTCCCTTATTTCTTCATAATTTCGATTTTAAGTTATATCTTGATAATTTCTTTACTTTCCTTTATAGTCCGGGAGAGCTTCCTTTGATGTTGCCTCAGATCTCGAGAAAAGGCGCAGCATTCTTGAAAATAAGAATCTTCAACTTCGCAAGAAGAATGAAGAATTGGAAATCAAGTCTGTTGCTCTTTGCAAGAGAAATGAAGAATTTGAAAGTGAAACTCTTACTCTTCGCGAGAAGACCAAACAACTGGAAGTTGATTCTTCTACTCAGAAGAATAAGATATCTAGTCTTCAAAGCGCCAATCAACAACTTTATGGTATGAGACTCTTCCCTTTTTCCTTTGTTTTGTTCTCTCATTATCTTCCTTATCTAACTTACCATTTTCGCGAGACGTTTATAACCTTTCTCGATGAAGACATTCTTCTTCACTCATTTCCTGAACCTATGGATGATAATGCTCTTCTTGCTCATCTCAACGATTCTTTGGATAGTTTTTCAAATAATAAGATTAAATCTCTTCCTCTAAACGAACTTCAATCCAAATTTCGCCTCTTAGAAATTGATCATAGATCTAGTTTAGGCTTAGCCAACCAACTTAAACGTTTGTATCTTAGTTCTAAAGAGAAAATTAATACTTTAAGGAAGAAGATTAGTGATCTTATAGATGACAAAGATCGCATCGCTAGTCAAGGTGCTCAAGCATTAACGAAATTCCAAAAAACTCTTCTTGAGGTTCAAGTTGAATGGGATGAATCCATCCACAAAAATGCTATACTTAACGAAAGAGAGAATCAAATTCGCTCCCTTCTTCTCATAAACAGTGACGATGAATTCGCTTGGGCTGCGAAGGTTCTAGATGACGCTGTTGATGGTGGATTTTCATTTAAGGTTAAAATTGTAAAATCCAGAAAATTATGCGCTAACATCTTGTAAAATATAAAGCCATTGATAAGTGTTGGATACTTCTTCACTTTACTAATTCACCTAGAATGGAGCATGTGGCAACAATCCCGTTCTGTGAATTAAATACATGAAATTCATCCAGGTTGGAGCATGTAGCAACAATCCCATATACCCTGTGAATTTATAGCATTATTAATTAATGCGTGAGCAGCCTTGTATTTCCTGTACTCATTATCAGTGCGGCATGACGACTGAGTGTTGCTCTCAACAGAGAAACACGAACCTCCAAGCATTATAATGAAAGCATGTACGAAATACCCGTACAGGCTGCAACTCTCGGTGTGTTATACTAGCCCGATTGAGAACACTCGGTGTGTTATACTAGCCCGATTGAGCATCCGGATTTGTCCGTGTCGGTCCGGATATGATCTCGTTCATCCAACCTCACCCGGGCGTGATTGGATGGCCCGGATCAATTCCATAACCCCAAAGCGGGTAAGGAATATTCATTGCTGCAGAACCAACGCGGACCCCGCATGGTCGGCCTCCCAAAAGATTGGCATAGCTTGCCAAAACGTCCAAACCAGAGCCGGTATGGACGGAAAACCCTAAATTAGGGTTTGCGGCATATTACATATGTCGCAAAACAGTCTCAATCATCCATCTTCGCAGGTATAGATGGAGGGTGTGATGTAGATTCAAAGGGCCCAGAGCATGTCAACACAATCACCGAGGGCCCGCCTACATACTGACCAATCGATCAGACCAACCATGGTTGGTCATCCCACTCCGTGCGCCCGAACAGAGCATGACGCACGGTCGTGAAACTCAAAATTAGGGTTTTAAACATCACGAGCGTACATTTTCTCCCTACACGAATGAAAGGTTCGAGATTAGATTAAGCGGTCCGGCCATACCAAAGATGACCACCGTGGGCCCGTCTATCCCCACCCGATCGGCCAAGGCATATCATGCCCAGGTTATCCCAAAACGCGTGTCCAAACTAGCATGGTCACACTTCCCCAAATCGCAACCGATCTCGACCACTCAACTTCACCGGACGATTTGAGTGGCTTAGATCACGTTTTCATGGGACAGATCGGTATAGGCGTGAACACCACCTACCACCTACACTCCAGGACCGATCGGCCAAGACCGACCAAGAATTGGTTGTCTTGGAACGCGCGCTGAAAATGGCATGATGTGCGGCTCTTGCGGCACTAGTTTCTGTCACAAATTGATCTCGACCACTCAACTTCACCGGACGAATTGAGTGTCCCAGATCATACTTTCGTGAGGTAATGGGGTATAGGCGCCTACACCGTCATGCCGTCTACACGCATGTACGATCGTCCTGGCCAAACTCGTATCCCAAGCTTGGATTCGACCAGTCAAGAGGGATACTTGCGCACCTCCTCTAAAACCTAATTTCATCAACGGTCGCAGATGAGTGTCTCAAAGATCATCTTGTCAGTCCAATTTCACCGCTTGGTTATACAACCACGGTCGAGTTAATTGGTCAGAAGGCGCCTTGGTGATCACCACCGTCACTTTACCACAACATGATGCGATGACTGCATGAAATACACACGATACTTCACAAGTATTGACCTCCCGAATAACGACGGTTATTCAATTTAGCATTACATGCTACTTTCCGTGGGTTCCACGATCCACACACTCGAGACATCAATCATGTCACAAAGGCGGGGATGCATATTGGGGTATTGGTCCGGCGGTTTACAAGTGTGCGGCAGCGCAATGCGCCATCACAAGAACGTGTCAGGAATTCATGGACGGTTAGTGGTGATGGGAGAAGTGGGCAAGACTGGTCGTGTGACACTAACACACGACTCCACTACTCCATCACTCCACTTTCTCCACTTCCCACGAGATACGAAGGTTAGGCTAAAAGACTTGTATAAATAGGTTCTCCTCCCTATTTTCCAAACACACGAGAAAACAAGGAAACAAGTCCGGACAACGAGGGCAAGTGTTGATACAATCGTATTCAAATACCGGAACTCGATAGCTTACACCGTGCCAAGCCTTCGGCTTTCCGATACAAGTCATTCATAGCCAACACCTTCACATTCTCAACACCTTCTTCGCTTCCCTCCCTAAGATCAACCCCATCTCCTTCACTTTGTGACCGAACAAGTCTGGAACGGACATTTCTTGGTTTAGGCCGGACTTGCACAGATTGATCTCTCGAATCTACAAGCACTCACCGCGCAGTGCATTTATTTAAGGGTTAGACTCATTTCTCATCCACACACCCCAACTTACCAAAACCGGTAGAAATAGTTTTCACTCATAAACAGACGCCAGAAATAATTTAGGTGTTAACGTTAGTCTTCAAGTGAGCATACGACCTTGATTAGGGATATGATTTCTGATAAAGAAGGTTGTTAATTCTTCTTCTTTATTTTATTGTTTATTTTTTATGAAGCTGTCATTAAGTTGCTAATTCATTGTCATATGTTCGCAGAGGCTGAGGAGAGATTTCGCAAAAGAATTGAAGAACTTGAATCGAGAAAGAAACGACTTGCAAAGGACTTCTCTCTTCGAAATGACAAATATTCCAAATTGAAGAAGCAACTACAAATTACCGTAGCGAATTTCAAAGATGATGTTGTTCTCTTTCGCAATCGGACTATTAAGACAGTCTGCAATGACAATAGCATTCCTCATTCTTCATACCATTGTCTCCTTGACGAAATCCCTGAGAATTTGCCTTCTTTGGATATCTCTGACAGTGATGCTAGCGAAGAAGAGGAATCAGATGAAGGTGAAGAAGTAGAAGAATCTGATGAAGACAAAGAAAATGAAGAAGAAGAATCAAACAAGAAATAATTATTTTTTCTTCTTTCTCTTTTTGTAATATCTGTACATCCTTCTTTTAATCTTCTATTTTTGTAATATTTTGCTGCGAATTTCTTGGATCTTAAAATATTAGCTCTACCTTTGTTGTTCATTTCTGCACATGTTAAAAGAACAATTCTTTTTTGCAATACAGTTAGTCAATATATTATCAACCTTTCATTTTATGAGCGCGTAATTCTATCATATGAAGACAAATAACATGTTTTTATTTTATACATTCCCATACTTGCCTCTGTTATTTGCGTTCAAATGAGATATTAAGCAAGTTATTTTCGAATAGTGATATGTGTTCATGCCTCAATCTCGCAGATTATTGCTTCTTTGAATTTTTAAATGAGTAAGGAAATCTTGGTTTCTTCCAAGATTTCCTTTTTTTTCTTTTTCTCTTATGTGGTCTTATTTTGCCTTCCTAGTTAAAGGTATTACTTTGCCACCTCTTGTCATTGCGATAAAATCGCAGGACGTCTTTACACTTTCATGTAATGACCCATTGATCTTGCCTTATCATTTCTTTAGTATTGTTGCCTCTACATGATAGTTTTGTTGCGACAATATGACAGGCCTAAAAATCCTTGCGAAAATAAAGCCCCATGACATTGCCGTCTTGCGACGAAATCGCAGGACGTCCTTACATTTTCATGTACTGACCCACTGATCTCGTCTTATCTTTATTTTTTGTATTATTGCCTCTTCAAGATTGTCGCACAAATATGACAAGCCTAAATTTCCTTCACGAAAATAAAGCCTCATGACATATGCGTCTTAAGACACTTATCGGCTCCCTAATGGAGGGTGCCGCCCTTATCATCTCCCCAGTTGCCCCTTCAAGGAGGCGTACTTCATCATACAAGGCTAGCTCCCCCATCTCGGTCTTAACAACAACCGGTTGTTTTCGCGACCTCTTATCCCTTTTGCCTATAGGGCTTATGGTTACGAGACTGCACCCTAAGTGGAGTTTTCTTCGGGCCGAGTGCAGCATATGCCGAGACTTGCCAAGAATGGCCGAGACACTTCAAATGCCCCAGGAACTCTTGGCTTAACCGTGTACCTCGGAGCCTTGGTCAAATGCTGACTCCTTAGAAAAGACCCTCGGTCATCCAATCTAAGTCAATATTAGATTGAAAATCCAAGGTATCTCCCCTGGATGGGCTTTATTGATACCAATTCTCCATGACTCAGGTTCCAAGAGCGGTGTAACCTTTTCCCTGAGCCATGCAATAGGTACCCCCTTCTATGACGCACTTTACGTCTTACATTTGCCTCTTACGAAATTTTGATTTCGCGAACTAGGGTGTACGCTGATGAGTGCCAAATATTGCATATTTCTACATCTATTTATTGGCATTTAACTCATCTTTTGTACTCAGAAATCAGATATTATCCCATATTCTGTATTTTCCTTGTTTTCAGGAATAAATATTTGTACTAATTAACTTTGTGTTTTTAGGAAGTAAATAAAGTTCGGAGAATCGGAGGAGACAAAAGAGCAGAAAATTGGAGGCGAGCGTCTATGGAGCAGAAATCCAAAGCTCACGCGCGCATCAGGAGCAAACCATTTACAAGACATGGGCTTGAGCAGTCCAAGACCCGGATCCGAGCCCGCACCATTTGAGCCGTTAGATTTGCTCCATCCGCATCCAACGGCCGCATCAACGGTCACATCGGTGACGCTTCGACATTCAACGGTCGCTCCTTCGCTCACATCATTTCTTGATACTTCCGCTCCACACCAAAAACCACACATCGCCTTGAGCCGTTAAGATCTTCATCCTATGCATCCTACGCTCGCTCCGACCTTCCCATCGATCTTTGATACACCTGCTTCACAATAAAATCACCTATACCTATACCCATTCGACCTCCCCATTTCTCTTCTTCTTCTCCTCTCTCTTCACCCATACCACCAGCAGAGAACACCATACCTCCTCTTATATGAGCATGTATATGAGCATGTACCACTGAGTGAATGATTGAAGGTCCGAGATTGTATTAACATCTCACTTGTATGCCACACACATCCCGGCACATGCTTCACCTTGAGTGAGCACAACCTTTCCCCTGTGCACCTCTCAGCTTTTGTTGATTTTATTGTGCACTCGCTAATGGGTACAAAATTTGTCTCTGTGTCATTTCTGCTGTGATTTTGCTTTGCTCTGTGCACATATCCAAGCTGTGCTGTGTACAAGTTTTACTCAAGCTGTGTACTTGCTCAGCTGTGCTGTGCAAAACCAACCAGCACATTACTTGTGCTGTGATGTGCTTCTTACCCAATTGCTACTTTTCCTGTGCTGAGTTTAAACTGTTCTGCACACAATCTGTGCTTGGCCTGACCAAGCTTTGCATCTGCAACAACTAGCATGTGCACCTGTGTAACCTTGCCAACCTAAACTGAGCTGCACACATAACCTGTGCTGTGTGAGTTTGCCAACTTGTGCATAAAACCTGCACAGAAACTGACCGAGCTGCCAACTGCTAGGCTGCATTCTAAACAGAAAGCCCAACCACTAGGCTTTGCAAGCGACCTGGGCTGCAAACAAACTAAAGCCCGCTTAAGCCCAATCACTGGGCTCTGCTCCTGCCAAACCAAACTGAAGCCCACATAGCTGGGATGTGCAACCACTGGGCTTATCTCAGCTTTGTGCTCAACTAAGCCCAACCTAAAACCAAGCTGCTTTGGCTCTGCTCTCGCTAAATCTGGCTGGAACCAGTGACTGGGCTTTGTATAGCACTGGACTTTGCATTTTCACCCAACCTGGGCTCTGCAACATACCCAAAGCCCACACAAACCAAATCCCACATAAACCAAACTAAACCCAATAAACCAAACTGAGCCCACTACAACTGGGCTTTTGCATAACCTTTGGGCTGTGCATTTGCATCACTTGGGCTTAGCTTCCCTGTTTTGAGACATCATTGGTTATACATGCTTGATATGTGCTAAGCTATGCTTCTTTTTGAGTTCAAATTAAGTTGCTAGATCATGTCAGGATTTTGGTCTGCAACTGGGGATACAAACAAATCCATTAGAGAGCTTGCTTATGGGCATGCTTCACAGTATGAACTCCCCACATACCATAGTGATTTTAGGGAATTATATGAGCCTTCTCAGGGCCCTGACTCCACATACCCTAATCATTATGAGCACATGTATCATCCACCACAAAGTTGAAAATGAACAACTTTCTCATACCCAGTCATCACTTTTAGATCAATTAGAAGCTCAAGTATCTGCTTTAGAAAGGTAATTACATGAGAAATCATCGAATCTAATTCCCCTAGACAATATGAAATGTATGCTTGTACCTTGTGTGGTAGCTTAGGCCACCCTCACTTTGAGAACTGCTATATTTTGCATGATTTTAGGCAGTCTAGGAAAGCCATGATAATCCAATGTACGAATTGTCTAGAAGTGACTATCTTGGTAATCATTGGGACCATAATCGGCCTTTCGAAGGTTGCGATCGGTATTCTAAGAGCCCATATAACCATGCACACATGCATCATCAACCACCATGGGAGGATGAACAATGTTATACTCCCCAACCCCTTGTATGCAAATCCTAATGGAAAAGCTCATAGAGCAAAACAATGATATACTTGGATGGAAAATGCATGATCATCCCTTGTCTAGTGAACCATGTGCACAACCATGTAATGATCATTCATATGAAACATGCATACTCACTAGTGAAAACTCTCCTTCAAATGAACCTAATCTAGAGGTAGATGAGTACACTGGAAATGCTCAAATTTTGAATGGGGAGATGAATTTTTGTTATGATGATGATGATGATGATGATGATGAATATGAAGAGCATGTGTATTTTGAAAATATAGTAGAATCTTTAGGTTCGAGAGACATTAAGTGTCTCTTCGCGAACCCTATGAATGATGCTTCTTCTAATATTCATACATGTGATGCTTGATTTGGGATCTGAAAATGAGAATGCGACACCAATGATCTTATGCATGAGATTGAACTTTGGATAATGATGATTATGACATGGAGATTGATGAATTGTTCTATGCAGGTGAACATGATTTACCTTCTTCTGACCTTAGGAAAGTGTGTGGTGGTGCAAATGATATTATACATGAATACAACTTAGATATACCTAATCTCTCTCCTAAGGCACAGATTGAAACTCCTCCACCAAACCTAGGTGTAGTTTGTAACGAAATTGCAAAACCAACTTTTCTGAAAATGCCCAATCTAGGCCTAGAACTTTGTGCTTCCCAAGTCCTCTTGGACTATTTTGCATCAAAGTATAAT
Source organism: Papaver armeniacum (assembly GCA_023531295.1). NCBI lineage: Eukaryota > Viridiplantae > Streptophyta > Magnoliopsida > Ranunculales > Papaveraceae > Papaver > Papaver armeniacum. The sequence continues at coordinate 79,270 of JAJJWW010015032.1, read as the reverse complement.
ACTTTTAAGGAGTCACAGTTGGAATGTGTATATCTGCCTCTTCTTAGCAAAACTCATTTTGAGTTAGACCTTTTGCATGATGTACCTTTAAAATTGCAAGATTTTGTGCTCAAGACCACATCTGTTGACAAGTTTAGGTTTGGGGGAAAACCATTCTCTTATGCAGTCTTACTTGCACTCTCCTGTTATATTTGTGTAAGGCTGTTGATGTTTGTACATATCGTCTTTTGGGTTGATCCTCAACTCTTTATATTGTTAGTATATGGTGAATTTTCATTGTATATAATCCAGTAGCACTTGTTAAATTTTCTTTCTTGAATCGGTTAAGTTTTCTTGTACATATATTGTGCTAATCCGATATAATCTCCGCTGAGAGTGTTGGATTCTAGCCTTGACTAATGAAGCTCTAACCTTGCTCCCGCCGACATCCGGTAATCTCTTCCCTTTTCTCTACTCAACATAGTTCTCTTGGTATGTGAATGTTTAAAATTTTATCATCTGTTGACACATTGAGGACAATGTTTGATTTAGGTTTGGGGGTGCATTTGCATATAGAGTTTTTAGTCTTTTATTTAAAAAAAAAAAATTCAAAACTTTTTGCAAATAAAAACCTCCAACTTTTAGAGATTTTAGAGTCACTAGCATGCTTCTATCTATGTTTACATAGAGTCCTGACCAAATAACGAAACTTGAAATCTTGGAGAACACAATCGGGTTTCTTAGTTGATTAGAGCGTTAAAGTTGGATTTAACCATGGGAGGGCGAATTAGGTCTTTATTTAGATATTCGGTAGTAGAATTGTGATCACCCATAGTGGAGACTACCCATTTTACATCAAGTGAGGCACCAACCTTCAATTTTTGCAACTTTCTAGAAAAGCTGTTAGAGTGTGTGTCACCGTACGTCAATTCCGGGTAGGAATGTTGAGCTACCCAACTTCGCACCACTTTCAGCACTATTTTTGATCTTTTGAGTGCTATTTTTGTCAATCATGAGGGTGACGTTTAAAGATGAAAACTCCTTCTAAATACCGATTTGCGGTTAGCATCACTCTCTCCTCTCAACAACATCAACAGATTCATAGAAACACATCGTCGTCAGCAAGCGGAGCAACATCAGAATATTTGAAAAAAGTTGATATAGTCCAAGGTTTACGTGCAACAAAGAAAAGAAAAGAAGATGAGAATTAATGAAGTTTGTGAAAAATTGAGTTTTATTGTTATTTTCATTTCATGTATGATAAAAAAAAAAAAAAAAAAATTGTAGTTTATTTTCTGTGTCTAGTTACCACCAAGAGTTAAAAAAAATATATATATATGTTTGTCAAGTTTTTGTGAAGTTCAGAAGTTCGTCATCACCATTTGAAGACATCAAGATTGAAGACGTTTCTATGAATGCTGAGAGAGTCATATTAATTGCCGATCGGGTGAGAAGGTAAGTGAGTACTCCCACCCTTGCTAATGGTTGATTTCCTTTCTTAGAGATCATCAGAAAAAGATTCTTTTTGTCCACACTTCTGTGGAGTCTCCAGAAATTATTTCGGAAGGTTATCCTTCTCACCTACAACGTGTGCAGAATTTCTCTCTTTATTCCTGCCTGCACACATGAGAGACTAAAAAAGCTATCTTTTTGAGTGCAATTATCATAAACCCTAATGGTGAGGCAGAAGTCGAGGCTTATGATCACAATCGAATCCGAATTCTTTCATATGGTATGGTTACTTCTCGCTCATCACTTAAGGATGAGAATGCGTTCTTTGGTAGTTCTAACTTCGTGTTACTAGCATGCAGAAACTTTATGTCCTCATAGCTCCTTGGATGCTTGAGACTCTTTTACACTCGAAGTTGGAGAAGGTTTTGTGGGTACACCTCTGGTAAACCCTCACGAGACTACAACTCGTCCACTAGGGACACCTAGGGGTTTAAAGGCTTAGTGCATACGCTAAATGCATTCGAGAGACCAGCGACAGTGGTATAGTTAGGATTTCTTAATTTCTGTTTCACTTGAGGACAAGTAAAATTCAGGTTTGGGGGTATTTGATGAGTGCCAAATATTGCATATTTATACATCTATTTATTGGCATTTAACTCATCTTTTGTACTCAGAAATCAGATATTATCCCAGATTCTGTATTTTCTTTGTTTTCAAGAATAAATATTTGTATTAATTAATTTTGTGTTTTTAGGTAATAAATAAAGTTCGGAGAATCGGAGGAGCCAAAAGAGCAGAAAATTGGAGGCGAGCGTCTATGGAGCAGAAAGCCAAAGCCCACGCGCGCATCAGGAGCAAACCATTTACAAGACATGGGCTTGAGCAGTCCAAGACCCGATCCAAGACCCGGATCCGAGCCCGCACCATTTGAGCCGTTAGATTTGCTCCATCCGCATCCAACGGCCGCATCAAAGGTCGCATCGGTGACGCTTCGACATTCAACGGTCGCTCCTTCGCTCACATCATTTCTTGATACTTCCGCTCCACACCAAAAAACCACACATCGCCCTGAGCCGTTAAGATCTTCATCCTATGCATCCTACGCTCGCTCCGACCTTCCCATCGATCTTTGATACACCTGCTTCACAATAAAATCACCTATACCTATACCCATTCGACCTCCCCATTTCTCTTCTTCTTCTCCTCTCTCTTCACCCATACCACCAGCAGAAAACACCATACCTCCTCTTCCACCTTCTTCCCCATGCCTTACCAGAGCCATCACCACCTTCACCATCCTTACTCTGACAGCCGCACCACCTTCTCCCCCTCCTACTTGCTCTCTATCTCTATCATAGCCTCTTACCTAGAAGCTAAGTTGGAGATAGGAAGAACTAGGGTTAGGGTTTTGTCACATCAAATCAATTGAGGGAGTTGCAGATCCAAATCACAAAGGGGACAGACGATTCGAGAGGTGATTGGAGAATGGGTTTGCATTTATTTTGTTTCAAAGAGAACTAGGGTTTGGTATTTTTGCATGTATAAATAGGGCTTATGAATGTTTGTTTCAGCTCATGCCTGGGCTAGCCAGAGCACCAATTTAGGTTTAATTGTAGTTTGATTTGTATTCAACCATGTTCTAAGTTTAACTGCTAGGGTTTAGATGAAACCCATAATCAACTGATAAGTGTGGTTCATAATTTGATTGTGTTCTTGTTGTGCTTTATATTGCTTAGGATAAATATAATCTTAACACTCAGGCATTTTACTTTCACGGTGTATGCCATGTATGCATTATAGTTGGATTAATTCTATGTTGGATGTGTTGCAATTCATGCTTCATTGAATGTTATTGATCCTCGAGACTATTTGTGTCCTGAGAAGACAGTTAGTGCTTTGGAAAGATACCCTAATTGCGATTAGAATATCCATCTTAAGATAGGTTTAATCATCTAAGTAGTGAAAATTGATCTGTGATTAGTTGTAATTGTGACAAGACAACTAATACTAGAAATTATTTAATTGCCTTAGTTGATAGTAAGCCATCCATGGAGACCCTGGATGAAAGGCAGACTTGCATCTTGCCCTAAGCATCCATTACAAGGAACAAGAACATTATTGAAAGTGGACTAACTTAGCTAAGATTAGGTGGTGGAGTCGACACCCTAGTGCTCTATAGCATTTTCTTTTTCTATTTCGTGTCACTGGAAAATCAGCTAGCCGTATCGGCAACAAAGACCCATATTTGTGTTACATTCCTTTGAAGTCAGTTGTAGTAAAGCCTTAGATCAGCATACAGCACCACAAGTCTCTGTGGTTCGACCCGTATTTGCCCAGTTCTGCTTAGTAGACACCGTGCACTTGCGGTTTAACATGTAGGCATAAAAATAAACCACTTTAGAAGCCTACCATACGCCATAGTTGGTTCGCCTCTGTCTGATTAATTTGTTGATTCTTCTGCATATAAATTATTTTATAATTTCGCAATCGCGTCTTTATATTTCATAAAATATATTCTCTTCTTCTGCATATCAACTTCCTTTCGCAACCTCATCTCTGCTATCATAAGAAAGATTTTTTTTTTTTTTAAGAACAAACCCATTATACATTTCACTTTTTCTTTTACCTCCCAATTTTTCTTCTACGAGTCAACAAGTACATTCATTCTTTAGATCTCTTATTTACATGCTATTTTCCTTTCAAAGATTTTTGACTTTGCCTTTTATTTTCTTGTCTGTTGCGAAACCTTCGCCACTTCTTATGTTCATCATATATTGGTTTCGCAGCATTTCTTCCTCTCTCTGTTCTATTACATCTACCATTAATCTTTCACCTCCTTATTTTTCTTTGATGTTGTGTTTCCAATTCTTCTTCTTCGCAGGATTCTATATCAATTTCATAACACTTCTTTCCTTCAACCCAATCTCCCTTTATGATGCCAACACCAGTGGGATGAGGGAACTTGATACATTGATGGAAATTCGATGCCACACCTAAGATCTCATGTAACCATGGTCGTCCGATCAGTGCGTTGTATGGTGATTCCACATCAACTACACAGAATAAAATTTCAGAAGATAATCCTTTCAGTGGAATTCGTATATGAACTTCTCCTTTTGGCTTATTTGCGGCACTGTTAAAACCATAGATTTTGTACGTTGAAGGTATTAGATCTTCATCTTTCCCTCCTGTAGTTTTATAAGTATGATAAAAAAGAATATTCACTAACTCCCAAAGTATCAATCAAAATTCGTTGATTGCCCATGAATTCTCGACTTCATCATCTTCATCCTCGCTAGGTTTTGGGTTGATCTCCAATCTTACCACCAATGGGTTGTCGTGCATTTCTCCACCCTCAGGTACTTCTTCTGCGGTAAAAGAGATAGTCTGCTTTTGCCATTCTTCTAGTGGCGATGTCTTCGCAATGTGTCGTTTATGAATTTCGCAAGGATCTTGGTGTTGCGATATTCTGATCCTACAACGCCTCTTGAACGTGACATGCTCCAAGGGTAGGACGACCCATCTCTCCTGGTAACATCAAGCTTTGTCTCATAAGATTTATCTTTATTTGTCACCATCTAATGCCTACCCCACAATAGTGTAACCATTATTTGCTAGACAGAGGACTTAATGTTGATGGTGGATTTTGGTTCAAAGGCTAAAATTGTAAAGCTAAATTTAATGCGCTAACATCCTTTAGAGGATAAAGTTGTTTGATAAGTGATGAGTATCTCTTCGCTTTATTAATTCACCTAGAATAGAGCATGTAGCAACAATCCCAAATATTCTGTGAATTAAATACACAAAATGCATCCAGGATGGAACATGTAGCAACAATCCCAAATATCCTGTGAATTTTTAGCATTATTTATAATGCATGATTTGCCTAGTATTTCATGTGTTGTTCCTGCAGAACTCTCATTGTTGGTGCGGCATGACGACTGAGCGTTGCTCTTAGCATAGTAACACAAATCTCCAAGTGTCAATGGTGAGGCATGCACGAAATACCCGTCATGAGCTACATCTCTCGGTGTGTTATACTAGCCCGATTGAGCATAATTAATTTCTAAGGGAAATCTAGACCGTCCATATCAGGTCTCGAAACAATCACGGCCACGCGAGTTGACCGCATGATTTAACCACCTTAGACAAATCCTAGCGAGAGCGAGCTATCACCGTGATGACCACTGGTGGGCCTATTTATGCCCTAGGCGGTCGAACGTTACACTTTACTTCCCCAAAGATGCCAAAACGCCAGCCCTAAAGTAGGGTGGTCGGCAACTTTGGAAGAAGCTCGAGTGAGCAAGACGCTTGTGGATCAGTATCAAAACGATCGTGACCAAGTAAAACTTCACTAGCTTTGATTGGACGGCTTAGATCGCACCATGAAAGATGGAGGAGCGCCCCACACGCATATTGGCGAGCCCACTCTATCCCCTGCCCGATCGGTTTTCCGACGACAAAGCCATGGAGCAATAAACGTTTGCTCAAAACATGGCCGGCGTGATGGTTTAAAGGTCGCGGAAATCCCACTAGTTTCTTAAATCGATCACAACCATCCAACTTACACAAAGATGTTTGGATGGCTTAGATCACGCCTAGGACCATCGGACAGACACGGATATGTTCACTGTCGGCCCAACATGGGCCCCACATGGTCGGTCTCCCCAAAGGAGGAGCATAGCCTGCCAAACCGCTCGGCTAAAGTTGCACGCGTGTGACCAGCCCGAAATCCTAATTAGGGTTTGCAGCATGGTATATGTCTCGTAGATTGATCTCGGCCATCCATCGTCGCCAGCTCGTATGGAGGGTGTAGATATAGGCTAAAGAGGTCCATGGAGCATCAACGTGATCACTGTGGGCCCACATGAGTGCGTGACCGATCGCCGAAGTGAAGCAGGGCAGATGCCTCGTAATGCGCGCCCCAAATATGGCATGCCGTGGCCCCCTAAAGTCTTTTGCGGCAATGGATTTTTGCCGCAAATCGATCACGACCACTCACCTTTGCTGATCAAATTGAGTGGCCTAGATCGCACCTTCATGAGACAAAGAGGTATGGGCATATACACCGGCAGGCCGTTTACACGCATGCCTGGTCGACCCCACCAAAACTTGCGCCCAAGCTCGGATTTGGTCAAGCATAGGAGTGATGCTCGCACACCTCCTAAAACCCTAAAAATCCATCGGTCGCAGATGAGGGTCTTAAACCATCTCGTCCGTCCAACTTCGCTAGCTTGGTCGGACAAACCTAGGTTGAAATCTAGACGACCAGTGAGGCATCCCGATGATCACCATCCGCCACTCTTCTACAGGGAGTGATCGTCAAGGAGATAGCTCGCTTATGCAGCCTCCAAATGATCACTCAAATATGGTTGGACGTGATGCTATTTTAAGACGCTTGGTCCGCAACTTATTCGGTCAGGCTTTAAAACATCGATGCTTTATACATCACTAGTGGAAAATGGGCTATCTGAGATATTATGCAACGACACAAACTAAATATCGCGATACGACTACATACCGAAAGTGTCGTTGACTAAAGTCAAAGTGTCATTGTGTAATGACTTTTGTTGACTTAGACAACGATACATGTCTCATGTAGTTGACTAAAGTCAAGATGTCGTTGGTCGGGATTTTAGTTGGCTTTTATAACGACGCGTGAATCGTATTGTTTTGGTGGTAGGATATTCCTTTCTATGGTTATGATTTGCTCTAGAAAACGTATCTCAACCTTATCTTATCTACACGAAGAGAGAAAACAAAATATTCTACGCCTCTAGCACTACTCTTTTGGTCTCTCTGCTTCTCCCTCACCTTCTTTAGTGTGGAGTTATGTTCTCAATTCTCTTAGGATCGCTAAATCAGATCGTAATCTCAAAGGGCTCGCAACTCGTTTTTACTTTTTTCTCCTTCTCTCGTTCTCCTTCCCGAGATGGAACCCCAACTTTCTCCGATCTCCTTGTCTTCATAGAAAATCCGTTTCTTCGTGTATCCTTCTTCATCTCTCCAGATCCATTTTCTAATTATCTAAATGGATCAACCTTCATGAACCTAAGAACTACGACTATGAACCAGAAAGAAAAACTCTACCCTTAAAATCCCTTTCTTTAAAACCATTTTTTCGAAACCCTTACCTTCAGAAAAAACCAAAATTCTATTGTTCCTCAACCAATCTCATTTTTGAAAGAAACCCATTTTCTTTTTTCATCAGAATTTCCTTTTCGTGTTAGCAATTAGGGGTTTGATTTTCTACAAAATTTATCAGGTATAAGTTAGGGTTTGCAATTTAATTTTTCCCTATTTTTCGTCTTTGAAGTTATCGTTTGATTTTGCTGATAGAGTTTTAATTATCATTTTTGTTTGTTGTAACAATTGCTAGAAGAGCATTCTAACATCTTCACTTTTGAAGATCTTGACCTTCAAGTGTAACTTCTTCCTTACTTTTACGTGTTTCAGATAGATTTGATGTTAATAAAATTATTTGAAGTCAGTTGTTGTTACTCTTGTGTTAATCAAGTAATTAGAAGTCATCTAGAATTTTTGCCAAACAAAATTAGGTGTTCTTAATGATTCTGATGTTGGATTTTGAATTTGTAATTCTTGTCAAACAGAATTGTATTAGTTATGTGGTATTTATGATTATAATAGTAGGTTTGATTTTATTAGTTTTAGTAAGCTTGTATTGATAATTTTTTGTTTTGTATGTTTGGGGGTGGTAAATGGGTGTTTTGAAGAAACCGTTGGTGGTGGTGGAGGTTGTATGGACTGAACTGGCGGTGATGACTGGATGCTTGGAGAAGGAGAAGGAATCAATGAGTTCGATAAAGCATTCATGGTGCTGGTGACTAGCTCGTTGTTAGTGGTGGAGGTTGTATGGACTGAACTGGTGGTTGTGAATCGGTAATTGGAGAGGGAGAGCAAGGTTGTAAGTTGCTTCTTTTCTGTAAAGGGTTATATATGTTATAGACTCGGGTGTATTATTACAAACTTGTTGTTATGTACAGGTTCAAAAAGATTTACGAGCGTCTGTTTAGGATGTATGGTTGGGAAATTGATGATGTTTATCTCACTATGTTGGCAAGACAATTGCTATGTCAAATGGGATTAGAACTGTACTAATGAGTTTGATTCCTGTTACTCAGCTCATAATAGATTATGTTTCATGGGGTATGACTTAGGGTTTAAGTGAACTGAAACTTGATCCAGTTAAATTGGCTATATGGGACAGAAAATTGTTGCTATTACAGGTCTTTGTGGAAACTTGGTTTACCAAAACTCTAAAAGAAAGCTTATAAAGGGATATTTTTATCAAGTATAAACGTTGGTCATCGAGATATTGGTGGAAGTGGGACTCCTGGTTATTACATTTGTAGAGTTAACAAAAATTATACACACACATGGTTGGATTGCTTAACTATAAGTCTTTTTTATGTTATCTTTTAAATCCATTTTGTTTGAATTTTTGCAGTTGGATTTAAAGTTTGTGCATAAACTCTTAAGGGATGCTGTTATGGACCTCCATACGAGTGGAAACTGGCAAGTCTGCAGGGTAAGGATCTCAATTGACGAAATTTGTGGTTTGTCTTCTAATGCTTATCTTAATTCTATGTGTTTGGTTAGGATCTCAATTGCTTGATGAATTCTATGCTAGCATTTGCAAGCAGTTTAGATTGTTTCCTTTGACTAAAATTGGGCGTCTCCATTATTACTACTTAAAGTCTCAGGGTTTTTAGTCCTTGTTCTTTTGTTGAAATCTCATGTCATCTGGCTTTCTACAACATGCAGGTACACTTGAGAGATCTATATATGGACATAGCTAATTTGCAATCATCATATTCAGTAGCTACGGGCTTGACCAATAAAAAAGTAATCCACTTACTTGGTAGGCCTCGGGATGTGTATAAATTATGGCCTACGGTGATACCGCAAGTGCACGGCGTCTATCGGAGACGCGGCAAGTACGGGTCGATCCATAGAGACGAGGGTGCTTCTTGTATGATCTAAGGCTTCTTCAACTGAATTCTAAATGAGTAACATAGTGACAACGAGAGATTTTGTGCCGATCTGATGATTTTGAATCGAAGTGAACCTAAACTAAGGTAAAAACGGTGACAAAGGGGCGCATGGGTTATCAAATCCACCTCTAAATTCCTATTCTGTGTTGAACTAAATTGAGCTTCTTGTTGTCCTGTGATTGATAAGGGCAGGGTGTCAATTCCACCACCTATCTCTCCCTGTAATGCCTCGATTAACGGCTAAGTCTTGACCAGGCACTAGTTGTCTAATTTAGTACACCTAGTCAAGGGAATCGGCATTTGTATCTAAGGTTGAGCTGCAATACACTCAACACGGTTGTGACCTAACTACGGTGTATCCATGGCTTTGGTATACAATGTGAGAGAAAAGCATGGGTATTTGTAATTGAAGACATTTGATAACATTAAGCATTCAAGATGGTTCAATCATAGTTAAAAACGAGAATATGGAGTTAGGGTCTCATTGAAACCCTTAGCAACTAAATTAAAACACTAAAACAACAGAAATTAAATCTACAAGGATGCTCTGGCTAATCCAGGCATGAACCCTAAAATCCTCTACTCACTTCTATTTATACATGCAAAAGTACCCAAAAGACCAAACCCTAAATTTACTTTAAAATAGAAATTAAATACAAATTACTCTAACCCACGTCGCTCAATAGCTTCTCCTCTGCTTGTGCGGCTCTGAGAACATAATTGATGGAGTGTTTGGTAAAACCCTAGCTCTAGTCATCTCTGATTTAGCTTCTAGGGTTATGATAGAAGCTAAGAAAGAGATGTCTAGGTCTAGAGAGGGAGAAGGTGGTGCGGCTTCTTGTTAATGGTGTCAGGGTGAGGAGATGAGGATGGTGCGGCGGGGGATGGAGATGGAGGTAAAGAGCAGAGCTCTGCTCTGTAATGGAGACGGGAGAGGAGGAAGAAAGAGAAAGTGGAAAAGAGAATGGGGGAGTTGCTCGATGGGTATAGGGTTAGGTTGATTCGTTGTGAGGCAGGCGCGGCGACGGACGATGGAACGGGTTGAGCGAGCGTTGGATGAAGAGCAGGCGATCTGAACGGCTCAGGGAGTATTGGGTAGATTTGGTGTGGAGCAGGGACATCGAGAGAGGATGCGAGCGATGGAGCGACCGTATGATGCATCTGGGCGAGATCTCAACGGCTCGGGATGAGCGGGTTTGGATCCGGGTCGTGGGTAGCTCTAGCCCATGTCTTCCTTGTTGGGTTGCAACTGATTCGCGCGCGGGCTTTGGCTATATGCTCCATAGATGCTCGACTCCAATTCTTAAACTCTTTTGGCTCCTCGATTCTCCGAGCTTTATTTATTGCCTAAAAACACAAAATTAATTAATACAAATATTTATTCTTGAAAACAAAGAAAACACGAGAATGGGATAATATCTGATTTCTAAGCGCAAAAGATGAGTAAAATGCCAATAAAAAGGTGTATAAATATGCACTATTTAGCACTCATCAAATACCCCCAAACCTGAATTTTACTTGTCCTCAAGTGAAACAAATTAAGAAATCCTAACTATACCACTTGTCGTAGGTCTCTCGAATGCATTTAGCGTATGCACTAAGCCTTTAAACCGCTAGGTGTCCCTAGTGGACGAGTTGTAGTCTCGTGAGAGTTTACCCGGAGGTGTACCCACAAAACCTTCTCCAACTTCAGAGTGTAAAGAGTCTCAAGCCTCCAAGAAGCTATGAGGACATAGAGTTTCTGCATGCTAGTAACATGAAGTTAGAACTACCAAAGAATGCATTCTCATCCTTAAGTCTTTGGCGAGAAGTAACCATACCATATGAAAGAATTGGATTCGATTGTGATCATAAGTCTCAACTTCGCCTCACCATTAGGGTTTTATGATAATTGCACTCAAAAAGATCGCTTTTTAGTCTCTCATGTGTGCAAAGTGGAATAAAGAGAGAAATCCCGCACAAGTTGTAGGTAAGAAGGATAACCTTCCGAAATAAAATCTGGAGACTCCACAGAAATGTGGACAAAAAGAATCTTTTTCTGATGATCTCTAAGAAATGAAATCAACCATTAGTAAGGGGTGGGAGTACTCACTCACTTCTCACCCGATCGGCAATTAACATCAATCTCTCATAGGAACCATAGAAACGTCTTCACTCTTCGGTCTTCAAATGTTGATGACGAACTTCTAAACTTCACAAAACTTGACAATTTTTAACTTTTCTACTCAAATTCCTTGTTGTTTGGATTTTTTTTTTAAATTCTTCTTTACCATGGTGGTAGCAAAAATAAACTACAATATTTTTTTTTATTTTATTTTTTTTGATTTGATTTGATTTTTTTTTTTTTTTTTTTTTTATTAAAAAAAGTGAAAATAAAAATACAAATAATGAAACAACTAACTCCATGGACAAAGGACTTTAACACTCAATTTTTCCACAACTTGTATTGTCTTGATTTTATAAATTTTATTAATTCTCATCCTATTTTCTTTTCTTTGTTGCACACAAACCTTGGACTATATCAATTTTTCTTTCCATATTCGATGATGCTCCGCTTTCTTGATGATATGTTTCTATGGGTCTTCTTTGATTGAGAGAGAGAGATGCTAACTGCAAATCGATATTTAGAAGGAGTTTCATCTTTAGACGTCACCCTCATGATTGACAAAAACTAGCACTCAAGAGATCAAAAGTAGTCTTGAAAATGGTGCGAGAAGTTGCACCATTCCTACCCGGAATTTACGTATGGTGACACACACTCTAACAGACTTTTCTAGAAAGTTGCAAAAATTGAAGGTTGGTGCCTCACTTGATGTAAATTGGGTAGTCTCCACTATGGGTGATCACAATTCTACTCACCGAATATCTAAACAAGACCTAATTAAGCCCTCCGGTATGGTTAAATCCAACTTTAACGCTCACAATCAACTAAGGAACCCGATTGCGTTCTCCGGTACTTCTAACTTTTGTTATTTCGGTCAAAACTCTCTATGTAAACATAGCTAGAAGCATGCTAGTGACTCTAAAATCTCTAAAAGTTGGAGGTTTTTATTTGCAAAAAGTTTTTGAATTTTTTTTTTTTTTTTTTTTTGTAAAATTAAAAGATATAATAAAAGACTAAAAACTCTAAATGCAAATGCACCCCCAAACCTAAATCAAACATTGTCCTCAATGTGTCGACATATAGAAAAATTTTAAACAAATCACATACCTAGAGAACTATCTTTGATAAGAGAAAAGGGAAGAAATTACCGGATGTCGGCAGGAGCAAGGTTGAGCTTCATTAATCAAGGCAAAATCCAACATTCTCAGTGGTGATCATATCGGATTAGCACAAAAAATGCACAAGAAGACTCAACCGATTCAAGAAAGAAAAAATTAACAAGTCATACTGGATTATATACAATGAAGATAATGTCTGTAAACATTAACATTCTTACAAATATAACAAAAAAAATGGGCTTTGGTTTATGTGGGAATTTGGTTTATTGGGCTTTGGTTTGTTTGGGATTTGGTTTGTATGGGTTTTGATTTGGTTTATGTGGAATTTGGTTTGTTGGGAATGTACAGCCCAGTGGGACTGTGGGCTCAGTTTGGTTTAAGCCCAGGTTTTGTGCAAAACCTAGTTGTTGTCAAGGCCCATATGTGCGACCCGATAAAAGGCACGACTTAGTGGTTTGATTGTGAGCAGAGCCCATGTGATGTTAAACGACCCAGCAGTGTGGGTTATGTGGGCTCTGAATTTGGTTTTTGTTAGCGACCCGGATTTTTTTTTTTTTTTTTTTGAAACTTGCACAGCCCAGTTGAACTGTGGGCTTAGTTATGTGCAGACAGCCCAACAGTTTGATTGTGAGCAGCCCAGCTTAGGCAGAAGCAGCCCAGCAGTGAGCAGAGCCCAGCAGAGAGGCTTATGTGGGCTTAGTGTGTTGGCAGAATGTAAAGCCCAGGTTGGGCTTCAGCTGTGTGGGTTTTGTCCACTGCACAGCATATACTCAGGTTGCTTTGGTGCGAGGGATTAGCACAGATTGTGCAAGACTTATGCCCAGCTCTGGCAGGGCACGGGTTGGTTTCCAGCTTATGTGCAGCCTAGGTCTCAATGCAGCTTATGCTCTGGTCAGGCCAAGCACAACTTGACAACAACTCTCACAAATGACATACACCAGCTTCAATTACTAAGGGATAATGGTTGCCGCTGATGAAAGGGTGCACAGCATAAGTTTTGTGCTCAGCACAACACAGAACAACACAGATTTATAAAAAGACACCTAAATTCTCAAAGCTAAACACACAAGGGTGCTTGTCATTGCTGGTAGTAATTACACAGCACAGGCTATGATGAAGTACACAGCACAGGCTTAAGTGCAGCTCAACACACAGGGCTAACTTGCACAACACAGGTTTGAGAGCAGTCAATATATATTCAAATGTCACAGGACTGTGACTGTGCACACAAATGCAAGGATGCACTGAATGGTTTATGCACAACTCGCACTGGTCAGGAAAACACAAATTCTCAAAATGACACAGTACTGGTTTGAGTGCAGTGCAGCTTATGCACTGGTCAGGCCAAGCACAGGTTGTGTGCAAAGATGATGCTCAGAGTTTAAACAGGCAGATACATGGGTTGGCTTTTTCAGCTAGCAGCTATGACCCAACACTTGCAGCTTCAGGGTCTAGCAAGGTGGTTTCACACAGGCTCACACAAGGGTGTATGCTAGTTTAACATATTCTGTGGAGTCATGGAGTCACTTACCTGAGTTTGCGGTTGCTCGAGCTTTGTGACTCGGGCCTGCGCTTTCTTGGCCTTGGAGGCTTTGCTCGGCAACGCGGCAAGCCTGTGACAAGTAATATGGGTAGCACAGCTGGGTTGGCTCAGCCTTACCACATGCACCTGAGAATAACTTGGACTGACTGGGATTAATATGCAGGGCAATAGGATAAGTTCTTTGGACTGAATGGGTACAAAAGTTACATTAAACACTAAGCTGCAGGGTACTGAGGCTTATAAAGCTCTAGCTCAGATGAAAAGAAAATAAGATGCAAATGAGATGGATCAAATGCACAAATACATGGATTATGCTAGGCTACACAAGGTAATGAAATATGCACTAAAAACTGAAGTAAAATAAAGAACAATGGAACTAAGTTACACTACGAAAAGTTAAGTTACACTATGATGCAAATGCATATATACAGGGGTAGTAAAGAATAACAGTGAAGCGAGCCAATGAACACAGGGCACGCGCCAAGTCCCCGGCAACGGCGCCAAAAACTTGGCAGGCCTCGGGATGTGTATAAATTATGGCCTACGGTGATACCGCAAGTGCACGGCGTCTATCGGAGACGCGGCAAGTACGGGTCGATCCACGAGACGAGGGGTGCTTCTTGTATGATCTAAGGCTTCTTCAATTTCTAAATGAGTAACATAGTGACAACGAGAGATTTTGTGCCGATCATTTTGATTTTGAACCAAGTGAACCTAAACTAAGGTAAACGGTGACAAAGGGGCGCTTGGGTTATCAAATCCACCTCTAAATTCCTATTCACGTGTTGAACTAAATTGAGCTTCTTGTTGTCTGTGATTGATAAGGGCGGGTGTCAATTCCACCACCTATCTCTCCTGTAATGCCTCGATTAACGGCTAAAGTCTTGACCCGAGCATTAGTTGTCTAATTTAGTACACCTAGTCAGGGAATCGACATTTGTATCTAAGGTTGAGTCATTTACACTCAACATGAGTTTGTGACCTAACTACAGTGTATCCATGGCTTTGGTATACACTTTGTGAGAGAAAAGCATTGGGTATTTGTAATTGAAGACATTTGATAACATTAAGCATTCCAAGATGGTTCAATCATAGTTAAAAACGAGAATATGGAGTTAGGGTCTCATTAAACCCTTAGCAACTAAATTAAAACACTAAAACAATGAAAATTAAATCTACAAGGATCTGCAGCTAATCCAGGCATGAACCTAAAATCCTCTACTCACTTCTATTTATACATGCAAAAGTACCCAAAAGACCAAACCCTAAATTTACTTTAAAATAGAAATTAAATACAAATTACTCTCACCCACGTCGCGCAATAGCTTCTCCTCTGCTTGTGCGGCTTTGAGAACATCATTGATGGAGTGTTTGGTAAAACCCTAGCTCTAGTCATCTCTGATTTAACTTCTAGGGTTATGATAGAAGCTAAGAAAGAGATGTCTAGGTCTAGAGAGGGAGAAGGTGGTGCGAGGCTGCTTGTTAATGGTGTCGGGGGTGAGGAGATGAGGATGGTGCGGCGGGGATGGAGATGGAGGTAAGAGGCGAGCTGCCTTTCCTGATGGAGATAGGAGGAGGAGGAAGAAAGAAAGTGGAAAAGAGAAATGGGGAGTTGCTCGATGGGTATAGGGTTAGGTTGATTCGTTGTGAGGCGGCGCGGTGACGGACGATGGAACAGGTTGGCGGCGTTGGATGAAGAGCGGGGCGATATCGAGCGGCTCGAGGAGTATTGGGTAGATTTGGTGTGGAGCGGGGACATCGAGAGAGGATGCGACGGCGATGGAGCGACCCGTATGATGCATGGGGCGAGATCTCAACGGCTCGGGATGACGGGTTTGGATCGGGTCGTGGGTAGCTCTAGCCCATGTCTTCCTTGTTGGGTTACAAACGATTCGCCTTGCGAGCTTTGGCTATCTCTGCTCCATAGATGCTCGACTCAATTCTTTTGCTCTTTTGGCTCCTCGAATTCTCGAGCTTTATTTATTGCCTAAAAAACACAAATCTAATTAATACAAATATTTATTCTTGAAAACAAAGAAAACACGAGAATGCGGGATAATATCGATTTCTAAGCGCAAAGATGAGTAAAATGCCAATTAAAAGGTGTATAAATATGCACTATTTAGCACTCATCACTTACCGTGTTCCCACTTTAAGGTAAATACCTTAATGATTTGATTTGAACTGTTTGCAAAGATGCAACACGCACACACAAGTACTTATATTTTTTCTCGGCTAATGTGTATGGATGGATAGGGCGTGATGTCTTTGATCCTTAATTCGTTTTTGTATCCGACTTTGTAATGTATTTCTACAGTGGTACTACGGGTGTTGCAATAGCTAGTCTTTTCGTGAGTCTCATGTCTCCTTACAACACAACACAGGTATATGCTAGTCTTTCGTGAGTCTCGTGAGTTGATTCAATCCTTTAGAAGGAAAAATCTCTGACCCGTCACACCTTGTGTTATAGTGATTTTCTTTTTAGCCTCTAGGTATATTACGAACTAGATTTCTTTAATCTTACGATGAATTGATCAAGAAAGTAGAAGGGCACATTTGGATACCATTAATTTGAGTTTAATATATATCCCAAGACTAGTCGAATGGTGTTTTTAAGTTCTAAGAAATAGTTGGTGTTCATTTTAATGGGTAAGTGTGACCATATGTTTAACTAGTTTACTTACGATCACTTTTAGTTGCTCTCACTGAGGATAGTTTCTTTTCCAAATTTTAGGCACATAGTTAGTGGAAAATTTCAACACCTAGTTAAATCATCTACCCTCTCGATCACCATGAAGTCTTTTTAGTGTGAAAAAGTATGTCGGCAGGCTCTGTTGAGAGGTTACCATTTTATCCATCACATTTATACATTTTTGTGTTTTTTTTTAGTTTGGGAAAGTACTTACAATTCTTGAATTATTGCAGATCCCAAAATTGTTGATTTTGAAGTTGCAAGGTTGCAAGTCAATCAAGAGATGACTACGAGAGAATAGAAGGTAACTTTGGATGGCTCCCGAGGTAGGCATTGTAAGTGTTTGTTGCGGGTGTCTTTGTTAAGAATGGTCGGTATCCAACAAGCTCTCGTTTCTTTGGGTTGAAGTTGTCTTTATGAACCTTATAACTTATATATACTTGTATACTTTTTGTATGAATTCTATTTTCTTTTGTGATTTTTGAACCCAAGTGTAAAAGCTGTGATTCTAAGTTATGAATTGAGCAACCAATGCAAAGATTTTTATTTACATGGTAATTAGAATTCAATTTATAATTTTATTTCAGGTAATTTGAGTTTAATTTAGATTTATTCCATTCCAATCACTGGGTCTGTCACGAATTCAATTAATCATTTTGGAATTAAATTGAATTTCTATTTTTAGTATTATAAAACTATATTTACGACGTAATCATTCTTGTCCTATCTAGCGACAACACTGAAAGTATCGTTATTCTGAGTCAACCTGAAAGTGTCGTTCCATAAAAAGACACTAAATCTACGTCACTTTCATCGGCAAGTCTAAAGTGTCTTATATCTCGCTAATACGACACTTTCTAACTATCTTAAAACGGGTTTTTTCCACTAGTGCATGCTGATTGTATGTGATGCATTACATGCATTGAGCATACACGATATTTCATAAATATCAAATCCTTAGTTATTTTAGCATCACAAGCTACTTCCTACAGTGGGTCCCACGATCCACTCATTCGAGACATCAAACATGTCACAAGGCGGGGATACTTATCAAATTGGTCCGGGGTTTCACGGCGTGCAACGCTCCATTACTGATAACGTGTCGGGGAGGCATAGACGGTTAGAGATGATGGGAAAAGTGGGCAAAGACGTGGTCGTGTGACAATCACTTACACGACCCCACTACTCCATTACTCCACTTCCTACGAGACGAAGGTTGTGCTCAATGACTTGTATAAATAGGTTCTCCTACCTATTTTCAAACAACACAGACAAACACATAAAACCAAGTGTTGTCATTCGTATCCAGAAAACACCAGAACTGATAGCTTACATCATTGCAAGCCAGTTTCTCTTTCTGATACAAGTCATAAACAGCCAACACCTTCACAATCTCAACACCTTCTTCGCTTCCCTCCCTAAGATCAACCCCATCTCCTTCATTTTGTGACCGAAGTAAGTCTGGAATGACCATTTCTTAGTTTAGGCCAGACTTGTATAGATTGATCTCTCGAATCAAAAAAGCACTCCCGTGCAGTGCATTTGTTTAGGGTTTAGATCCATTTCTCATCCACACACACACCCAAAATTACCGAAACCAACAGAAATAGTTTTCACCCATAAACAATGTGATATTCCAAGCATCCCAGCATCACATCCAGGAGAGTATGATAAGATTGTACCAAATCCTATATGCGTGGATTCAAGGAGATGCGATTAAAGTGGCTGACACTGGGGCCGAAGCCTCCTTCATGTTTAGAAGCTTGAACGCAGTCACCACCTTTACCGGTGAATGCAACGGAAGCACATCTTCCACGAAGAAATAGGTTCAGGATAATTACACATTGGGACTACCAGAATGGGATGCTTTCACTGCTCTCAACCAGCTATTTTCCGATTTCAACATCATCCTTTCCCGAAGTTTTACGAGCCGCAAGAATTTCTCAACATGAAGCCGACACGTGCATCAAAGACCCCAAAAGCACGCCACGAGATACATTCACATATCCTGGATACGCCATCGGATCTAACGGAAGTATAACTGGGATTTGCTCACCGCACTCCATGCGATGGTCTAAGATTCAGAAGATGATTCAAAGGAGGTCTTTTGGAACAAAGTCCTTGAAGACTTGATAGCAGCACATCGGCAACAGAACGTCTCTCAACTCGTCTACTCCACCCAATGGCTCCAGAAGATTTAGACCATGCAAGCATCCACAACATATCATTATCAAAATCAGAAAGTCTAGGTACCAAATAACCTAAATTCAAGGATGAACCAACATCGCAACCACAATCTCCAAGATTAGCCCTGACATTATTTCATTCATCCATCCATCCCAAGAGTGCAATGGAGTTTGGTAAATTTTGAAATCCACTAGAGAGGTTAGATACTCATTCTTATGGAGTCAGAACTTTATTACACATTCTGGAGAAAATCGATAAAGTGCTTGTTGGGTGAATACATGCGAGAGCACCCACCTCGAGTTCTCTGGCTCGCCTTTTGTCTTGATTATAACTATTGGAGATTGCTTTGTTACCATTAATGCTCGCTCTACCATCGCTAACAAATGACGAAGAGGAGCCAGATACTGTAGATGAAAGAACGGAGCTGGACGAACAACAAAAACAAAAGAGGGTCGATACCCCTTTTCATACGAACGCATTTTCTAGGGTTTGAACAGAATAAGGATTCCTCCTTGCTCCATGAACGGAATAGATGGCCGGGCGCACCCACGCTCATGCTCCATAGCCGAACAAGTAGTGTGCCAATATCTCCGCTCCATGGAGATCGAACCAGCAAGCGCTCAAGACGAGGAACACCCGGTCGCTCAACCTACTTGACTCTCCACGGCTCCAACACTCCGTAGTCAAGCCAACTCTCCATGGCTCCATCACTCCGTGGTCAAGCCAACTCTCCATGGCTCCAGCGCTCCATGTTTAAGTTAGCGCCAACGCTCCAGCATTCTGTGATCTCGCCAGCAAGCCTTCCAAGTACCATTTACACCGTTCCACGGACTGAAACCATCAGCGCCATCATCACCTCTTGGTAGCCAAAGTTTCAGTGCCATCATCACCGTTCCTAGAAGAAACGTCGAGAAACATATCTAAAATACTCTCGCCTACTTTTGTTGCTGCTCTCTCCGTTGATCCAAACCTTTGGTGCTAACACCAAGATGTGAAAACAAAACAAACAATGTGAAAGCAAGGAAGATGGGCAACGCCTTTTAAAGGCATGGTGTTTTTGGATTTCGACTAGAGAAAGGTTTCTCCTTTTGGACGCGCACGAAATAAGGCAGTCGGGCCCGCGGTGTTGGCGTTCCATGATGTTAATTTTCACGGCCAGGCCAACACTACGCCAATGATCCGTGGCCCCACCCAAGCCAGCAACGCCAACAGCACGCGTCCCAAGCCAAGCCAAACGGCTCCGTGTCCAATCCGCACCAAGCCGAGTCGCGCCCAAGCCGCGCCAAGCCAAGTCGCGTCCAAGCAAACCGCCCAAGCAAAGCCGAGTCGCGCCCAAGCCAAGTCAAGTCGCGTCCAAGTCGCGCCAAGCCATCTCCGCGTCCAATCCGAGCCAAATCGAGATAGCACCGTGCCAGCGTCCCATTGGTCTTACCAAGCAAGCCGCGCCATCTGCTACTTCGATTAGCCTCCCATCCACTACTTCAGGTTGGCGGTACCATCCGCGACCCAAGTCAACTCCAACCTAGCATCCTGCGCGAGATGCCCAACCTAGGCGAAGACCACACAAGCCATTCCTTAACCGCAGGCTAAAATGCCGCACCTGCCAACGTCCCATAGCGAAGATGAATCTATGCAAAATCCGCCAGCACAAGGATCACAGATTTCTCATGCCTTCCATTAAAGGTTAGTTGAATTTCCTTGGCGATCTCTTCACATATTGCTCTATCGATTTTACTCTCGCCTGTCACCATCTCATGCGTACCCCGCAACAATGCCACTGTTACGTGCTAAGCAGGGGACTTAATGTTGATGGTGGTATTTGGCTTAGGGTTATAATCGTAAAACCTTGGATCAGATGTGACGTCACTCTGCAAAGAAATGGTGCTGCGAATACTAACCTCTCCACCGACACATTTGTTGAGCCGCTCAATATACTTCTATCCATAACACTCTGTATATTCTGGCACCTCGCCAATACTAGACTCACTGAGTACCTTCATGTGCTATGTTCCCTAGCAGAACCCTTAAATCGGTATGGCATGACGAATTTATGTTCACTAGCAGCGGAGTAGCATGAACCTCTAAGTACCAAAGTTAAGGCCATTGCACAAAATACTCAGACAGAATGCACACTGCATTCTGTAGATAAATATTTTGTGTGGCAGTATACAAAATCCAACCAATTAATGTAATGACTCACAAAGAACTCATAAACCCGACTAGTTGATGCGTGTCGTAGGTGCAATCAAATTAATCAATATTTCCACTCAATTAAAAATAATATAATGGAAGTCAAGTTCGTTCCCACGAGGGAGCAGGAGATTCTAGTTGTAAAAATTGTCACGAAAGGGGGGTGTAAAAAGCAAAAGAAAATAAACAAAACAATTAAAAGATAAAGTTGAAAGCAATAAGAGACAAGATCAAGGAATCCTTCTTCGTTCTAAACAATGAATCAATTTATGTTCTTTTCCACTTGTTATTAGTCACATATTATCACCAACCGTAGGTAAAGCGACTAGATCGGTGCTAAACCTAAATCCCTTGTATCATGGATACGGAAGTTCTCGAATACTGATTCTATTTACCAAACCACCTAGTAGTAGATCACTCTAGATGTAATTTAAATAAACGCATTAAGGTTTATGAACTTATTAGGTTAATATTAGTAGTTAAACTCTTAGATCAAGGTCTACTTGCTAACGTTGTTTTCACACAAAATTGCTCCACGGAATCCCTCCGCAAGGTCTCGTGTTTGCTACTTATGTAAAGAGTCAAGAAACGATTACTTATCCCCTAACTTTCACTAGCTTTAGATCAAATTAATAAATCAATTTAGTTGGACACCCAAACAATCTATGAATCAATCATGAATGTCTTTAAGATCATTCCTATTAGTAAAAACAAACGATAATCATGTGAAAAACTTCAAGATAGAATTGAAAACAAAAACTTAAATCATATGTTAAAAACTAGGAATTCATCCTCAATCAATAAAATTAGCTACTCATGTTAAAGAGTTCACACAAAGAATAAGAAAAGAAAAGTGTTGTGTGTGTAGAGATGTGTGTAAAGATGTAGAAAACTTCTCTATTTATAGGCTTCAATATTCTCCAACTCTTCCAAGGATTAGAATCCTTTTCCTTTAGCAATTCAACTTCCAAATTCAAGTCTTTCTCAACTCTTCATCTTCTCTTTCCCAAATTTGAGCCAAATTCTCCATCCGATTCTAGTCCAAGTCTTCACACCCATGAGAGAAGTCCATAGAAAATTCTGGAATTTTTGCTCGCCCAAAATCTGGGATTGTGGCCGGATCCGTCACCATGGCCACCCGAGAATTCATAAAATCGAGAGCATATTCCGTCAGTCCACCGTTAGGACTAACGGTAAAAAGGGTCAACCGTCAACTGTTAGTCAAAGGTCAAGGGGGGAGTGAGTTAGACAACGAGTCGAGCAGTCTTAGTCGGTGAGTGGTCTGTTGGGTCAGATCGGCTCATCGGGATCGTTGCAAACGGTCATCGGACTCGTGCCGGATCGGTCATCGCCGCAGACCGTCGACTTCCGTGCGTAATGGAAAACCCGTTGAGTTCTGGTTGTTTTCGGACGTTTCCCAGGCCAGTTTCAGGCCTTTCTATTCTTCAGTTCCTGCACAATTCCTAAACATTCATCTATTGTAACTCCATGTACAATTGCTGCTTGAATTGAACTGGGCAAGACATCGAATGACATCATTCTCTGCAGACTTCTTCTTGTCTTGCTCCATCAATTTCCAACAGCAGCACAATTTCAAATCGCCACCAGCCATGCCAAACTCTCAATTAGAATCATCTCATTCAATAGTAGCAGTGAAGTCTCGTTCTTCATCCACAGACCCATAGCAGCAATCCCATACTTAGTTCCAACTTCTTCTTCTTGTTGATTCACACCCTCTCGCTTCTCAAGCTCGGGACTTTGACAACTCCCGAGCGCTTAAAGCTGCAGACTTCACTTCACCCCTTGTGCATTCTGAGACCCATTAACTCCATCCAGCCTTAACCCCAAAGATATCCACAAAATCAGTCCCTCTTCCATTGTCTCAAAAAACCATTTCCAAAATCAAAACCCCATCTCTGTCACGTACCAACCCATTATTATCCATATAATTCTTGATCTCAAACAGCCTTCAATTTACCCATATCAACAGCACAGAAACTCTTTGATTCGAACTCAATCTCCACCTTCTCAACTTCACAGACCCTATCATTCAATTGCAGTGCTACCTCATCACTAACCCATTACAGCAGCATCAGGTTCATCCGCTCTTTCTCTTCAAACAACAAACAAGCAAAACCCATCTCTATTCTTCTCGAGAGCTCAAATTAACCCATTCAATCACCAAATCGAAATTCAACCACAAAACAATCCCGATCCGTATCAACCACATTCATCAATTCATCAAAACCCATTCTCCAATTCGATTATAGCCACACAATTTCTCGATTCTCGTCTGCGCATCTACACTAGCTTCACAACAACGGCACTCATCTCGTTGTTCTTCATCGTTTCTTTCTTTCGAACAATAGCGAGAACCATTCTCGGCTAACACCGATTTCAATCCTCTCTTCTCGATCTCGCTCTACATCAAGAACAATCTCGATTACTCGAACCCATTTCTCACCACCAACAAAAGCAGCTTCTCGATCTTAAATCCATTACCACCAACACTGCTCAATCGCTGTCAACCGTACCCATCTCCCTCGTTGTGTTCTTGATTCAATAATCGACCATAAACCATCGTCGATTTTCTCTCAGTTTCATCCATCATACCTCGAGCTCCACATCAAATTCTCCCATCTCTCGGTTTAACTAGCAGCAATGGCTGCTCTCTCTTTTCTTTCTCAATTTCAGTCTGGTGGAATAATATAATGGGATGAAATATCACTTTGGTTTTAGGGTTGGGAATGATTGGGATGCTATTTGCGCCCAAGATAAGGACCACCCATTGATAATTACAACCTCCCAATAATGATAAGGGTACCATGTATGACCCCTTAACCGTAGGCTGGTTTGTGTTTAGTACGCCTCCAAGAAGAGTTGCCCCTTAACCGTGGTTAGGCTCCATATATCAATCACCCGTAAAATGACCTTTTTGCCCTTTTGGCTCAAATTGGGTGATTTCTTCTTCTTTCCTCCGTGCGACTCCAAAGTAGCTATAAAACTCAAAACAAGCGTAAATACATAATTTACACGAAAAATAGCAAAGAAAGCATAAACTACTAGATAGTAAATACTTTGTATTATACACATATCAAATTCCCCCACACTTAGACTTTTCTAGTCCTCGAGCAAATCAAACCAAAACTCACAACTTCAAAGCGTTCGGCGTCACAAGCATCAAAGAGTTATGAAGACATAGAGTTTCGCATGCTAGTAATAAGAAGTTAGAAATACTAAAGAACATATTCTCATTCTTAAATGTTGAGTGAGAAATAACCACACCATAATGAGAGAACGCGTGTTTGAGAAACGATCAATAAGCATTTCGCCTCGACTTCTGCCTCACCAAAAAGGAATTTATGATAATTACACTCAAAAAGACGGCTTTTTTATGGGTCTCACATGTGTGCAGGTAGGAATGAAGAGAGAATTCCTGCAACACGTTGAATGGTGGGAAGGATAACTTCCGAAATTTTGAAAAACCCACATCTTTTAATATTTTGAAAAAAACCATTTTTCTGACGATCTCTAAGAAAGGAAATCAACCATTTATTATTGAGGATGAGATTACTTACTCACCTTCACATCCGATCGCCAATTATGACCACTCTCACGGTATCCAATAGAAACGTCTTCCGCTCCTCGTCTTGATCTTCTTCCGTCTTCGGTTTCAACTATTGGTGATAAACTCTCGAATATCACAAATCCTTGACAATTTGTAACCTTTTTACCTTAAATCCTTGTCGCTTGAAACCTCCTTATAAATTTTCCTTCCCCACGGCTTATTAACAAAACAAATATTTCTCTTTTTTTTTTTTTTTTTTTTTTTTTTGAAATTAACAAGAGAAATTAAATACAAAATAAACCATGGCCGTGGAAGAAGTATTTTACCGCTTGATTCTTCACAACTTGTATCGCCTCAAAATCATAAACTTCAACAATTCTCACCTTTTGATTTTCTTCGCTCTTATAAATAAGTCTTCATACTTGGATATAAAATTACCTCATTGTATTGTAAGTCCTCAACATATATGTAAAAATCCGCTCATTTGTATGTTGCTTTACTTGTATTTGAAATTTGCTCTTTTTCTCGTTCCGTTGCTTTGTAAACCTTAAACTTTTTCCAACTTTCCTTGTAAATTTTGATGTCGCTCCTTGTTGATGATGAGAGTGTTTCTATGGACCCGTTGTTGTCGCGAGAAAGAATGGTGCTAACTGCAAATCGAACTACAAAAAGGAGGCTTTCATCTATAGACGTCACCCTTATGATTGACAAAATTAGCACTCAAGAGATCAAAAAGTAGTGCTTCTATTGGTGGGAGGTTGGGTAGCTCACCATTCTACCCCGGAATTTACGTACGGTGACACACACTCAAAAGAAAGCTCTTTAGTAGATGGAAAATTTCTGGTCGGTGCCTCACATGATATGAATACGGGTAGTCTCCACTAATGATTGACCAAAGCAACTCTAATAATGCATTTCTCCACGCACCAAATTCGCATCAATTTTATTATGATTAAATCCATTATTTAACACTCTAATAAACAAGAAATCCGAATGTAGTTCTCTAACATTTCCAAGTTCAATTATGTCGGTCAAAATCTCTATGTAAACATACCTAGAAGTATGCTAGTGACTCTAAAATCTCTAAAAGTTGGAGTTTTTAAGTAAAACTTTTTTTTTTTTTTTTTAATTTTTTTAATTTTTTTGTAATTTTTTTTAAAATACATGCTTAACCACTCCCCCACACTTAAACCTTACATTGTCCTCAATGTAATTGAATCCTCTAGTAAAGTCAAGGTGGAAGATTTTAACATGATAAGGAACAAGAAAAAGAAATAACAAAAAAGAAAAAAAAGATAAGAAATACAAAACCGATGGGTTGCCTCCCATTAAGCGCTTGTTTTAAAGTCGACGGCCCGACTTAGCTCTTGTAAGATTCATTCCCCATATACTAACAATCTGAAAATTTGAGGATCCACCCATAATACCTGTTTTGCAAACAATAACTCCATACAAATATTAGCACAAGAAAACAATAGTGAAATTATCGCTCGATAGAAATTTCCCCCACACTTATTCTCGTCCACACTCGGAAGTGTATAAAGAATATAGAATTTGGGAACTTCCATGTATTCCTCTTGGCAAACCTGCATAGTGTTAGAATCAAGTGTTTCCAATGGTGGATATCTAGAAACAAAATCATCCAAAAATACTTTCGAAGCACATATATTCAAACCAATAAGAGGTAAAGGAGAAGAATCAATATGCAAAGGATTAGACAAACCTTGCACAATCTCTTGTATTATAGAATCCTCTTTCATCCTTAAAAAATTCAAGTGAATTACTTACCTCTTGTATATCGTGGTCCTCTATTAAACCTTGCAACCATTCTTCGTCGTTTTCTACCTTAACCAAAGTCTCGGTATCATCATAATCATTAGCAAGTTCAATTGGGTCTTCCACAAAATCAATGAATGTGGTTTCATCCTCTAGCATCATCTCTTCAACATTCTCATCATCGGAATCGGGCCATTCACTAAAATGATTTTCATCGGTATAGATTGTAAGATCTTCATGTGCGGGTGTTACACCGCTTTATAACAATAGGTAAGTCACACCCAATCTCCTCCTTTTGAATAGGTGAAGGATCGTTATTATGATCCGGAGTTGGAATAACTTCCTCATTGTTGCAACGTTCATACACTTCCGGGACTCATATCTTTCCCTAAAAATTTTTCCAAGCAATAAATGCATCTTCCCTCAAGCTCTTCCTTTTGAATAGGTGATTGATCATTATTAAGATCAAGGCTCAAGTAATCTACACTAGCGTCATCAAAAGTCTCCAAAGGTTGGTTAATTTGTTCGTATAATTTCTCCGAATTCCTTTGAATTTCTCGATGTGATTCTTGCAACTTTTGTTGAAGATCCCCAATCATGGCGTATATCTTATCTCGCAAAACTAGAGAATTTCGATCATAAACAAAACTATCCTCCCATCCTTGTGATTGTCCACTTACATACCCGTCATAAGGTTGTTGATATGTATGAGAATATCCATAATGTGCTGTAGGAATTTGATCATAGCCAAAAGATTGGTTTTGATTGTATCCTAAGGATGGTTGGAAGTTGTCATAATGTTGAGGTTGAAAACCGTATTGATTGTTGTAATATGCTCGCTCTTGTCCACCATACATGGAAAACCGGCACCTGAAATAAGATTCTCAAAAACTAAGTTAGATACGGTATAGAATCCAACAAAGCAAGAATAAACCAAAAAGAAAAAATAAAAACAACTAAAATCGTCAGTTGCTCCTATGTGACGCAAAATTTGATCGTGTCGTAGGTGCAATCAAATTAATCAATATTTCCACTCAATTAAAAATAATATAATGGAAGTCAGGTTCGTTCCCACGAGGAGCAAGAGATTCTAGTTGTAAAAATTGTCACGAAAGGGGGGTGTAAAAAGCAAAAGAAAATAAACAAAACAATTAAAAGATAAAGTTGAAAGCAATAAGAGAGACAAGATCAAGGAATCCTTCTTCGTTACGAAACAATGAATCAAGTTATGTTCTTTTCTACTTGTTATTAGTCACATATTATCACCAACCGGTAAAAGCGGCTAGATCGGTCTTAAACCCCTAAATCCCTTGTATCACCGGATACGGAAGTTCTCGACTACCGGATTCTATTTACCAAACCACCTAGTAGTAGATCACTCTAGATGTAATTTAAATAAACGCATTAAGGTTTATGAACTTATAAGGTTAATATTAGTAGTTAAACTCTTAGATCAAGGTCTACTTGCTAACGTTGTTTTCACACACAATTGCTCCACTAATCCTCCTCAAGGTCTCGTGTTTGCTACTTATGTAAAGAGTCAAGAAACGATTACTTATCCCCTAACTTTCACTAGCTTTAGATCAAATTAATAAATCAATTTAGTTGGCCACCCAAACAATCTATCAATCAATCATGAATGTCTTTAAGATCATTCCTATTAGTAAAAACAAATGATAATCATGTGAAAAACTTCAAGATAGAATTGAAAACAAAAACTTAAATCATATGTTAAAAACTAGGAATTCATCCTCAATCAATAAAATTAGCTACTCATGTTAAAGAGTTCACACAAAGAATAAGAAAAGAAAAGGGTTGTGTGTGTAGAGATGTGTGTGTAAGATGTAGAAAACTTCTCTATTTATAGGCTTCAATATTCTCCAACTCTTCCAAGGATTAGAATCCTTTTCCTTTAGCAATTCAACTTCCAAATTCAAGTCTTTCTCAACTCTTCATCTTCTCTTTCCAAATTTGAGCCAAATTCTCCATCCAATTCCTAGTCCAAGTCTTCACACCCATGAGAGAAGTCCATAGAAAATTCTGGAATTTTTGCTCGCCGGAAAACTGGGATTGTGGCCGGAATCTGACCGATCCGTCACGCCAACCACTCGAGAATCTCTCATCCGTCGAGAGCGTATTCCGTCAGTCCATCGTTAGGACTAACGGTCAAACGGGTCAACCGTCATCAACTTTGTTAGTCAAAGGTCAAGGGGGAGTGAGTTAGACAACGAGTCGGCAGGTCTTAGTCGGGTACTGAGTGGTCCGAGTTGGGTCGAGATCGGCTCATCGGATCGTTGGAACGGTCATCGACTCGTACTGGATCTGGCCATCGCCGAAGACCGAGTCGACTCGCTCGTAATGGAAAACCGTAGAGTTACGGTTGTTTTTGACGTTTCCTGGGCCGCTTTCGGGCTTCTATTCTTCAGCTTCTACAATTCCTAAACATTCATCTATTGTAACTCCATGTATAATTGCTTGCGAATTGAACCGGCAAGATCCGTAGCATCATTCTCTGTGCCTTCTTCTTGTCTTGCTCCATCAATTTCCAACAAAGAAGACAATTTCAAATCGCCACCTCACCATGCCAAACTCTCACTAGGGAATCATCTCATTCAATAGTAGCAGTGAAGTCTCGTTCTTCATCCACAGACCCATAGCAGCAATCCCATACTTAGTTCAACTTCTTCTTCTTGTTGATTCACAGACCCCTCTGCTTCTCAAGCTCAGACCTGCACAACTCGAGCCGCTTCCGCTTGCAGCTTCACTTCACCCCTTGTGCATTACAGACCCATTAACTCCATCTGAGCCTTAACCCAGCATATCCACAAATTTCTCGGTCCCTCTTCCATTGTCTCAGCAAACCATTTCCAAAATCAAACCCCATCTCGTCTGTACCAACCCATTATTATCCATATAATTCTTGATCTCAAAATGACCTTCAATTTACCCATATCAACAGTACAGAAACTCTTTGATTCGAACTCAATCTCCACCTTCTCAACTTCACAGACCCTATCATTCAATTGCAGTGCTACCTCATCACTAACCCATTACAGCAGCATCAGGTTCATCCGCTCTTTCTCTTCAAACAACAGCTGCCAAAACCCATCTCTATTCTTCTCAGAGAGCTCAAATTAACCCATTCAATCACCA
Organism: Papaver armeniacum; assembly: GCA_023531295.1. NCBI lineage: Eukaryota > Viridiplantae > Streptophyta > Magnoliopsida > Ranunculales > Papaveraceae > Papaver > Papaver armeniacum. The sequence continues at coordinate 49,493 of JAJJWW010015032.1, read as the reverse complement.
GCTCGAAATTCAACCACAAAACAATCCCCAGATCCGTATCAACCACAGATTCATCAATTCATCAAAACCCATTCTCCAATTCGATTATAGCCACACAATTTCGATTCTCGTCTGCATCTACCCAGCTTCACAACAACGGCACTCATCTCAGTTGTTCTTCATCGTTTCTTTTCTTTCAACAATAGCAGAAACCATTCTCACTTAACACTCGATTTCAATCCTCTTCTCGATCTCGCTCTACATCAAGAACAATCTCTGATTACTCGAACCCATTTCTCACCACCAACAAAAGTAGCTTCTCGATCTTAAATCCATTACCACCAACACCTGCTCAATCGCTGTCAACCAACGTACCCATCTCTCGTTGTGTTCTTGATTCAATAATCAGCCATAAACCATCGCCGATTTTCTCGCCATCCATCATACCTCGAGCTCCACATCAAATTCTCCCATCTCGGTTTAACCAAAGAAAGAATGGCTGCTCTCTCTTTTCTTTCTCAATTTCAGTCTGGTGGAATAATATAATGGGATGAAATATCACTTTGGTTTTAGGGTTGGGAATGATTGGGATGCTATTTGCGCCAAGATAAGGACCACCCATTGATAATTACAACCTCTAATAATGATAAGGGGTACCTGATGACAACCCCTTACCGTAGCTGGTTTGTGTTTAAGACGCCTCCAAGAAGAGTTGCCCCTTAACCGTGGTTAGGCTCCATATATCAATCGCCCGTAAAATGACCTTTTTGCCCTTTTGGCTCAAATTGGGTGATTTCTTCTTCTTTTCCTCCGTGCGACTCAAAGTAGCTATAAAACTCAAAACAAGCGTAAAATACATAATTTACACGAAAAATAGCAAAGAAAGCATAAACTACTAGATAGTAAATACGGTGTATTCTACACCTATCACTAGTTTGCAAAATTAGGGCTTCGCGCCTCGCGCAGTATACTAGACCCCGTTGGTCGAAACCGTGCTTAACCAAGCTAGGCAACCAAATCCACGATAGCGCACTAAAAGTGCTGAGGTCGCGCCTAAAGATGCCGAATCCTCTTCCATCGACCAATCAAATCGCTTCAAATCCGTATCACAAGCATTGAAGTGTGGCCACGCCAGCAAACGCCTCCACTTCCCGTCGTACCCAATGGGGTTGCTCCAAACCTGCCACGCCTCAAAAGAGGTCGCATACTAAGCTAGCTTCCCAAAACATGCTAGGCTGCCCAAAACACGCTAGCTTCCAAAAACACGCTAGCTTCCCAAAACGCGCCAACTTCCAAAAAGCACCAAACATGCTGCACGATTACACGCACTAATTAGGGTTTCAACATGCCAAAACTTAATTTGGCAAGTTGATACCAAATCCGTCCACGATGCCAATTTTAGCTTTTGGCCACGTCGCAACTGGCATACCGCTATGCCGCGGTTACTAGCATGGCACCATGCCACGGCTATGCCATTAGCATGCCGCTATGCCGTGGCTACGCCACTGTCATACCACTAGCATGTTGCCAATGCCGCATTAAACAAGATGCGGCCATGATCAATGTCCATCTTTTCTCCCGAGATGTAAATCCTCGGCAGATCCACATTCGCTTACAAACCGCAAGACTTGTGGCAACTTTTGGCCACAACGCCAAATCCCTTGGTTTGTGCCGCCAAACCCTAAATTGGCTACGATGCCAATCTTTGGTCATCTTGCCAAAAAGCATGCGCAAGCCATGCCAAATCACGCTACCACGCCTCACCACCAACGAAAGGTAGCCACGATCAACGGCTACCCTTCCTCCCGAGATGCGAATCTCAGCCGTACAAGTTCGCCACAAAACTTGTGGAAAATTTTGGTTTATGCCAAAACCCTAATTTGGTCGCGCCTAAAATATGCGCGAGCATGCTGGCCATGCCACCATACTACTGGACGCCAAACGGAAGGTAACCGCGACCAGCCTACCCTTCACTCCCGAGATGCATATCTCAACCGTACAAGCTTGCCACCAAACCAAACGACTTGTGGCAACCTTTGGCTGCAATACCGAAATTCACCGGTTTATGCCAAACCCAAATTGTCCGTGCCAAAGGCATGCGCAAGCCATGCCAACACCACGCCACGCCGCTGGCTATCAACGGAAGGTAGCCATAATCAACGGCCACCCTTCCTCCCGAGATGCAAAATCTCGGCCGTCGAAGGTCGTCACTGAACCGGCAAGCCTCTCTATTTTAACTTGCCACACATAGCAACATGCTATACATTTTCCAATGAAAACACTCGAGACATCAAAACATGTCACAAACTGGGGGATGCTCATCAGGGTATTGGTCTGAAGGTTTACAGCGTGCGGCGTGTAATGCGCCCGTTACAAGAAAGTGTCATAAAGGTGAGGCAGTTAGTAATGGCAAGAAATAAGTGGTGAAACGCATCTTCATTATGGAAACATCAATTCCACGCGTTACCCGTTACCACTTTTCCACCACTCAACCGCTTCCACTTCTTACGAGGCCAGTGTACGTTTTATTACGACTTGTATAAATAGGTTTCACCTACTTCCCACCAAAGGACAAGTTTTTTGGTCAGGAGAACAATACACATCCAGAAATCACCTGGTAGCTTTCCATTCAGCTCGCTAGTTCAACTTTCGGATACAAGTCGCAAAACACCCACACTTCCAGAATCAACTATATATTCTGGCCTCAACACTTTCTTCTTCGCTCTCCCTAAGACCAACCCTATCCTTCACTTTGTGACCGGAAGCAAGCCCTGGAACGACCATTTCTTGGTTTAGGTAGGATTGTACAGATTGATCTCTCGAATCAAAAGTACTCTCGTGCAGTACATTGTTTTGGGTTTAGCTTTGTTTCTCACCCGCACTCACACGAAATTACCGAAATCAGCGGAAACGGTTTTCACCCACAAACAAATACGTTCCATCATTACCATCATACTCAGGAAAATTAATTTAAGGGTGAACAACAACATTCTTGTGGCTCCGAGTCATCTGTTGAAACTTCTGAACAAAACTGGAACCCGAGACGTCGCTGCCAGTGTCCTTCGTCCAGTTGGTCGAGAGGTACATGTCCATGATTGGAAATCTATGCATATCGTATTTAAGAATTGGTTTACCAACACGGAAGTGGGTATACCACCAATACTGCAAATTACTCCATAATTTAAGTATTTTTGTTAATCTACATTTGTTCATAAAAATTACTTAAATTTAAAAATAATAATTTGGATATTCACCTCTATAAAGCCCCAGAAACCAGTGAAGTTAGGTATACCAATGGATGCTTGATCCATCCCCCAATACATTTCTGCTAAAATTGCAGAGCCCCGGTCATAATCTGGTGCTTTGTCAAGATCTTCTAACGCTTCAAGCCAACCAACATGAGAAGCATGTTAAGTTTGGAAAGAACGTCGACCCAAGACCCATAAGATAAACACCCTTTCGAGTTCGGGATAATCATCTACATTTTTCGAGTTTATTTTGGTTAAGGAAAAACTTCAACGCTGAACATAATACCCCACCTCCTTTCAAATCTTTATGATCTTCACGTATATGTGCTTCCATAAACGAGGAAAGAAGCGTCTGCCATTTATTTTTTGATATCCATTCGTTTTGGTTGTATGGTACAGGATCTCCACAAATGAAATACAAATCAAGACGCATAATTCCCGTTACAAGAATAATATCAACTATGGTTAATTCTTTTGATTATTTAATAATTATTTAAAAAAATAAATTTAAGTTAAGTTAAACAAACTTACCAATTACAAAATCCATAAAATGTAACGTGTATGTCGTCGCCCACCACCTTTCTCTTAATAATTTCGTAATTTTATTGTTGTGTATTCCAGAAACATGCTTCTTCTTTTCTTTTTTTCCCTTACTTGTGCATTCATGAAATGAAATTATGCTACTCAGCATGTGTGTTTTTCCTAGGCATTAGACAGCTTCTGAAATTTGACGCTCGTTTATGATCTACTTAAAACCTAGTAGTTATCGGCTTGGATAGGTAGAGTCTAGAGAGGTTCTTGAGTCTTGACACTCTCCTAAAAGCTTTTGTTCTGCACTGGACATTTGTTTAAGAAGCTCATATTGTGTTGCATTTTCAATTTTTTTTGTCTAAATTAATAACTCCGTGAAAGCAGATGGGATTCTGATGATGCAAGGTCTTCAACCCCTAGTTAGTAAGTTCGCGAATGATTCGCGAATCATTCGCGAATTTTTCCGTATCACGAATTTTACCGTTTTATTCGCGTACGTTTGCAACTCCGAACCCAAGTCGCGTATTATGTGGCATTCCCGGATTATTCGCGAATCGTTCACAATTTTACGTATCCCGAATCCCGAATGATACGCCCGCTTAATTCGCCGTAAATTCTTTAGCTTTTACGTTTTTAAAGGCCCCACTTTTTGGGGTTTACTGCCTCCCGGGCATACACGACCCAATATTAGACGTTGTTGTAATTTTTATGAAATAAAAATGACTGAAAATTTTGAAGGTAAAGGTGAGAGATCTCAAACTCATGACCAAGCATCTAAACCACTATACCACGTCCTCTTGGATGACTAATGTTGTATATATTATTAATATCATCATATTAATTTTATTTTTTCTTTAAATAACTCACACATATGCATAAAAATTGATCTATGACCTTATAAATATAAATTATTTAGTATATATAGATACCGAATTTTCAGAGCCGAACTCACATTTATAAATCGAATTATACACGTACGTATGCCGTTCCGAATTACTGACGAATCACGTCCCGTTGACCGAATCTTGGACCGAATCTGAATTTTACAAAACCGTATAATACTCGTACGTTTGCCGTTCCGTACGTTTTACGAATTCCGAATTGCTAACTAGGCTTCAACCTAGATACTTTGGAATTTTTGATGCTTCAAATAAGAATGTTAAAGCAAAAGGAATTGTTGGCCTTTGGAGAGGGGTCGTCCCTAATGTGCAGAGAGCATTTTTTGGAAATCCAAAGGCAAAAAGACTAAATAACATATACGTTCAGATGGAATTTGTTGCAAATCCGCAACTACCTTTTATCATCAGTGCCATAAGGCTAAGTCCTATGGGCTAGATTAGCCAAAAGTGTTGCAGTTCAAATTTTTTTTTTGTATATTTGTTAATACTAGTTCTCTCTCCTAGCAGTTGCTCGCAGTTGAACTAGTAACGAGATAGTTACGCTGAATGGTTCAGCACAACAAAAATCGCCTTCTCGCTAAATGGTTCAGCGCTCGGAAGAATATTCCAGGGTATCGGCGTTGTTTGGTTCAACGCTTAATAGATTATATCCTTCTCCAAAAGAAAAAAAAAATGAAAATAGATTGTGTCAGATGATAACGTGAAAATAAAAGAAACATAAAAAAGTAAGTGAGATAATAAAGTGTAAGTGAAATGATAAAAGAGGCGCGTTCCGTTCACAGACTTAATTTGACAGAGTCTTGCACAAACTGGCACAACCATTGGATCTTATAAGTTTAGACGGCTGAGATATTAGGAAAAAACACGCGGGTTTTAATAATTGGCCCATGACCCGATTCAATAATTTTTCCATTATGTCTTCTCTTTCTTCTACCGAGATTTTCCCCAAAATATGCTGCATAAAGAACACAACCCTTCCACTGTTGATAATGTTGATACAGAGAATGGAGAAATTCAGTTTTAATCTCCACGGAATTGTTCTGTATCTACAAAGAAAAGTTCAGCTTTAGTCACATCTCCACCATCTAAAAGTTCAGAAAAGTTCTACAAAGATAAGTTCAGTTTTAATCTCCACGGAATGGAGAAATTCAGTTGATAATGTTGGTTGCAGATCAGTCACATCTCCACCATCTAAAAATCAACTTCAATATATTCTTTGAAAATCCACTAACTAGCGCCACACCTTTTTGTTCTCCCAGGGGTGGTGCCGCGCCGGAGTCTCTAAGGTTCCAAAACAGAATTTCAGGCACCTTCATGTACCCCTTTGCTCTAAACTTTCCATCTCCCAATCATTCTCCGGAGCCTCATACGATCGATTTCTTATGTTGTGGTAATTGTTCCAGTATTCCTGCCAGATATTCCTTCAATTTTCCATCGACAACAACATGAAATTAACAAACCAAGAGCAACAGAGACTTCCATTGGCATAAACGAAACAAGATAATTACAAGAAGCTAAAATGGGATACAATCTCATAACAGAATAATAATTTAGGGGGAAAAAAGAAACATTTCGTGAAAAAAGCAAGAAATTTGACAAAACCCAAGTGCAATTGGTTATCGACATCATCTCGATCCCCAAATTGAAACCCTAGACATGAAATAATTTCATAATCCATATAAAACACAAAAAATTGGCTCACCTAGTAATCATTTCGAAATTTGAAGAATTAATCATCGAACCATAAACTTTAAATTTCATGGAAAGTGGAAGAAGGATTCGAGAGGAACATGGTCTGTTACGAGGAGATAGAGAAAAACAATGGAAAGTCCATTCCATATAAAATCGGGTTATGGGTTGTCCTGTAAATCCGGATATTTTATCAATTAATCGTAGCCATTCATAATGGAAGAAATCAACGGTCCAGGCACTTTGTGACAAAGTCTGTGAGACTAGGTCTGTGAACGGATCGCGCCTCATGATAAAAATGTTTCTGACATTTCACTTATTGGTTTTACTAACCTTAAGTGACATTTCACTTAAAAGTAAGTGAGATGATATCGTTGGACTAGTATAGACTTGGATGCACACTTATCTTATTCTGGTGGGATAATAACTTTCAGTCATGTGTTATTGTGGTCGAGTCATTCAACGTTGAATGAAACAGCGATCAACGCCCAGCGCGATACTGTTCTACGACTAGATTGATAGATTAAAACTATCGTAGGAATTAAGAAATTGTTTTAGTTGACATGGACTGCTAATCTAGCTGCTAGATTTGTTAAAAAAGTAAAGATATTAAAATGGACCAAATGGTTAATAACATTGGGCATTGCCCAAGCCCAATATAAAGAGTTCACTCGTATAAAGTAGTTGCTCTCTCAACTTAAAAAGAAAATGTCCTGCCGCCACAACCACTATCTCCTCCGATTTCACTCCGATTTTTTCCATCTCTCGCAGTGATTCAATCTTTCAACTTCATCTGATGCTTTATGCGCACTAGATCGGTACTGTTTTTGTAACCCCTAATTTTTGTTTTATATCATTGCTTCTGATTTTTAATTTTTTTGAAAAGTAATCGAGAATTAAATCTAGGGTTATACCTGAGGGTTCATTGTTTGTTTGCAAGCTATTACCCCTAATTTTTCATCTATTGCATTGCTTCTGAGTAATCGAGGATTAAATCTAGGGTTATACTAGAGTCCAGAGAGATCAGTATTGGTGTTTCTTTGTTTATGGAATTTGTTTTTTGGTTGATTATGTTAGCACTACTTAGCAGCAAATTTACAATGTGATGAAATCAATATTTTTTTTTCTGCATTACTGGGTGTTGTCAAAACTTTGATTTTGTTTTGGGACTAAATATCTCTTCCTTTGGCTTGATTTTTGTGCCTCAGGAATGAATGGGTCCATAAAATAATTCAAATTCATCCATCTGCTCAGTGCTCACCTTGTCAGCTGTGTATTTTTGTCGTTAAACGATGGAAAACCTTGTAATACTATGTGTTATATTTACTTTAGTAACAAGAGGTGTGTCCGCGTTCTTTATTTGAGAATCTCCATTGATCATTTAAGGTACGCAAGACTATCATATTACTGTTGTAGACGATATGGATGATGAACATCTGAATTTGTGCAAAAGCAGCATCTTTCGAGGTGCAATGAGCTGCGCTTTCCACACGAGATTTCTGACTAGTCACAACAATAGATAGATCACACTGTTTTCTGTTAGTCATGCTAATCTTATAAGGGAGTGCATTAACATTGGTTGAAGGTTTAGGCATTAATGTTGTTGTTATAGATACCATCTTATATAGTACATGATGATAATCCAAAGGCTTGTTTCTCAAGAACATTCACAGTTGCTGCCTAAGAGCTTCCGCCTTTCGCTGGGCTTGAGAGCTTATGCTGCTTTATTCCTTCCTTGGATGTCTGAGACTCCAATTTATGCAAATGTTTAAACAAGATCACAAGCCTTGCATATTACTGGCTTCATCTTTCTCAAACACTTCGGACTTTGGAATTGCATTTTTGATACCTTTCTAATGGATCTTCATAGAATACCAGAAGGCTCAAAGCAATAAGTTTATAATAGATGGGTTTATTATAAAATTCAAATTCATCCATCTTTTCACTTAGTCAGCTGTGTATTTTTTTCTGTTACTTGTTGATCATTAAACCATGCAAAACCTTGTAATACTATACATCTTCTTTTTTTGAAAACCTCTATTGTTGTAAACACAGGATGATTAACAACTGTATTTGTGCAAAAGCAGCATCTTTGGAGGTGCGATGAGTTGCGCTTTCCACGCGAGATTTCTGACTAGTTACAACAATAGATAGATCAAAACTGTGTTGTGTCAGTCATGCTGATCTTATAAGGTAATGCTTAAATAAAGAGGGATTGAAGCATTTGTTTATTCACTCATTCTTGGTTGTATCACCAAACCCTCCCTCAACCACTCTTATTCCTATCTGTTTCTCTCTTTCTTCCTCCATCACCACTGCTCTTCCTCTCCTCCTGAAGAACACCCCTCCTCTCCTCCACAGATGACCGTCGGCGCTCCATCAGGTGCAAAGAGAGAGATTGAGAGAAGATGATGAAGAAGAGGGATTGAGAGAAGAGCAGCAGTGGTAATGGAGCGCCGACGGTCATCTGTGGAGGAGAGGAGGGGTGTTCTTCAGGAGGATAGGAAGAGCAGTGGTGATGGAGGAAGAAAGAGAGAAGTAGATAGGAATAAGAGTGGTTGAGGGAGGGTTTGGTGATATAACCAAGAATGGGTGAATAAACAAATGCTTTAAAAAAGATGTGTTTGAAGGTTTAGGCTTTAATATTGTTGTAGGCTGATGCTTTAGTTGTGCTTATCCTAATGACAAAGTTGTGGTTTAATCTTATAAATTGATGGGTATATGGGGGGTTAAATTTTTGAATTTACTATAGGGCACTAAAGTGACTGAACTTAGTCTATGCTGCTTAGGATAATGACTCTTGGTGGTGGGATTAAACACTGTCATAAAAAAAGAAATTTCTTCTTCGGATGTATGGCCATCAACTATGATTCCATTGCAACTTAAAACATTGGTATGAACTTATTTTTAAATTTGATACATAAGTGGTTCCTATTGTTGTTTTTTGAGATTGCATATATTGGGTTTGTTGAGGGTGAAGGCTCTATCCTTCCACTTGTGTATACGAATGATGCTCACAGTACAAACTAGTTGATTTATCAATTGGTATCAACTGTGTGTTGGCTTCTATTATGACTTGGTATGCATATGAAAATTCCTTTTAATGGACTTTAATCTTTATATCCCCGGAGCATTGTATTTTCTGGGCTAGTTGCTAGCCTTTAAGATACTGTGAATAGACGGTTCTTTGTTTGTTTATGCTAAATTGAGAATCTGGTTTATTGTGCAAATCAGAAGTGCCCGCATGTTGTCTATTTGAGGTCAGTTAAGAGAACTGTTTGGTTGGAAATATCGGTTAACATCACATTATCCTTTTTAGGCACCTCATTTTGAGTAATCAATAGCGATTAATTGCCTGTTCATTTTTCATAGCTTTGATGTGGGTACTGTGCTCTTACATGGTTTCTAAGAAAACCCCAGTTTTGTCAATGAGATATTTTAAAGTCAGGTAGTTCAAGTAGGTCAAACGATTCTGCTCTGTGGAACTTAGATAGTTTGCTCGTTGAAATTTAGACAGACAAATTAGAAACTACCATGATGATAATCCAAAAAGGCTTGTTTCTCAAGAACATTCGCAGTTGATGCTAAGAGCTTTCTCTTTTGCCGGGCTTGAGAGCTTATGCTGCTTTATTCCTTCCTTGGATGTCTGAGACTCCAATTTATGCAAATGTTTAAACAAGATCATGAACCTTGCATGTTACTGGCTTCCTCTTTCTCAAACACTTTGGAGTTGGACACTCTAGGTATCTTTCTAATGGATCTTCATAGAACACCAGAAGGCTCAAAGGAAACTTGTTATAATAGATAGGTTTTGGTGATAATTTAATTTGTGAATATTATTAGATGTTCTACCTGAAACAGCAGAATATTTCAAATCTGAAATTGTGTTTGTTGTGCCGGAAATCGCTGTACCCCTGTCTTTGTAACTACCCAATGAAACATGATGCCATTGTACTTTTTCTGCAATCTAATGTTGAATGTTGCTTTGGGTGATAACTGAGTGACTCTTTCTTTCCAGCACCGAAAACAGTAATCTGAGATGGTGAACGTTTCGACCACATCAGAACCTATTGATGCAGAGGCAACTGTGTTTGGGGGATACTTATTTCTTTTATGCGGCTCCATTTCCTTTTTGTTGTTTCTCTTTTCGGCGATAATTTCCAAGCTTCTTCCACCATCTAGCAATCAAATAGTATCAGCTGTTCAGAATGACAGGTGCCTTTTATTTATTCTATTGTGATATTTTAGTGCCATTATTGAAGTATATCTCTAATGAACGGAATGCAGGAGTTTTTCACTAGCATTCTACATTTACTGAAAATTTTAGCAATTGAGATGTGTCATTGCTGTGAGATATGTCCAGGAATCTGGTACAATCTCAGTACCAAAACAGAACACTGTGGGCATGGTATTCCTGTGTATGTGATGCACACGTATTGCTCATTATGGGGCAATAGGAAAGGCTTAGTTTGTTTCCTTCTGAGCTAATTTTGTCTTGTCAGCGAAAGTTCCTTAGTTCATATATTTAATATTTTTATAATTATCGAGTATAGTTCTGGTGAGTCGAGTTAGAGTTGTGTCTATCAAGAATATCATTTTCTACTAGATCCCGAGCAGATTGACACACTTGGTCTTAACATATTTATCTAGGGGTTTTATACTTTCGTAACGCATCATTTCACTGGAAAGGTTAAGCTCTATTAGAGACTGGTATAATTCTTACAGAAAAGACAAATGGTTGATTTTAGCCGTTGTTGTATAGTGTTTACTGATCTAAAACTTGAAAAAGAATTAATGGACGAATCCATGATCTCTTCATCATTAAAGAACAGTCAATTGATACAATTATCATAAGTTTCTTTTTCAAGTTTTCTCTGTGTCAAGCTAAATATACCATTTCTTGCTTGCACTTGGTACATACTTGAGTTTCTTACATTTTTCCGTGTCTGGATTTTCCATCAATAGGTACTACTGTTTCCTGGTGCCGTTGACTCTTCCTGTTCTCGTGGTGGCTGTGTATTTCCATTGGCTCAGCATGAAACTTTTTAAACATGCATGAGTTCAGTATAGATGATGACTCAGATATAATTATGGAATGAGGCCAGGAGAAAGTGAAGTGTTTGATTCAAAGACAGTAGTCTGCTGAGATTAGGTTGTTTCAAAGGATAGCATTTGGTAGTCGGGATTACGGTACTGTTTTTTTTAGTCGAGGTAGCTATAGTTGGGAGTACACTTCCATTGACACTCATCATAAAGAGGGAGGGAGAGACTGGTTTTGAATTCTAGATTTTTGAAGTAGCAGAGTAAGATGTTTACCTGAGGTAATTCCGTTCATTTAGTTGTACATGTTATATGCCTGGCAGGTAGGATCTGTTTATGGGTTAGGAGACCTGGCTCCTGGGTGTGAAGCTCTGAGTAAGATCTCCTTGCCAGGCCCAGGTTGTATAATTTATTTTTATTTTTTTGCTCAATCAATGTAAACATTTTATTAACAATGATCAACACGGAAACAATACAAAAAAAAAAGCCATTTAAGGCCTAAAAGGGAAAAATACAAAAATTAGCAGAACCTATAGCAGGTCTGATATGGAGATTCTAAAGATAATGAACTACTATCTGTGTATGTTTTCACACTACCATTAGCCATGCCACTGCCCTCTTTTGCCAATTTGTCTGCAGTAAAGTTCATTCCTCTAAAGTTGTGACCAAATTCTATACTCTGCAGCTTATCACATACCTTATTCCATCTTGTGATTACAAACCGTAGCAGTTTATTACTCTGAAAAGCAGAAGCAGAAATTGCAGCTTTTGAATCAGATTTAAAGAGTACCTCCAGATGATGATTGTTCACAGCCCATTGACCAGCACAGATTATTGCCATTATATCCGCAAGGAAATTAGTGGCAATGCCACCTGCCACTGCTATAAAAAAAAAACCTCCATCAATTCTTGCTACAAATCCATAACCTGCTACACCATGATTTCCTTTGGAAGCACCATCACAACATATTAGGATCTTAGGATGTGCCGGGAGATTGAAAAAAATTTCCATCACCTTGAAACGTTTGTCTGTATTTGATTCCAAACAAGCTTAGAATCCGGAGATCATAATATGCATTTTCATTTTTCCTTTCAGTCTGCATTCACTTTCAGCAGTCAGGAAGGTAATCTTATTTTTGATTTGAACAATAGATTCAGTCTCTCCTTCAAAAACAATGTCATTCCTCATGAACCAAATTTCCATTAAGGTAATGAAGGCAGCTCCAATCCACACTTCTTTTATCATAGTACTCTTATGTTTTGCCATTCTAAGGATATCCTGACTTAGAAGTGGGAATCTTATGTGGCTGCAGCACCATCAAACATGATCAAGACTTTCTTCTTCCTTCATGCATAGATAACATCTTGAAGCCATATGCTCCTTTGTTCTTTTTTTTTTCTTTCAATTTTTCATCTGTTGCACAGATGCCTCTAGCTATTTTACACACATTACTAGCTATAGTTGGGTGTACACAAGCTTTCCAAATCATTTTGAACACATTCAGAATAGGAAACTTACCTCTGATGCATTGGACTGCATAAGCTACAGAGAGGCCCAGAAATAGAACCACACCAAATTAGTCTATCCTGTCTTCCATCAATTTACTGGCGGATCTTTTATTTAAAAAAACCAATTATCTCAGAAGGAATGTTCCATTCACCATCATTTATGAGTGATCTCACTTTCTGGTATTTATGAAGTTGAATATAGCCATCACCAGGGAACATTGTACGTAGAGCTTTATCCTTGATCCAAGTATCATCCCACAGAGAAATATCCTCCCCATCTCCCACTATCCACCTTGAGTTGTTTTTTACATCATTCATGACCCATTTCAGTTCAGGACAAATGAATGACTGTTTATAATAAGGAATCCATTTCCCATTTTTCATCTTGAATTTAGCTAGAAAAAATAAAGCCCATTCGTCTAATCCTTTTTGTATCTTCCATTAAAGCTTCATCAAAAGTGCTCTATTTATAATTTCCAACCTCTTAATGCCCAGACCACCCTCTTCCAATGGTGCACATACCTTCTCCCATTTTAGAGTAACGAGTTTTCCCATATTTGGATCTCCATTCCACGGAAAATTTCTAATAATATCTTTCACAAGCTGAAATCAGACTCTTAGGCCATTTGTAGACAGACGTGTTGTATATTGGAATACTACATAATACTGTTTTGATTAAAATGAGTCTCTGTTGGAATGCAAGCATCCTTCCCTTCCAACCAGCTAAATAACTCTGTAATTGTTCAACTACTCCCCATACATGATTAGATTTAACTTTACCATTAAAAAGCATTACTCCTAGGTATTTATCAGAGAAATTAGATAGTTGCATCCGACACTCTTCTGCTATTGCCTCTATTTTGGTTTGCATAGTACCCCCAACAAAACATTTACTCTTAGTTACACTCACAATCTTCCCTGAAGAAACCTGATATTCTGCTAATGTCTTCATGCGCCTTCTAACATTTCTCCTATTTCCATTACATAATAAGAACATGTCATCAGCGGAAAAAACAAAAGAGTGAGTTGGGCATACACCATTTCTGTTAACCATTGGCAATAATTTCTTGTCCACCACCATTTCAGAAAGAGCTCTACTTAAGACATCTTCAGAAATTATGAATAAAATGGGAGACAATGGTTCTCCTTGTCTTAATCCTCTACGAAAAAGCGGGGTATAACAACCACACACAATAATTTGTTTGGCAATCTGTATGGACTAAATCCAATATTATTCTGAGAGCACTAGCTTATAAAGCGATCTCAACCAAGAAAGATATCAAAGAGTTATATCTCTTTTTCTCAAATCAATCAACAAATCAAACAGATAGAAATCTATGATCCTGATTGATGTGAGAAATGCTTGAACGGTACCAAAGACCAATGTCCAAGTGTCAATCAATTTATATCCAACAGACAAAGGTCGGATTTACCAATTGATTGAACCACGCACAACATGTGATATTTAAATTATGTAAACAAATATAATGCGAAAATGAAATAACACAGACACCAGAAATTTTGTTAACGAGGAAACCGCAATTGCAGAAAAACCCCGAGACCTAGTCCATATTTGAACACCACATTGTATTAAGTCGCTACAGACACTAGCCTACTACAATTTAACTTCGGAATGGGATGTAGTTGAGACCTAACCAAGTCTCACCCCGATTAAGGTACATTCATGTTCCTTACGCCTATAGAACCACGTTGGATTCTAAGCACTTGATTCCCTTAGCTGATCTCGCCCATAACTATGAGTTGCTCCGGCACAAAGTCGAAGACTTATAAACAAATCTGTCTCCCACAGATAAGTCTATTCTGAAAGATAATTATGTCTCCCACATAAGTAATACTCCCAAACAACAGCCTAGAAAATATCAATCACCTCAAAATAACTTAACTATATGGTAGTAGAAGAAGTTACTGTGGAACCACAAAGTCTGAGACGAAAAACTTTGTGATTACTTTTTATATCTTACCTATCGGAGATAAATCTCGAGAAAATCTTAGAGAAGATAGTACTCAATACGATAGATCAAGTAAAATCAGAATACGCAACTACATTGAAAATAGTTAGAGCTGGCTTCACGAATCCCAAATGAAGTCTTCAAGTCGTTAACCTAATATAGTTTTTGAAAAACCTAGGTTAAAGGAGAATCGACTCAAGTACGCAACTAGGACACAGGAAAGTGTCGGGATTAGGTTTTCCAGTTGTTAGAGTTCTCCCTTATATAGTCTTTCAAATAAGGGTTTGGTTTCAATCAAATCTAAGATAGCTTAGTAACAAAGCATTCAATATTCACTGTTAGATGAAATCCTGATTTAAGACTCAAGCTAAGTATGCTTACAAATAAAGCAATTAACCTCCACCGTTAGATGGTCTTATCTTGTTACACACAAATGAAATATACCTTAATTTAGATATGGGTAACCGTACCTAAACGTGTATATTGAGTTAGCTCAATAACAGTTAATCGAAGTTAGCCATATGAACACTTTTGTCTTAACCACATTCATTTAACACTTCTAGATCAAATATGATGATCAATCAAACATGGAAGATAATCAAATGAATCTAATTGTGTATCACATAGAGTTGTTCAATTGTTCACTATCTCATAGAAATATATATGAACAAATTGAAACAAAATCGAATTGATTTGTAATCGTACAAAGTACTCATACAAGAATCAATTCATGAACATTAAGCCACGGTTTGAAAAGATTACATTCCTTAATTCATAAATGTGTTTGTTCATGAGTATGAAAATAATACTTAACCGATTTTATAACTTAACCATTGTGTTCGCAAACCAGGTATGCAAACAACAACTCTGAACCTTGGCCTTGTCCAAGTTCGCTAACTAGGTACGCAACCAGCAGTCCTGGACCCAACTCAGGTAGAAACGTTCACATACTAGATACACAAACAAGGTTCCCGGACCTTAACAGTTAAAACTATTTGTATACTGGGTACGCAAACAAGGTTTCCGGACCTGACTCACTACAAAACAGTTCGCATACTAAGTATGCATACCGTGTTTTATCCAGACATGGTTAAATGTTCTAAACTCCCATTTCAATCATTGAAACATCTTTATAAGACGACAATAGATGTCTCACATAAACTATTAGCTTTAAGTAATTTTCAAGTGATCGGATGATCAATACAAAACTTTCCAAGTTGACATCAAATGATTGTCTCACACAAATCATGTAAGATGTTTCACATCATCTTTTGACTTAATATTTAGTTTCCAACAAATAAATTGTTTCCTACTAAACTCGTCAAGAATGATGACGAACATAGTTAAAGAAAAAAAGCTTCCAACACATATTTCGAGAAAAAGATAAGCGAGATAAACTCAGCTCGAAATATCAAATGCGTATAATGTAAAATTGTATATAACTATACGACTTAGTCTCAATAGGAGATAGAATAAAATAGACTTGTAAGTGATAGATAAGTTTTAGTCTCCACATACCTTTTGTTGATGAATTTCCTCCAAGCTCTCCTCTATAGATCTTCGTCTTCAATTGATGAACGTCGTGAAGTCTAAAGCTCAACTACACATTTTACCCTAATCCGAGACATAGCTATAAGTAGGCTATAAATCAAGACCATAGTGTAGATCAACTAAACTTGAGATATCAATGCTTGCGAGTTCGACCGAGCAGTGCTCTAACAATCTCCCCCATTGTCAATTTTAGTGACAAAACTATCAATACATATGGATTACAAACGACATAATTCTCTCCCTTTTTGTCAATATAAATTGGTAAAGGTACAAAAACTACGGGATCATAATGAAATTCTCAAAGAGATAATTCATGACTAAAAGATAACATATCAAATTTGTTTTGGTGATTTGACATAGTCGAAACTTAGTGTATCATCAAGGAGTTTATAAAGATACAAGATAACTCCTAAAATATTCCACAACCGCACTCCCCACAAAGATTTGGCAATTAAGCACAAGTTCAATGAAGAACTCTCCCCCATAATAAGAAAAGAAGGATTTCTTTGGACATTAACAAATCATATGGATTTGTATCCAAATTTGTTTGAGGGTGAAAGCGGTTTACGATGATTTTGGTAATTTGGTGTGTGGGTGAGAAACGAATTTAAACCCTAAACAATATACTGCAAGGAGTACTTTAAATTCGAGAGATCAATCTGTACAAATCCGACCTAAACCAAGAAATGGCCGTTCCGGACTTGCTTCGGTCACAAAGTGAAGGAGAAGGGTTGGTTTTTGGGAGGAAGCGAAGAAAGTGTTGAGACCCGAATAGTTGATTCTCAAGAGTAGTTGTTTTACGACTTGTATCGGAAAGTGGGAAGCTCACGGATGGAGAGCTAGAAAATGTTTTCCGAGTGTTGTATGCTCCCGACACCGAACTTTTTGTTCGGTGGAAATAGGTAATGCCTATTTATACAAGTCGAAGTGAAACGTACTCGTCTCATTAAGAAATGGAAAACGGGTGAGTAAATGGGAGGAGGTGGTAACCGTAACGCCCGAAATTGATGTTCCATAAAAGAAAGCATTTCACCATTACTCCATGTATTTACTAACCGCCTCATCCTTATGAAACTTTCTTATAACGGGCGTAGGTATGCCGCCACGCCGTAAAACCGCCAAACCAATACCCAATGAGCATCCCCGCCTTTGTGACATGCGTTGATGTCTCGAGTGTTTTCGTGGAAAACATGTAGCACGTTGTTGTTTTCCGGCGAGTTGAGCTTGGGAGACTTGCCGTCTCGGTGCTGACCTTCAACGGTCAAGATTTTGCATCTTAAGAGGAAAGATAGCCGTTGATTATTGCAACCCTTCGTTTGGTAGCTAGTGGCATGAAAGTATGATCAGTATGGCTTTAATATGGCTTAGTTTAGGCGCGGCCAAAAGTTAGGGTTTTGGCTTTGTTTAGGAGCGACTAAACTAGGGCCAAAGGTTGCCATGCGTTGGCTGGTAACCTTGGACGGCCAAACTTACCGCGCCAGTAATCGCGCTGAGTCCCCATGACAGAATAAGGGAAGAAATGACTGGTTGTAGAGAAGATCGTTCGGCCAAACTTACTTGCGTTTGGAATCCATGAGTTAGCGCCAACATGTCATCTCCAGGTGTCCGGGTTCCATCGGTAACTCGTCGATGCAATGAAGCAAGTGATACGGTTTGTTGGAGATTCTTTCGGGCGTTGACATATGTAGAGGGGATGTTCCCAATTTCTCCTTGTTGTCGAGTACCCACAAGTGCCCCAATATCATGTCGTAACCCAGTTCTTTGAAAATGTGGAATTCGATATGCGTTATAACGTCTCCCATCTTGATCTCGAGGTTAATGTTGCCGTACGCGTTCAAGGCTTCCCCTCCCGGGTTCTTAATCATGGACGGGGAATGGGTAGCCTCTTGTTTCGTAAATCCTGCAGATTTCAGAGTCTTGAAAGTAACAATGTTGAAGTCAGAGGCCGTGTCGATTAGCGTGTTATCGAATTCAATACCTCTTAAATAGGACGTGGTCAGCAGTCCCCAGTTGTCCTTTTCGATTTCGCTCGCTGAGAGAGCTTGGGCTCTTGGCGTGGCTTCCGTGGAGGGAAAAAGTCGTCTGCCCGACATGATACGATTGAGAGCTGTGAATATATATTAGTGCTGCACCTTGGAAAGGTAGAGAATTTCGTATACGTGATGCATCATGGATCGCACAGTCTCGTGCACGGAGTCCCCGTGAGACTCCACAATTCCTCACCTAAGTGGGTCTCGATGTACTCCCTCGTTTCCTAGTTGAAGTTCCCCTGTTTCTATATTTTCTTTGAAGATATGCTTCAGTCTGTTGCAATCACTGGTTGGGTGGTGAACAAATCTGTGGTAGTGGCAGTATTTGGGATTTGCCATATCAGCCTCAGTCGGTGGGCGTCTGGGAGATGGTAGTCTGATAACATCATCTTGAATCCATGCTTTTAAGAGATCAATGACCTCCTCAATGGGAAACGAGAAATCCAGGGTATTTCCTTCAGCTTTGTGATGACGCATGGGAGCTTTAGCGGCGGCCTTCCGTGGCGGAGTTGTTCGGCGTGCTGGTGCTTCGCGTTTAGGGTGTTGGTCTGCATCTGGGGCCTTCCTTTTTCCTCCCTCGTTTACTACGCTCACAGAGAAGGGACCAGCGTTGTACTGCTTGTTGATGAGACGTCTATTCTCGCGAGTTTCGCGCACGTCTTCGGCTCTGGTTGGTCTAGATCTTTCTTATAATGTTGGTGCTGTCGTTGCTGATCGCCTGGCAGCCTCATGGAGCTCGGAGAATGTCTGGAAACGCAGGTTCTCTATCAAGGCGCGGTAAATGGGAGCCATACCGTTGATGCATGGATTCACCTGTTGTTGCTCGGTCACGTTTGGGTCATGACAGTCTAGTGCTTGAACCCTGAATCTCTTAACAAAATCATTTGGATGTTCGTTGTCCCGTTGGTACATCCTTCCTAGGTCCGAGAAGGTAACTTATTCAGACACAAAGAAGTACTTCTTGTAAAATGCGGTAACCATGCCACCCCAGTTGGGGATGCTATTTGGCGCGATGTTGTTGTACCATGTGTACGCTCTTCCGGTAAGCGATTTCGAAAACTCCCTCGGACGAAGAACGTGATTATATTCATTTTCTCCTAGGGACTCCAAGAAGCGAGAGACATGCTCACGTGCATTTCCTAGGTGCCATCGTACAAGGTGAATTGAGGAGAGGAGTATCCTCTTGGAAGAGGAATTCTTTGTATTTCGAGATGGGTAAGGAGGTTGATGCTTTGATGCATGTCTATTTCATCATTCTTGATTTGATTCTCGGAGAAGTTGCTCCGGATCCTATCGTGTAACAAAATTGGACGGTGACTTCTTTCTAATGGGGTTCTGGGACGAATATCCTCGTCCGCGGAGACGCGTTCTGCCGAGGTGCTAGCGTCGGGGGTGTTGGAGGCGTTTCTAAACGTCTCTGGAGGGCGTGACTCATACGGCAGCCACTTTGTTAGGGCTTTGAGAAAGACGAGTACTTCTTTCTGTGTCGAAACCATATCCGTCTGGGCTATAGCGAGAACCTCCCCGCCATTCCATCAAATCGGCGATGGTGATATGGGGTCGGCTTCCTCAGTTCCTCCTTTCTCGTCCCGTTGGTGGGGCGCTTGGAGTCTTAGTGGCGGTTGGAGGCACCATGCTTGACGAATCGTTAGGAGCGGTAGCAGAACTCTGACCACGGTGACCGGTGGCGTAGCGTTTGAAGGAGCGCTTTCGATCTTGCCCGGGATTAGCAAGTTGCACGGGGACATTATAGGCGCGGCGGCCGGCTCCTGCGGTGATCGGCGGTGTTACACCCAAGGAGTGCTTTCGGTGTTCTTTGGCCGGTCAGGGTGGCGTAGTGATGTTGTTACAAGTAGCGTTAACACCGAGGGGATGATTCTCGCGTTGGTGTTCTCGCGGCTGATCCGGATCCGAGTTCCACCATGTTGGAGTTGTAAGTGAAAGGTGATATCGGCAATTTGGAAATCGATATTTCAACCGAGAGATTGATCTCCCACTTTGTGGTCGCCAATTGTTTGAGGGTGAAAACGGTTTACGTGATTTTGGTAATTTCGGGTGTGTGGGTGAGAAACAAATTTAAACCCTAAACAATGTACTACAAGGGAGTACTTTAGATTCGAGAGGTCAATCTGTACAAATCCGTCCTAAACCAAGAAATGGCCGTTCCAGACTTGCTTCGGTCACAAAGTGAATGAGAAGGGTTGGTTTTTTACGATGGAAGCAAAGAGCTAGAAAGTGTTGAGACTTTTTGTTCGTAATGCCTATTTATACAAGAATAGTTGTTTTAAATGACTTTTATCGGAAAGTGGGAATCTCACGGATGGAGAGCTAGCAAATGTTTTCGAACCTGACGAGTGTTGTATGCTCTTTTTGGTCTTGAACTTTTTTAATTATAAGTTCGGTGGAAATTTTGTGTGGTAATGCCTATTTATACAAGTCGAAGTGAAACGTCTACTCACGGTCTCATTAATAAATGGAAAATTCGGGTGAGTAAATGGGAGGAGGTGGTAAATGGAGTGGTAACTTTGGAATTGATGTTCCATAACAGAAAGCGTTTCACCATTACTCCCTGTATTTACTAACCACCTCATCCTTATGACACTTTCTTATAACAAAGTAATGTACGCCGCACGCTGTAAACCGCCAAACCAATACCCAATGAGCATCCCCCAGTTTGTGACATGCGTTGATGTCTCAAGTGTTTTCGTGGAAAACATGTAGCACGTTGTTGTTGTTCGGCGAGTTGAGCTTGGGAGACTTACCGGCTCGGTGGTGACCTTCGACGGTCGAGATTTTATATCTTAAGAGGAAAGATAGCCATTGATTATTGCAACCCTTTGTTTGGTAGCCAGTGGCATGAAAGTATGATCAATATGGCTTTAATATGGCTTAGTTTAGGCGCGGCCAAAAGTTAGGGTTTTGGCTTTGTTTAGGCGCGACTAAACTAGGGCCAAAGGTTGCCATGCGTTGGCTGGTAACTTTGGACGGCTAAGATTTTCACCTTAGATGAAAAAGTGGTCGTTGATTGTTGCAGTCCTTCGTTTTGGTAGCCGCATAGGGAAGGCCGGTATGGTGTGGCGCGGCAAGGTGGTTGGCGTGCCATTGGAACATGTGGTATGGTATGCCTTGGCGCGGTTTGGTGTGGCCAAAACTAGGATTTTGGGACAAAGGTTACCATGCATTGTTTGGCGACCTTGGACGGCTAGGATTTGCATCTAGGATGGAAGGGTGGCCGTTGATCGTCGCACGTCTTCGTTTTGGTAGCCGCAATAGGGAAGGTCGGCATGGCATGGCGCGGAAAGGCGGTTGGCATGCCATTGGCACATGTGGCATGCCGTGGCGCGGTTTGGAGTGGCCAAAACTAGGTTTTGGGCCAAAGGTTACCATGCGTTGTTTGGCGACCTTGGACGGCTAGGATTTGCATCTAGGATGGAAGGGTGGTTGTTGATCGTCGCACGCCTTCGTTTTGGTAGCCGCAATAGGGAAGGTCGGCATGGCATGGCGCGACAAGGCGGTTGGCATTCCATTAGCACATGTGGCATGCCTTGGCGCGGTTTGGCGTGGCCAAAACTAGGGTTTTGGGCCAAAGGTTACCATGAGTTGTTTGGCGACCTTGGACGGCTAGGATTTGCATCTAGGATGGAAGGGTGGTCGTTGATCGTCGCACGCCTTCGTTTTGGTAGCCGCAATAGGGAAGGCCGGCTTGGCATGGCGCGGCAAGGCGGTTGGAATGCCATTGGCACATGTGGCATGCCTTGGCGCGGTTTGGCATGGCCGAAACTAGGGTTTTGGGCCAAAGGTTACCATGCGTAGTTTGGCTACCTTGGACGGCTAGGATTTGCATCTAGGATGGAAGGGTGGCCGTTGATCGTCATACGCCTTCGTTTTGGTAGTCGCATGGGGAAGGCCGGCATGGTGGGGCCAAGGCAAAATGACGCGAATGGCTTGGCATAGTGGGGCCAAGGTTTTGGCACGGACGGCTTGGCATGGTGGGGCCAAGGCAAGGTGCGGTTGGCTTGGCATGATGGGGCCAAGGGTTTGGCACGGAAGGTTTGGCATGGTGGGGCCAAGGGTTTGGCTCGGACGGCTTGGCATGGTGGGGCCAAGGGTTTGGCATGCCATTGGCGCATGGTGCGGCTAGCATGGTTGGGGCCAAGGCAAGGTGCGGTTGGCATGGTGGGGCTAAGGGTTTGGCATGCCATTGGCGCATGGTGCGGCTAACATGGTTGGCATGCCTTGGCGCGGTAGACGCGGCTGGCATGGTTTTCCATTGGTGCGGCTGGCATGGTTGGCATGCCTTGGCGCATGGTGCGGCTAGCATGGTTGGCATGCCTTGGCGCGGAGATGTGGCTGGCATGGTTTGTCATTGGCACAGTGGTGCGGCTGGCATGGTTGGCATGCCTTGGCGCATGGTGCGGCTAGCATGGTTGGCATGCCTTGGCGCGGAGATGTGGCTGGCATGGTTTGCCATTGGCACAGTGGTGCGGCTGGCATGGTTGGCATGCCTTGGCGCAGATATGTGGCTGGCATGGTTTGCCATTGGCACAGTGGTGCGGATGGCATGGTTGGCATGCCTTGGCGCGGTAGCATGAGAATTTGGGTTTGGCATAGATGATGTCGGTCAATGTTAAGGGTTATGCCGTGGAACATGACCCATGTAAAAAAAAAAAAGGTACCCCGGTAATTCTTGCGTAGGCATGCTGATTGATTCAATAAATGTGCTAATGGTCATAGTGACGTCATGTCAGTTTTACGATTTTAACCCTAAGCTAAAAACCACCATCAACACCAGTAAACTCGAATAAATTAACCATAAGAAGACCTTATTGATTAATTTAATCGGAAATGCTCAACATAATAAAACTTACAGAGCCATACAGTACTTTCACATAAAAGTGGATCATGGAAAGATCAATACTGCAGAATTTTCAAAAGTTCATTCTATATTTTATCAATATTTGCATAATGACACAATAGACTTAACTTTTGAGCATATATGAGATAATCACAGTTCACGGATGTAAACACACATATCCCATAACATACTTTTGCAATATATAAAACCAATAAAGATTAGTACTACAAAATCATCTTCCAAATAACTTAGAATTTAAATAAATAAATCTAAAAACATTGCAAGATGAAAATCGTTGGCAATAAATATGTGTAATCACAATATTTTCTATTCCAAACCCTAGTTATCCATCTTAAAACACAAGAATAAATTTTCATAAGAAGTTTCCTAGACATCGTGGAGCTTTCTCAGAGCGTTTACCGAAAAATCCATTGATTATAGGATCATTCAATCCTTCCATAAGTATCAGTTAACTCACTAAGATCTCTTTTCAGTTTACACAAGGTGTTCCTTGTTGGAGATAACATTTTTTCGTAGTGAGCTATCTTTTCCAAAGAGAAAATGAATTGAGATTTTAAATCATTTCTTTTGGTGATAAAATCCTTCACCATAGCCCTAAAGTAATTATCATTTTGACAAATAGGCAAAAATGAGTTAGAGGAAGAACTTTTTTCATCATTTGTAGACTTCTCCTTTTTATTCCTTGAGGATTGGATTCCTTTACATAGATACACATTAACTGCTTCTACTGCATCCCTTTTTGTGGTACCTCTAGTTACAGGAGCCATGAAACTGTATCTTTCAAAGAAAAATGAGTGAAGGGCATTTTGATCACAAAGGAATATAAATAGAGCACGGAGATTACCAAACCCTAAAGATTTTTTTAAATATGCATTTTGAAAAAGTTTTAACGGTTCTGATCCATAATCTATTTTTGATAAGAAAATATTCACTTTGCAAAACATAACTTACATAACTCTAAGATAAGAAATAAACAACGATATAAGACTTGAGAAACCTTGATGAAATCCTCATATTCTCAAGTTAATAATGAGGATGCATACATCACTACAATTAGGTATCGACGGAGTGAGCAAAAGGCTCACTTGTTTTGTCACATGATGATATTCCAAGGTTCATTGTATAAACAGATTTCTTACCTCGTATGACTCTGGTTCTCCTAGACTTCTTCTTATCTTTAGGGGTTCCATGTTGGTTACCCAAAGACAGATTCATTTTTTTCATGTCACCTTGAAGCTTGGAAATTCTTTTGTTGTTTCTCTTGCATTTCCAACACTTACTTTGAACATGATTCGAATTTCGACAAAACAAACAATTCATAGAGGAATTTTTTTTTTTTTGCCATTGGTCTCCTGTGTATCACTACCTTATTCATCCACCTTTCCAAAACCGGCTGGAACAAAGAAGTTGTTAGTGCTCACAGACTTGCTTCTGAACCCTATACCCTTTGTGTTTCCAAAGGACTTCTGACCAAAAAACATTGCCGAGATCTTGTCAGAGCTTCCAGACAACCTTTGCAGGTCACACTTAAGAGTATCAATCTCTTTTTCTTTTAGAGATAGGGTTATGGTGAATTCATCATTAAGACAATATCATGATTTTTCACCTGAAGTGATGATTCAAGTTTCTCCAACAAATTCTTCAATTGAAGATTTTCTTGATGAATTTCTTCATTTTTTTTTCCAAGAAATTCAAAATCTCGGTGTCAGACTCGTATTCTGAATCAGAATTAGAGTTAATCGAAGTTTCCGCAGAGAGAGCAGAATATTCAGTGCAAACTTCAGAAGTATGCATATTGTTGACATACTGACTTGATTTTAATTCTTGTATTGAATCATCTGAAGTATCAGAAAGACAGAGTTGTTTCTCATATCTCTTGCTTCTCTTCACAATATCCTTGATCTCATATGTAATCAACGACCTATTTAGATCAACATAATTAGGAAAACATTCATCAGCTCAAGACAAGTTAGAAGATTCACTTGTATTGTTCACATCATTGAACGCATATGTTCTGACTATGTTCTGATCATGATCAAGTATCTTTAACTTTCCAACAAGTGAGTTTCTGGAAAGTGTTTCAAGGTTATTTCCCTCAGAGATGGCATGTTTCTTAGATTCGTATCTATCTGGCGAGGATCTGAGAATTTTCATCAAAATGTCCTTTTCAAGAATAGTCTTACCCAATGCAAAAGATGCATTAACAATTTCATTCACTTTAAGATTAAACTCATCAAAAGAATCTTCATCAGCCATACAAAGGTTTTCCCAATCAGAATTTAGGTTTTGAAGCATAGCTTCTTTCTCAGAGGTATTCTCTTCAAATACGGTTTCTAAGATATCCCAAGCATATTTAGACTTAGTTCACGTAGTCACATGGTGTTGAAGATTTGGGGTAATGGCATTGATTATAGCATTTAATCCATCAGAATTTTGCTTTGCATCAAGAATCTCGACGGGATCATACTCACCAATATCCTTTACAACAGTTACACCGTTTACTATAACTAATGGAGGATTATAGCCATTAACAACACGAACTCATTTAAAAATCACGCGCTTGAAGAATATCACACGTAACAATTTTCCTCCATAAGTAATTCGATCCTTCGAAGACTTGAGGTATGTTTATAGAGATAATACTTCTATCCATAGAGTCATATTGCTACAAACACAAACTTATGAGGTCTTAGCGTGTTTGCTTGCTCTAATACCAAATGAAAAAGTGGGGGTATAACAAACACACCCAATAATTCGTTCGACAATATATATGGACCAAACTCTAATATAATTCCGAGAGCACCAACTTAAAAGCGAACTCAATCAAGAGATATATCAAAGAGCTTTATCTCTATTTCTCAACACAATCGGCAAATCAAACAGATAGAAATCCGTGAGCCTAATTGATATGAGAAATAACTTGAACGGTACCAAAGGCGACCAATGCCCAAGTGTCAATCAAGTTATATCCAACAAACAAGGTCGGATTTATCAAATGATTGAACTACGCATAACCTGTGATATTTTAATTATATAAACAAATATAATGCGGAAAAGAAATAACACAAACACCAGAAATTTTGTTAACGAGGAAACTGCAAATGTAGAAAAACCCCGGGACCTAGTCCATCTTTGAATACCATATTGTATTAAGCCTCTACAGACACTAGCCTACTACAAGTTAACTTCGTAATATAATGTAGTTGAGCCCTAACCAAGTCTCACATCGATTAAGGTACAGTCGCGTTCCTTACGTCTCTACCATGCCGTATTCTACGCACTTGATTCTCTTAGCTGATCTCACCCACAACTAAGAGTTGTTACGACCCAAATTCGAAGACTTATAAACAAATCTGTCTCACACAGGTAAGTCTATTCTGGTAGATTAATCTTTCTCCCATAGAAGTACATATGAAGTTTTGTTCCGTATTATGATAAATCAAGGTGAACAGGAACCAATTGATAATCTGGTCTTATACTCCTGAAGAGCAGCCTAGAATTATCAATCACCTCACAATAACTTAACTATATGGTGTTAGAAGAAGTTACCGCGGAATCACAACGTCTAAGACGAAGAACTTTGTGACTACTTTTTATATCTTACCTATCGGAGATAAATCTCGAGCTAATCTTAGAGAAGATAGTACTCAATACAATATAACAAGTAAGATCAGAATACACAACTACATAGAAAATAGTTGGATCTGGCTTCACGAATCCCAAATGAAGTCTTCAAGTCGTTAATCTAATATGGTTTTGGAAAACTCTAGGTTAACGGAGAATCGATTCTAGTATGCAACCAGGACACATTAAAGTACCCAGATTAGGTTTTCCAGTTGCTAGAGTTCTCCCTTATATGGTATTTCAAATCAGGGTTGCTTACAATCAAAGCTAAGATAACTTAGTAACAAAGCATTCAATATTCACCGTTAGATGAAATCCGAATTTAAGATTCAACCTAAGTATGCTTAAAAATAAAGAAATTAATCTCCACTGTTAGATGGTCTTAGCTTGTTACACACAAATGAAATATACCTTCATTTAGATATCGGTAACCGTACCTAAACGTGTATATTAAGTTGGCTCAACAACAGTTAATCGAAGTTAGCCATATGAACACTTTTGTCTTAACCACATTCATCTAACACTTCTAGATCAAATATGATGATCTATCAAACATGAAAGATAATCAAAGGAATCTAATTGTGTTTCACATATAGTTGTTCAATTGTTCACTATATCATATAAATATTTATGAACAAATTGAAACAAAATCGGTTTGATTCGTAATCGTACAAAGTACTTATACAAGAATAAATTCATGAACATTAAGCCACGGTTTGCAAAGATTGCATTCCTTAGTTCATAAATGTTTTAGTTTATGAGTATGTGAATCATACTAAACCGATTTTATAACTTAACCAATGTGTTCGCAAACCAGGTATGCAAACAACAGCTTCGAACCATGGCATGTCCACCCGTTCGCAAACCAGGTACGCCAAAAGCCCTCCCGGACCTAACTCAGGTAGAACCGTTCGCATACTAGGTACGCAAACAAGGTTCTCGGAGATTTACAGTTAAAACCGTTCGCATACTAGGTACACAAACAAGGTTCCCGGACCTGAATCATAACAATAGAGTTCGCATACTAGGTGTGTATACCATGTTGTATCCAGACATGGTTAATTGTTCTAAACTCCCATTTCAATCATTGAAACATCCTTAGAAGACGACAATATATGTCTCACAAAAACTATTAGCTTCAAGTAATTTTCAAGTGATCGAATGATCAATACGAAACTTTCCAAGTCGACATCAAATGATTGTCTGACTAAAATCATGTAAGAAGTTTTAAGGCAATTTTCACATGATCATCTTTTGACTTATTATTTAGTTTCTAACAAATAAATTGTCTCCAACAAAACTCATGAAGAATAATGATGAACATAGGTTAAAACAAAAAGCTTCCAACACATATATCGAGAAAAAGATAAACGAGATAAACTCAGCTCGAAATATCAAATGTGTATAATGTAAAAGTATATATAGCTATACGCCTTAGTCTCTTTAGAAGATAGAATAGAATAAAATTATGAGCGGTAGATAAGTTTTAGTCTCCACATACCTTTTTTTTTGATGAATTTCCTCCAAGATTTCCTCAGTAGATCATGGTCTTCAATAGATGAACGTCGTGAAGTCTAAAGCTCAACTACACATTCTATCCTAATCCGAGACATAGCTATAAGTAGACTAGAAATCAAGAATATAGTTTTGATCAACTAAACTTGACAAACAAGATTCAGATAGCAACCCTTGCGAGCTCGACCGAGCAATGCTTTAACACCTTTAGATAAGATTATATGTAGAGTTTGTCTCTTTCTCATCCACAATAAATATGTATAGACAAAAAGTACATGTACGTGGTTGTGCAAAAGAGTTCTTGGATGATCTCAATTCTAACAAGCATGAAACATGCAATCTATCTTTCAAAATATGAATTCAATAAGAACAAATTTTGTATTTTTTTTATCTTAAATAATGAGGACTTAAACTATCTAAATTGATTATGTACTACTTCTGTTGTTCGTGTTATAAAAATAAATAATATGATATGGAAAGAGAAAACAAAAGACACCGAAAATTTTGTCAACGAGGAAAATTATAATTGCAAAAAAAACATGAGACTTCGTCCAGCTTTGAACACGCCATATTAACTCGCTACATATACTAGCCAACTATCAAACTTCGAACTGGAATGCAGTTGAGACCGAATTAACCCTTCAAGTAATTCATTTGCAATCGTGCTCCCTACGTCTCTTAAACCTAGCAAGATTATGCGCACTTGATTTCCTTAAACCAAAGAGTTGTTTCAACCTCAGTAAAGACTTTTGATGCCTATCTGCCTCTAACATACAAACCTATTTGATAGATTTCAATATGTGTGAGTAGACAAAGTCCAGCAAACCTCCGAATCCTCAATGATTACACTCAGTTAGTTGAGAAACCTGGATTACTAACCACCTATCAAAAACAATATGTTAGAGCACTGCTTGGTCGAACTCGTAAGCGTTGCTATCTCAAGCTTGTTGTCAAGCTTAGTTTCCAAAACTATAAGTCTTGATTTCTGGTCTACTTGTAGCTAAGTCTCGGATTAGGATAGAAAGTGTAGTTGAGCATTAAAATTCACGGTGTTCATCGACTAAAGACGAAGAACTATTAAGAAGAGCTTGTGGAACTTCATCAACAAAATGTATGTGGAGACTTGATCTATCACTCAAAAGTATATCTAATATATCTCCTATTTGAGGCAAAAATCGTATAGCTATATAGACATAAATTATACACATTTGATATTTCGAGTTGAGTTTAACTCGCTTACATATTTCTCGAAATATGTGTTGGTAAGCTTTCGCTTTAACCAAGTTCATCTTATATTCTTGACGAAAGTCAAAAGATGTGTTAGAACATAGCTCGGTTAAACCCACCAAGCGTTGGTATGTCAAGTTTGGTTGCCATATTTTAGTAAACCAAAACTCATTTTAAGAGTCGCTTGATTATGTACTAGAGTCAACTTTGTATAGGTTAGCTTGAAAGTATTAGGATATGAGACATTACAAGTATTGCGAAGACTTGAAGAAGTGAAGAAGTAAGAAGCTACAATGACAACATCATCCTTCTACTTGAGGTTAGTGATATTTGACTTGAACTGTTTCATTCCCTAATGTATCTTTCAAGTCGTGCATATTGAAAACAAAACTGCGTAGCATGAACACTCTAGATAGACATAGTATTAAGGAATACAATATGAAGTTTATTGCTTAACCATTAAACTTTGTAGATAAGACATCGACATAATCATTTAAATGCTATTGTGATTATGTATGGGTATGAGGCGAGGATTTCATCCTAGGAAACAATGTTTTACATGTGTTTTAAGGAAGTAAGTTCATAAACTTGTTTATGAATCGAAAAGGAAATCGCCAGGCGTTATTGGGATTGTTATTCATTGCATATCTTGTGAACATCCAATATGTGTGATTTATTATAACTGCTCATGACTTGTTCGTGTTCTTGGTAAAACTATTCACAAAGGCCTGACTTATGTATTGGTATGACTTTTATTAGTGGAACCGATCTTAAGTAATCACCTGAGATGGTATGATCGAGTTTGTGTTTTCTTGAACCGAATCTGGGTAAAGGGGAACCGATCCTATGAAGAGGTGAAAAACATCACAAAGGGGAATCGATCCTTGTATGAGGTGCATCAAGGTTTATAGCATAAAGGGGAATCGATCCTATGAACATGTGAAACACGTTTTTAGGCAAAGGGGAACCGATCCTATGGACATGTGCAACACATATAAGTTAGATACCATATATATGTGGGGAACCGATCCTAGTAACTAGTCAACCGAATTTTGGAAAGCTAGTGTGACTATGCACAATACTCACATGGAGGTAGAACCGCAACTTGTTTTGGTAGAACCGTGAAACCCATGATTTGTGATTAAGTGTTTCTTAATCAATCGCATAATTCTTGAAAGTCAGATGAACCAATTCTAAACTTGTTTGGAAGTGTGGAAAATCGGTTTCAAGGTTGTAAGTATGAAAGAGGACTTACAAAGTAAGGATGTCGGCATACTTTGAACACATGCAGTAATGTTTATATTTTATTGTTCAAAGTTATTCCTTAATAGCTATAGGAAGAAAATCCCAGGATCGAAATAAATAAGTTAAGAATCTTTTATTTAAGGTTTTTAATTTTATTTTAGGAAAATAAGAATTAGTAATGTGCATTTACTAGTTGAGATTTTCCAGAGAGATTTTTGATCATTATTTTGGACAAAGCATTTCCAGGAATTATGAAAACCGAATTTGGAATGTATTGAATATCTTTGAGAATATTTTAGGTTTTGAAATTCCTTAGTGTCCAAACTTCCTTGTCTATAAATACTTAAAGTTTGCATTTCTAGCAAACTAATCCTTCCTGACAACAAACTTCCTCGGTTGTGTTGTTACTGGTGAAGCCGCCTATTCAGAGAGGTGAGTAACCTAATTAGGCGAAATCTCTTACGTCCGCTCAGTTTAAAGTCTTCTTTGGGATTGAGAAGCTCTACGAGTACCGTTGGTGGGAAACTAGATAATTGTGGTTTATCTTTTGTTTTCGATTGATTTGATTGACTAACGGTGGTTGAACTTTGATTGCACCTAGTTTGTTTATGCATGAGAATCTTCTCTTCTGATATAAGATTCAATCAAACTAGATCGAAGTTTTGACTGGGATCTTTAGACTGTTGTTAGTGCTAAAGACGATCTTGTGATAATCCATTGTTAACAAACTCCGTTATGTGCGTGATTGATCACAAGAGATTCAAGTTGTTGTGTGCAGGTGTTTATTGAAGATCTAAGAAGATTTGAAGACAAAGAAGATATTGAAGATTACTGATTTGGGGTTCATAATCTTTAGTGTGCACAATACTTGTTTCGGTATAAGAGGATCCAACTATAATCAATTTATCCTTGTGGTAGATTGGATTGATTAGTTGTGTAGATCGGCATCAATACAATTCTTTGTGATTAAAAGTATTGATTGCAAAATCTTAACGATTACTTTGGTAATTGAGAATAAGATAGATCTAAGAACCTGACGAAGGAGTTTATGTTAAAATAAACATAAGATCCTTTGTCTAACTCACATCACTTGGTTGAAGAGAGTTAATATCAAACAGATTTGTTGTTCCTTTATTGTTTAGAATACGAA
This sequence comes from Papaver armeniacum, assembly GCA_023531295.1. NCBI lineage: Eukaryota > Viridiplantae > Streptophyta > Magnoliopsida > Ranunculales > Papaveraceae > Papaver > Papaver armeniacum. Next base: position 17,410 of record JAJJWW010015032.1, on the reverse strand, counting down.
CCAAAGGAATTGTTCCAAGTACGTGACTTATTCATAGGTCGGAGGCGTGGGAATACAGACGGAACTATGTGAACTATAGATTTAGTTGCTTGGTCTCAACAATACGAAGCTAGGTTTAATTTTTTGTAGCGGCTTAATCCTGAGAGTATTCAATTCTGGACAAGGTCCCGGTGTTTTTCTGCATTTACGGTTTCCTCGTTAACAAAATCTTGATGTGTCATTTACTTTATCTTTCCGCATTATAATTGTTTTATTATAATTAAAGTAAATTACACAAACGTTAATTCATATTTACTTGATAAGCAATCCTATTGTGTTTGGTTAAGTCCGAACCTTTTTATCAAGTAAACATACTTCGTTGTTGTATTGTCTAGATCTCGTATCCATAGACGATCACACGAAGTGTGAATCGATTAGTTGTATTGTCTCGACTCAGTCCATAAGCAATCACTTTCGGAGAAAGGACTTATAGGTAGGAAAAGTTTTAGCTTGAGGTATATTTGGGTACCCTCTCCTTTTCAAGATGATCATGTGAAAATCACCTAGTAACATCTTACATGATTTGTGTGCGACAGTCATTTGATGTAGACTCGGAATATTTCGTATTGATCATTCGATCACTTGAAAATTCCTATGAAGCTAATAGCTTATGTGAGACAGCTATTGTCGTATTCTAAGAATGTTTCAATGATTGAAATGGGAGTTTAGAACACTTAACCATAATTGGATTTAAGCACAGTATGCGTACTTGTATACATGTTGATCCAAGACCAGAATGCAGTATGCATACACGTATATGCGTCTTTGGAGAGGTCGGGTAAAGTCCGGAGCTAGAGTATGCATACCCGTACGCGTAGTAGCAAAGTCGATTGAAGTCGTGGTATAATAGTATGCGTACATGTACGCGTCTTTGACTTAACCAAGTTTGGAAGTGTACAATAGTATGCGTACACGTTTGCATACTTGGCGAACACAGTCCAAGTCCGGCTACTTAGGTATGCGTAAACGTTTGCATACTTGAGTAGGTTATGTTCTAAAATTGGTTTGTTCATGAACTAATATATTTATATAATAAGGAATGCAATCATTTTCAAATCATGGCTATAATGTTCATGAATTTATACGAGTTAATCAAAATCGATTTTGCTTCAATTGTGTCTTGTATACTTCTATGAGAATATAAAAAATTGAACAACTCTAAAACTAGTTTCATTTGAGTCATTTGAACTAGTTCTGGTTAAGATGAATAAGGTTGATATGAAAGTGTTCATATGGCTAACTTCGGTTAACTGTTGTTGAGCAAACAAATGTGTACATGTTTAGGTACGGTTACTCTTATATAAATAAAGTAACTTTTCATTTGTGTATAGCAAGCTTAGTTCGATCTAACGGTTGATAGATATTAGCTTGAGTCTAATCACGTTTTTATCTAACGGTGAATATTGAATGCTTTGTTACCAAGGTTACATTGATTGCAAAACCTGATTTGAAGACTATATAAGGGAGAACTCTAGCAACCGGAAAACCTAATCCCCACACCTTATGTGTGATACTAGTTGCGACTAGAGTCGATTCTCCTTTAACCTTAGGTTTTTTTAAAACCCTGTAGGTTAACGAATTGAATACTTCATTGGGATTGTGAAGCCAGACCCAACTATTTCCTCTGTAGTTGCATGTTCTGATCTTGTTATTTTCTATCGTGATTGAGTACTATCTTCTATAAGATTTGTTCGAGATTTAATCTCCGATAGGAAAGATAAAACGTAGTCACAAACATCTTCGTCTCATCGTTTCTGATTCCACAAATATCTTGTTTCGCTACCATACGATTAAGATTATTGTGAGGTGATTGATATTTCTAGGATGTTCTTCGAAATATAAGTATGGTATATCAATTGGAGTAGGCTAGTGTCTCTAGCGGCTTAATACATTGTGGTGTTCAAATATAGACTAGGTCCCGGGGTTTTTCTGCATTTGCGGTTTCCTCGTTAACAAAACTTCTGGTGTCTGTGTTATTTCTTTTCCGTATTATATTTGGCTATATAATTGAAAAATCACAGGTTGTGCGTAAGTACAATCAATTGTGAATCCAACGTTTGGTTGTTGATTAAATTGATTGACACTTGTATATTGGTTTTGATACCGTTCAAGTTATTTTTTATATTCAATCAGGCTCGCAAATTCCTATTTGTTTGATTGCAGATTGAATTGAGAAATTGAGATATAATTCTTTGATATACTTTCTTAAGATTGAGTCTGACTGTCTAATTGATTCTATTGAAAGTATATTAGAGTTAGTCCATCCAGATTGCTAAGCGAAATATTGGGTGTGGTTGTTAGACCCCGCTTTTTCAATTGGTATCAGAGCAGGCAAACACGTTTAAGACCTTATAAGTCTGTGTGTGTAGCGATCTGACTCTATGGACAGAAAGGCAATCTCTATAAACATAGCGCCAGTCTTCGATGACTCGAATTATTTATGGTGGAAAATTGTTATGCGTGCATTTCTTCAAGCACGTGATTTTCAATCATGGGTTTATGTTGTTAATGGCTATTTTCCTATGCTTATTACTGGTAGGCGATGTAACTATTCCAAAAGATATCGATGATTATGATGTTTTCAAGATTCTTGCTGCAAAGCAAAATTCAGATGGATTGAATGCAATCATCCATGCCATTACCCCAAATCTTCAACACCATGTGAATACGTGCACTCTGTTTAAAAATGCTTGGGATATCTTAGAAACCGTATTTGAAGGGAATACCTATGAAAAAGAAGCAAGGCTTCAAAACCTAAATTATAATCGGAAAAACCTTCGTATGGCAGATGAAGATTCATTTGATGAGTTTAATCACAAAGTGTCTTAAATTGTTAATGCATCTTTTGCGTTGGGTAAGACTATTCCTGAAAAGGACATTGTGATGAAAATTCTCAGATCATTGCCATCTAGATACGAATCTAAGAAACATGCCATAATTGAAGGAAATAACATTGATGCGCTTTCCAGAAATACTCTCGTTGGGAAGTTGAAGATCTTTGATCATGAGCATGTATCCAAATTTGGAAAGGATATTGCTTTCAAAGCACAAAAGAACACTAAATTACTTGATAAAAGTAAAAGTGTTGGCATCTCTGAAGATGATCCTTCTGAGACTGATTCATCAGATGAAGATCTTGACAAATCAGTCTCTTTAATCATAAGACAGTTTAGAGATCTTCTTTTGAAGAGAAGTAAACGGTTCACTAGAGATAAACATAAGTCATCAGTTAAACCTCATAATCGTGTTCCTCCTAAAAACAGGGATATTGATGATACTGATGACGAGGATATGCCACAGTGCTTCAAGTGTAAAGGTTTTGATCATTTTGCAAATGAGTGTCTGAATCGTAGAAAATACACTGGAAACAAAGGTCTTGCTGCAACTCTTGATGAAATATTTGATCACTATGATTCTAATGAAAACGAAAAATCAAGTGTTCCACTCTTCTGTGAAAATATTGATTTTGATAATTGTAGCAATACGTACATCAATCTCGATATTCTTTCGGGAGAAACTTCAACCACTTTGGAGGATAAAATGCATTTCTCTTTGTTTACTGGAAAATTTATTTCTAATTTTTCAGGTTCTACCGTTTGTCTAGCAGCCTGCATAGCTATGATGATTGAACCATCCTCCATATTGACATGTTCTTATTATACTTTCAAGGGTCATGAACTCGCCAAATGTTTCAAGTACAAACATAATATAAGATATGTCAACAAACTTCAACGAAGAGCAAATCGATTAGCAAACAAGCTCAAACTTGTTCAGAAGTCGTCTGAGGCATGTAATCTCATCTCTTCTCCGGAGAAGTTAATTTCCAAAGAAAAAATTAGACCACTAGAGAAAAGAATACGGTCTAAACAATGTGTGAAACATGGTTCTAAGAATTCCATTCAAGAAGGTTATGGTGGACATATTATTGTTCACCCTAGCACAACTTAAATGTGTTGGTTGTGTATCTTGTCTCAAGTCCTGGTTCAAAAGAGACAAGGGTTTGCACACTTCAGATTTTAGGAAAAGAGAAAAGAATTTTTTCTGTTTTTTTTTCAACGATTTGGAATTCTTCTATCTTTTCATATCTAGTTGATATTGAAAGGGCTTTACTCTGTTTGATCAATAAAAGAGGGTTAAAATCGATAATTCTTTCTTCTTTAGGGTTGTGAGTTGTGCGTACGTGAATCCTCTTAGTGTATAAAGGTTCCGTAACCCTACATTCCTTTTTCCTTCTCTAAAAACTCTGTTTATCACATGATTGCTTGTTAAGTCTGATTTGTGAATTCCTCTCACAATCTCATACTGGTATGGAGAATCCAAGCATTATGTCTTCTGATGGAAAAGATGTTAATATGATTGTTAAGCCATCAATCATGAAGGAAAAAGATAAATCTCCCATAACTTCAACTTTGGAAAGAAAAAGGAGGAATGTGAGGAAACCAAGAGTTGTTCCTTCTAATCTACAGAAGTTTTCTGGGTTGTTTGAAGAGTTGAGAGAAACAAGAAAGGAGATTCAGCAAATAAAGGCTATTGTTTTGAGGACTCTCGAAATTCAGAAGGCCCTGGTTTGGCATCAGTCTAGAAGGTTTGTTGGAATTGACTCCTTTCTTCATGAACCTTATGTTCATATGGTCTGTTGACGACAAGGAGTTCGGGGACGATAAAGAATTTTTTAGAGGCCTTAATTCTAGGAAACTTCTTATGAGAATTTATTCTTGTGTTTTAAGAAGGATAACTAGGGTTTGGAATTGCAATTATTGTGAGTACACATAGCTATTGCCAACGATTTTTATCTTGCAATGTTTTTAGATTTATTTATTTAAATTCTAAAGTTTATTTGGAAGATGATTTTGCAGTATTAATCTTTATGGTTTTATATATTGCAACTTGTTATGGGATATGTGTGTTTGCGTCCGTGAACTATGATTGTGTTGAGATATGTGTGTTATGGGATATGTGTGTTTGCAGTATTATTCTGCATTTGTGGTTTCCTCGTTAATAAAATTTCTGGTGTCTGTGTTATTTCTTTTCCGCATGATATTTTGTTATATAATAGAAATATCACAGGTTGTGCGTAGTTCAATCAATTAGAGAATCCAACCTTTGGTTGTTGATTATATTAATTGACACTTGAACATTGGTTTTTGGTACCGTTCAAGTTGTTTCACATAATAATCAGGCTCACGTATTTCTATCTGTTTGATTTGCTGATTATATTGTGAAACAGAGATACAACTCTTGGATATATTTCCATTGATTGAGTCTGACTGTCTAGTTGATTCTCTTGGAATTATATTGGAGTTTGTCCATACAAATTGCTAAGCAAAATATTGGGTGTGGTTGTCAGTGTGTTGATATTAGTCGACTCGGGCCACTGACTCCTATGTCAGTGTATGAACCCGAGGAGCCGAGACAGGATCGTAACTGTCGTCCTTCCCTGTGCAGTTTATATTTAAAATAACCCTTTCTTAGGGTTTAAAAATAATAATGTCCAATATTCAATGTCCCCAAAAAAATAAAGTTCAAAAAGAAAGTCCAAAAATAAAAGATTACAAAAATAAAAACCTAATTACACTTTCTAAAAAATACAAAAAATCTTCTTTTTTTTACTCCTTTGGATTTCTATTTTCTTTCTTCTTTGGCTTCGCTTTTCTTTTCAGCACTCTTTTCTTTTTCTTTTTTTTTTAGCTTAGCTCCAAATCTGAAAGTAAACACAAAATACCAAACGCATAAAAAAGAACAAATATAATAAAAATCAAAATAAAACCTAAAAACGGATCTAAAAACAAGTCCGCGTCGGCGGCGCCAAAAATTGATCGAATTTTAGATAGTGGTAAATAGAGTTGTCGTTCACTCGGACTTTGTTGAAATTGATTTTAGGCTTAAATAATGGAAAATACTAAAAATAAGAATATATATATACAAAATATGGTCACAGGATGAAGAGACACTGGGACGCAGGATTTCACTACTTTTCGTATTATTGTGGTTCAATCATTAACTCTAGACAATACATCTCAAACAAAAGAAAAGAAGTTGTGACTCTAATTCTTTGCCACAAATAGATTTCATAAAACATTAGTTGTAAGTTGTAAGCATGACGCATCAAAAACAGTTAAAACTAAGCATGCGACATCAGACAAAATAACAAATAATTAATATAAATCATAAAGCAATTAAATCTATGCAAAAGGTCATAAAAAGAATTAATCAATTTACCACAATCATGAAAAGTTGCTTCCTCCATCGTCCCAGTGTTGGGGTTTAGCTCCTCATGTCAAGAACACGCTCAAAATAATTTTTCATAGCTTAATAGGTGTTTTATTGAGGAAATAATATTAAGACAGGAATTTGCAACAATGTAATGGCGCAACAAACTCACTGTTACAAAGGCTGTTGCAAAGACTGTTGTGAATTTGAAGATTACTGTTGCAAACAGTGTTACAATGATTTTGAATTTAAAAGAAAAGGCAACATAATTAATAACTGTCTTCTCTATCAGTGACCGACTTCAGCAGGCTTTTGTTCTTGAGTTCTTCTTCTTCCTGAAAGTGCAGAAAACGACTCTGCACTTTCTCTTCACCTCTGCAACTCCACCTGTAGCTCTCTAACACCTCTGTTCTTCACCCCCAACTCTCCATAAACCTTCTCTGACTCCTCAACATCATTATATACTCAATAACCCATCGTATCTCCTATTTAATTCCCTATCTTCTCTCCTTCAAGAAAAATAACTCGAGAATATTTTTTCTTCATTTCACGTATCTGTAGCTGTAAATCACGAGATTAGTTTCCGTAATTATCTCCTTCACACTTCAACACAATCAGAACTCATTAAAGATGGAGTCAAGAGTCTTTCAAACACACGCAATCCATAGAATAACTCGTGAAATCCCGTGAATATCTCCTCGTACACACTTCCCTATTTCGTGTGTTTGCGCATTTCATCCACTTTTTTTCCAATTCGAAAACTCTTACCAATCTTGTTTAGGTAAAACAAGATATCTCCAATTGATATCCGCGAGAATATCTCATGAAATCACCTCCAAATTTACTCCAGAATATCACGCAGATGAAATAACATTTTCCCGCCAAAATAATTCTCACGGCGATGAAGATAGGTGTCCCCCTATCCAGGTGTAAGGTGCGAATAGCACTGGGGTTTCCCTTAGCAACAGGGTTGCCCCTTATCCAAAATGGGAGTCCGAATAGCAAGTGTCCTCCGGGGTGCCTTTATCAACTTTTCGAGCCGAATTTTCCACACATGTTTATTTCTCCAAAAACACCTACACATACACAAAAACACCATAATAAGTACAAATTGAGCACTAACAATACAGACATTGAGGAAAATTCAAACACAAATTTGTGTGTATCATATATATTTCCATTGATTGAGTCTGACTGTCTAGTTGATTCTCTTGGAATTATATTGGAGTTTGTCCATACAAATTGCTAAGCAAAATGTTGGGTGTGGTTGTTAGTCCCCCGCTTTTTCAATTGGTATCATAGCAGGCAAACACATTTAAGACCTCATAAGTCTGTGTTTGTAGCAATCTGACTATATGGACAGAGGAGCTATCTCTATAAACGTACCACCAGTCTTCGATGACTCAAATTACTCATGGTGGAAAATTGTTATGCGTGCCTTTCTTCAAGCGAGTGATTTTCAAACATGGGTTTATGTTGTTAATGGCTATGATCCTCCAATGGTTACAATAGACGGTGTATCTATTGCTAAGGATATTGGTAGATATGAACCTAACGAGATTCTCGCTGCAAAGCAAAATTCTGACGGTTAAAATACTATCATACATGCCATTACCCCAGATCTTCAGCACCATGTGACTACATGCACTAAGTCTAAAGATGCTTGGGATGTCTTAGCAACTATATTCGAAGGGAATACCTGTGAAAAAAGAAGATAGGCTTCAAAACCTATGTTCTGATTGGGAAAACCTTTGTATGGCTGATGAAGATTCATTTGACAAGTTTAATCACGAAGTGTCTGAAATTGTTAATGCATCTTTTGCGTTAGGTAAGACTATTCCTGAAAAACGACATTGTGATGAAAATTCTCATATCGTTGCCAGCCAAATACGATTCTAAGAAGCATGCCATCGTTGAAGGAAATAACCTTGATACTCTTTTCAGGAATACTCTTATTGGAAAGCTAAAGTTTTTTTTATCTTGAACTGTGTCAAAGAGAGAAACGTCACTTGTTAGGCAACCCGGTTGCTGCATCTGATAAAAATCTCGAAGTTCTAAAATGATTGATACAAGGGATGAGAATTTCTTTAATTCAACTCTTTCACTGTTTGTTTAACAGTTAAAGAAAACTCTTAGACATAGTAAAAGAAAGTCTCAAAAGAAAGCACATTCAATCAATAAAAAGGATGGAATAGTTCAGAAAAACTATGTTAATGGAACTTTTTCCAAGTGCTATAGTGTCCATGATACTGTCTAAATTCCTGATGAAAAAGTTAGTGAGTTAACTAAAGCATGGATGGCAACTCTTGACTATTGTCCTGAGGAAGATGTCCAGGAAAGTTCTCTTAACTACTTTGCTGATAATCACACTTGTTTTTTTAACAACTCTGATTGTTCCATGATATACAATCTTACTTCTCCAGAAGAACTTCAACTGGAAAAGGAAGCCTTGATTAAAAGGATTGAAAGTCTGGAATTTCAACTGCTTAATATAAGACAAGAAATTGTTGTTTCTCGCAATTGTGATCCTACTAAGAAATGTCGAACTTCTTCGATAAACTCTTCTATGTACTATCAGCAAGTTAATCCTGATAATATGTCATTCTCAAATCACTCTGACAAAAAGGATGATATAAAAAAACACATGGACATACCAAATGGTTTGTCTCCCGTATGTGAAAATCAGGATCATCTGGAAACAGTGTGCACTAAGGATCAAGAAATTTTCTCCTCTGCTAAACCATGTTTTCACTTCAAAAGAGATTTACAAAGCCATTTGTAGTTTGCGAAAATAGATAAACAAGGTATTCGGAGCTATGATGGAAAGAAAGGTTACTACTCGTGATCCTTCATCCATAAAGAAAAATCATAAACTATAAATAACAAATACTTTATCCCCTCGTAAGAAACCATCCCATCATGTTTTGGGTTGGGGAAATTACGTTCTGTAATAAGGTTTAAGATTGTTCTTGCTTTTCCCTTGAGCAAGAACCTCAATCTTCAAGAGGGCCTTGATGAAAAATCTCTGTTATTTTTAATATGTTTCTATGATTTGTTGCACGATTTTGTTTAATGTGACAAGAGTCTATTTCGTTCCTAAACGGTTTTCCTTATAAGACTTTTTCTTGGGGATATCCAAATTCTGTTAGGGTTTTGGTCAAAGGTCTTTTTGGAAATTTATCCCCTATCTTCCTTCTTTTTAAGATGAATATTTATCCTTGATGAGATCATTTAATTTATATCTTCTGTCATCTCCTCATCTAGTCTTTCAAGCAAAGAAAGTGATGTCTGGACTGTCCTTTTTCCTTCTAAGAAGGTTCGTTTCAATTCTTCTAAGAATGAGATGTACTCCGACAAACATGATTCCTCCCTTGATGGGAATCCTTCTGTCTTTCATTTTGATAAGCTCACTTTAACCATGAACCTCGTCTTGGAACAAGTACGTTCTTTAAAGAGTGAACTTGAATCTTCTTCCAAAAGACTTGAAGAAAAAATGGATAATCTTGAATCTAGGATTGATTTAATCGAAGATGAGCTTGATGAATATAGGGAATTTGAGAAGAGTATTCAAAGTAAGTGAAATGTTCTTTAGGAGTTGTTTTTTATGTCTAGGAAACTTCTTATGAGAATTTATTCTTGTGTCTTAAGAAGGATAACTAGGGTTTGGAATAGCCATTATTGTGAGTACACATAGCTATTTCCAACGATTTTCATCTTGCAATGTTTTTAGATTTATTTATTTAAATTCTAAAGTTTATTTGGAAGATGATTTTGCAGTATTCTAAAGTTTATTTATAATCTTTATGGTTTTATATATTGCAACTTATTATTGGATATGTGTGTTTGCGTCCGTGAACTATGATTATCCCATATATGTCAAAAATTAAGTCTTTCACATGTCATTATGTAAATATTGATAAAAGATTGAATGAACTTTTGACAAACAAAAGTTAAGCCTATTATGTCATTATGCAAATACTAATGGAAGATAGGATGAACTTTTGTTTACAAAGATTTAGTCTATTATGAAGGAAAAAATGAATCTTTGTTTATTCTGCAATATTGGTCTTCCCTGATCCACATCTTTGTGTAATACTGTGCGGCTCCGTAAGTTCTCTTATACGAGCATTTTCGATTAAATTAATCATGGGTTCTCTTGTGGTTAATTTAATTGAGTATTTTGGATACAAATTCATGTTTCATGTGATTTGGTAATGTCCAAAAAAATCATTCTTTTCTTGTGAAAGTAAGGTCGCTCTTGTTGTTCTTTCGAGAATGACATTTTATGTGGGAGAGTTTGATAAGCACATTTGTGCTACATTTTATACCCATATTTATATTAGCTAGGAATCAATATTTTGGCTAATAATGTTGTTTTAAGCTTATTTTAGAAAATACAAGCGAATTCCGATCCCGGAGGATAAACTGCCAATGAGAAGCTAAAATGATGTTTGCAACAAACACTAGCGAGCCGCAAACTGAACTAATTTCACGGACACTGGTTGGCACGGTCATGAGGTGAACAAAGACTTCAAGGTGTTGGTCACGTTCTTCGATCACATTATAATTTTGGGCATGAATGATTTGGAGTACAAGTGGTCGAAGTGATGCTGTACTGCTGTGAACGTTTGTTCACGGGCCAACTTTCCACTAAGGGTTAAATATGAAAGAAAATTAATTTCTTATCATGCAGAGCTTCATTTCTTAAGCAAGCAGGTGGAGTTCACCAAATTAAGAGAAAGGTGGATGTGGCTAACTCCCCACCATATGTCAGAACATACAAGCCACCTTTCGTCATTTGTGAAGGAGAAAGAAATTCTTATTAATCATCAATGTTCGAGCTGGTAGTTCTCTAAAAGAAAGAAGTTTTGAGCATTTTCTTGGCCAAAATTCGAAGCAGCTGTCGTTATTTACTCGCATCCAAATCTTTCTCATCATGTCAGTGGCATTAAAGCTTGAAGTTGGGTACGTGCTGCCATGGTCATGGCTATGACCAGTGTGTTCAAATCAATGGAACATGGACGGATTGTTGGTTCAAGTCAAGTGGAGATGCAGATGGCATCGAGCTGAAGGTTTGAGTTAAGAGATTTTGCAGAATGGGTTCCATCTATTGAAGGCAATGTTGGTCGGAAGTTGGATTTCGGTGGAGGTTTTCGACTGAGAAATAGTTGGCAGCAGCTCGCAACTCTATCCACTGCAATTGCAGTACCGCCAGCAACGCGAGTTGATTGTTCTTCATGCAGAGGACTAGGGAAATGTTGAGAGTTTATGGAACCGAGGTTGATTGTTCGATCGAATTTGAGATGGTTATAATCGGTGTTGTTTTCCGGAAGGGAAGTTATGCAGTTGCCGGGTTTGGAAGGAGCTAGTGATGCTCGAAGGCTTTTGAACTCAACTGTCGGTGGTTGCATCAATTGGCCGGAGGTGGATTCTGAGCAATGAATTATGTGTTGGCTGAGATAGCAGTCAAGAAGAGCCGCTGCTGTGGTGATTCGATGGAGCTGAAGCGAGATGGTTGAAGTCGGATTTGGACCGAAACAAGAATGGATGAATTGAGTACGATGGCTGCTGTGGTCTGAGACTCGAGGAGTTGATCGTGTATGTTGTTGGATCGATGGTGGAGGCAATTGAGCTGTTGCGAGCAAAGCATGGTCGTTTGCGGACGAAAATTTGGTTTAACTGCAAATTCTTGTGCGAATGAATGCAAGTGGAGATGTATGTATTGCTTGGCAGTTAGTGATTAATGGTGGCTGATCGAGGTCCAAAGAATGGGAAGCAGAGAAGTCGAATATCGATATAGCCGATCAGGAGGTGGACTGTGATCGGGAGCTGCGTTGTTTTGGTTTTGGTGGCAGCAGCTAAGTTAAGTCGACTGGAGGATAGTGCATATGTCTCAACCAATTCTTGGCAGTTGGAGTCTGAGCTTGGCAAGGAGCTGGTGATGCTCAAGGGTTTTTGAACTCGACTGCCAGTGGTAGCATCGATTGGTAGAGATGGATTATTCACTGGCTGAAGTGGTCAGGCAAAGGAAATTGCAGCCGAGATTTACAAAGACTATAAAGCTATGCAGTCGGTGCAATGGCCTGGAACGTTAGAAGTGGAGTTGGTGATCATAGGGACCGGGTTAGAAAGTGGTTTGGTGATTGAAATTCGAAATGTATATGGGTATTGGACCGGGCCTTCAGCAGAAATGGACTAGGTCATTGACTCACTATTGCATCCCTTCGCAGTGATATTTTGGGAGTAGAGAAGAAACAGTGGGGGGAGGTCGTTTTTGGGAGTTGCGGCTACTGTGCCGAAACGAGAGAAGAGAAAATAAACGGAACAACACTTTGGATAGCCGTGAAGGCAAGAGCACAAGAACAAGAGATTTGAAGTGAGAAGAGACGATTCAGTGACAAGGGTTTAATCTGATTTCTTATTTTCTTTTGTTATTATTTTTCATGGATTTTGAGAAACCCATAAGCATGTCTTGCTAGAACTTTATAACTAGGGTTTGTTTTGAAACCACTCTTGAGCATTAGACCACTTTGATTGGAAACATATATGGTTTTGAGGCTATTTTGATTTGAATAAATTAATTTCATGATCTTATTTATTGATTAATCGAAATATGTGTTGTCGCTTCACCGGTTTTGTATAACCTTTGCGCATAATTGTTAGGATCGAAAATATATTTGTCTACTTATTTGATATTCCATGCTTGGGTTAAATCCTTTGATTGGGTATGCTTAGAATAGCCAGGTATTATTTGAGGACCTAAATTTAGTTTCGTATAATTTTCTCGCTAACACAATTTGATGGTGCATGCTTTGGTTTAATCTTTTGATGTGTCATGCTTAGGGTGTCCCAGTGATATTTGTGATTCTAATAAATATAATAGGTGATGTCGATAGAACGAATGATAATTAAATATTCATGAATTATGTTTCATTTCAGTAATTAAAAAAAAATAGTGGTGGATACTACAAACCCTGGTTGTCGTCTTTCTCGTTGAATTCTTTCTATTTGTTCAGTTTTATTTCTTTGTTTATAATTCATAAATCCAAAAACATTATTGTTGGTTAATCTTTTTAGAGATATTGATTACAGTATTTCCACCGCTCTTCGTGGGAAGGACCCGTACTTGCCTCTGTCTACTAGTTAGACACCGTGCGATTTCGGTTAATTATATATAGGCAATCCCAAAAGCCTATCAATTTTTGGCGCCGCTGCCGGGGAGCGGTTGTGGAATATTGTAATTAGTATTTTTGATTTTGTAAATAGTTAGGTTTTTATTCTATTTATTTTCATTCTTTTGTATAGTTTTTCTATTTTTATTTTTATGATTTCTTTTTCTTTGCAACTCTATCTGTGTGTTAGAATTTTATTTCAGGTACTTTTTTGAGGATGCCGAGCGCTTCTCAGGAGACGTCATCTAAGATGACACTTGGAGAATATATGCGTAGAAGTTCACATCCTCAGGAGACTTCATCTCATATGACGCTTGGTGAATACATGTATGGGTCACGGCATAAAGAAGTTCTTTATTATAATCGTCTCAGGTTTGGAACTTGGAATCCACGTAATTTCGCTATGGGTGGTTATTCAGATGAGTATCAACCCCAATACCATGAGGGTGAAAATGAACTTGACAATAGAAGTGATTTTAGGAATTATGATACCGATATAATATCTGAATCTATTGTATCTTACTCGACTCATGATCATTTAACTGATTATTTGTCTATTCAAAAGAACGAGAGTTGTGTTAGAGACGCCATTTATTCAGATAATGATGATTTAGAAGAACATGTTTATACATAAGATACTATTGTTGAGTCTAACGAATTAGAGATAGTAGACGTTCATAATGAGGTACCTTCTAGTCATTCGAATAGTGAGATTCTAGTTGCAGATAATGATGAGTCGATTCATGATATTGTTGTCCCATTGAGCTCTTCTTTCGATGATCCATCTTGTGATTTTATGAATGCTGATGTGAATGTTGAACATATTGATTTTGAGCCTTTATCTGTTTGTTTAGCACACTTTGCTGATTCGGATGACCCGATGCTTATTGATATTGTCAATGCATTGCGCCTTCCAATAGTTAATCAAGGTAACTCACCAACGGAAGTTATTTCCGCGGACTTAGAACCAGACTTAAGAGTTACTAATTTTGACAAACTTGAATCACTAGATGCATGTTTAAACCATTGTTCCGAGTTGGATGATTTTGTGCCTTTTTACGTTGTCAATGCATTGATTCCTATGATTTCTAGAGAAGATAATGTGTCGAACGAACGTATTTCAGCTAATTTAGAACCTGATTTAGAGCGTGTTTCCGAAATAAAAACTAATATGTTTGTTTTCTATGAGAGTGATATGCTTATCTTGACTAAGGATTGCTTTCTATTGAGAATGGATCTACACGTTGGTTTTGTGGTTTATAGTGTTTGCAGGTTCACATTTGCAGCTGACCTGATTTGTTGGATTGATCCCCAACTTTTAAGACTTTATATATATGCTTTGCAAGGTACTTTGGTGTATTATCACCCTGTTTGAGATTCTTTGCCTGCAAGCTGGGATACAAAGATTATGCTTTATGGGAGTCAACCCATACGATTTCACTTCATGAGAGTCAACCCATCAGATTTGTTTTCTTTCCTCTATCTTTTATTTGTTTGCTTGAATTTCCCATCTTAATTTCTACGTTGGATGACTCAATTACATTGAGGATAATGTAATGTTTAAGTGTGGGGGGAGTGGCGCTTTCGTTAGGAATTTTGATTTAAAAAAAAAATAAAATTGACCAGCTGTTTAGCGGGTCTACATAAAAAAATAATATTATTTTTAAAGTATTTTCTATGACCAGCTGTTTAGCGGGTCTTTCCGTCTTGTTGTTTAGCAGGCATCTTTCGATCTTGTTGTTTAGCGGATCCGTCTTGCTGTTTAGTAGACTTCTCTACACCACTGTTTAGTGGTCTATCTCGCTGTTTAGCAGACATGTCGATATCACTGTTTAGTGGATCCGTCTAGCTGTTTAGCAGACTTCTCTCCATATCCATCTGTGTAGCGGATATATTTTTTCTTGTTTTGCTCGGGACTAGCAAAATATAAGTGTGGGGGTGTTGATAAGCACATTTGTGCTACATTTAATACCCATATTTATATTAGCTAGGACTCAATATTTTGGCTAATAATGTTGTTTTAAGCTTATTTTAGAAAATACAAGCGAATTCCGATCCCGGAGGATAAACTGCCAATGAGAAGCTAAAATGATGTTTGTAACAAACACTAGCGAGCCGCAAACTGAACTAATTTCACGGACACTGGTTGGCACGGTCATGAGGTGAACAAAGAATTCAAGGTGCTGGTCACGTTCTTCGATCGCATTATAATTTTGGGCATGAATGATTTGGAGTACAAGTGGTCGAAGTGATGCTGTACTGCTGTGAACGTTTGTTCACGGGCCAACTTTCCACTAAGGGTTAAATATGAAAGAAAATTAATTTCTTATCATGCAGAGCTTCATTTCTTAAGCAAGCAGGTGGTGTTCACCAAATTAAGAGAAAGGTGGATGTGGATAACTCCCCACCATATGTCAGAACATACAAGCCACTGATGTGATTTTGAAGTTGTTTGTAAAGTGGTAAGAAAAGTGATTCGATTCTCGAACTTGTGAAGGATTTTTTTAGACTTAAATTCAAAACTAAAATAGAAAACTCACTAAAAATTATAGCAAACACTGACAAAGATGATATCAATATTAAAAGAACACTTAGGCTAAGATTCCACTATTTTCCAATTTCAAAGTGATTTAATCTAATATTTATATTCATGCAATTTTCTCATTCAATTTGATTCTAAACTATTGCAACAAGTAGATTCTCAAAATAACAAGTGTAAATCCGAAGCATAGAACATCAAAAACCTAGGTCCAAGTATGCTCTATCAAAAGAAACCACAATTGTTTAAAAAAAATCATTCAAACAATTATCGATCAAGGCAAAATAATCATAAAAATAATTGCAATAAATAGATAAATAAGAATATACCACTTCTTGTTGGAAAAATAGCTTCCTCTATCGCCTCGGCAATGGGGTTTAGCTCCTCATATTAACCACTTGCTCAAAATACATGTTTGTTGCTCCAAAGTTGATTAAAAAGAAGAGAAGGTATAAAACAGCATGTTTGTAACAATTATAATTGTTATAGAACCACTGTTACAAAGAACCCTAACACAGAACTGTTGCGAACTGGAATTAACTGTTACATAAATTGTGACAAATTGATTAAATTTGAAAGATAAGGCCACGGAATAAACGACTGTCTTCCTCTGTTGTTCTGTGTTTTTCTTCTTCTTCTCGCATGTGTCTCTGCAACTTAATTATTTATGCTCTGTAGTGTTCTAAAACTTCCCCAAAGTGTACGTCCACCTCTGTGACTTCCCTACACCTTATATATACACCACAGGCTCAGCAAATCCCTACAATATCTTCTCAACCCATCTCTTTTCTTCCACGCAAAGTCACGGATTTTCCTTGTTTATCTTCACTTCACGCGTCTCCGCTAAGCTATCCCAACTCTTCAAACTCCTTCAGGACATAATCAAGACTCGATTTATCCAATTCCAAGCGTAAAATCCTCTCGTACTTCTATTTATAAAACCAAAATATCCGAGGATATACGAAACTCCCTGTTTTGCTTCCAACCTATTTTCATCCATGTTTTCTCGAATCTAAAACACATATCTTTCCTGTTTTATCTCCACCGACTAATCCCAAGTCATTCCCATGAATATCTCCGACCAAATCTCTTCCAAACCTTTGACAGAAAATCAACGTAGGTGAAAGATGCACTTTCCCTGTTTTGCGTCAAGCCGAGAATATAGCCAAATCCAGCCCATAAAAACACCCATAACAACATTGTATATCTATAATAGGTCCAATCCATGAGAATCAGCGATTGAATCTCATTAAATCACGTCCAAATCTCGACCCTAAATCTGCCAGGAACAGCACCTACTTTCCCGCCAAAATCAAAAATTCAAACAAAGAGGATGACCTCCCCTTATCCAGCGCTGGACTCCCTTTAGTCACTGGGCGTAAATAGCACATCTGGGGTGCAAATAACAGTGGAGTGCCCCTTAACAGTTGTGTGCCCCTTATCCATTTGA
>JAJJWW010015031.1:0-137752 GCA_023531295.1 Papaver armeniacum | reverse complement strand
AAACCTAGTTATATCCGCAAGTGCACGGGTCAATTGTAGTATCGATGGCAAATGCGGGTCGTTCCCCACGAGGTGTGAAATACTACTACTAACTAATATCAAAAGTAGCCAATCGACAAAATGATGTTTTAGCAATTTTTTTCAAATTTGGAACAAATGAAATAATAATAATTCTAATGATAAACAATTGAGAATGGGTTATTAGGATTTTCGGTTTCCACCAATTAATTACTCAAACTCTACTAATCTTTAAGAATATATTCATGCATTTTCAAATTAATGTTTCTCGCTATAGTTTCCTTCACTTCATGGGTAGTGATTTTAAAGCATTACCTATCCTTGCATACCGTCTAGGGATTTAGAAAGAGCGAAATATCAATTCAAAAGCATAAATAATCAAGAAAATGACATGAGCAATTAAATATCAAGCTATGTGAAGAAAAACTGTTAATCAATCAAATCATTATTAAGCATATATCAATGTAGAGTCTTCATAATTAATTGATTTCTACCTAAACCTAACAAACAATCTAGCAAATCATGAGAAAAGGAAATCAAAGCAGCCAAAACCCTATTCTCCCCTAAGCGGCCGTAGCACCCTTTCCTTAGTTTCGTCACTGCCCCCTCTCTCGTTCCTCCACTTCACACATATTAAAGTGTACATGAGAATAACATATTCTTTCCTTATCAATTTTTGCATGTGAGCAATTAAAGTAAAAGTATAATTTTTCTCCAATCACAATTAATCTCCGTTGCATGTATCTTTAACCACCAACCAAAAATGCATGTTCACAATCTCCATTACGTTTAATATAATTCACTCCCACTAATAATGGTAAGTAAAATAATATTACTTCATTACTTTATTTTCTTTCCTTTTAGGAGTGAGAGTTGCGGGCATGTGGATCCCATAATACTTAATGAATATATTGTCATGCCCATACACCATCTTGCAAAATCTTTTCACATTGAATACTGATTCCCTCTTGACAATCACAATATTCTCTCATTAATAAATTAACACCAATTAATTATCCCCATATATTTTTTTCTTACGCATGTCATTACCCGATGGAGGTGTGCCACTAAAAGGAAACAATCTTGGATATTGAATTTGGAAGTGTGCAGTGCTTCAGAATTAATGCGGCTACCTTTGGAAACTCAATTTTGTTCATGCTATCGTAAATTCGCCAACACCGTTTTATCATTGTGGTTTACGATACATGGAGATGCCCGGGCAGGTTTCTTGATATATAGAAATACCCGGGCCAAGCCCATTTCATTCTTCTGATATATGGAGATGCCGGACTGACATATAATAAGTCTTCTTGATATATAAAAATACCCGGGCGGCATAATAAGTCGCTGGCGATACATAGAAATGCCGGGGCCGACATATTTGATCATTGTGGTTCTTTGATACATGGAGATACCGGGCCAACCACATTTTGCCATTTAAGTCGCAAACACCAATAAGTCTCACATTTCTTTGTTTATTCGTTGGATGATCGAATTCACTTGTACTTTATACAAAAACACTAAAATAGTATTAGTAACTAAAATATTGTATCTAGCTAATATAAATATGGGTATAAAATGTAGCATTTACATGCTTATCAACACCCCACACTATATTTTGCTAGTCCTCGAGCAAAACAGAGATATTATGCAATTGATTTTTATATATATATATATATATATATATATTCATAGAAAAGTGAAAATCTGCAAAAATATGGAAAATTACCCACTCCCCCACACTTAAACATTACATTGTCCTCTCTGATGTAATTGGAGTCATCAACGTAGAAATTAAGATGGAAATGAAAAAATAAACAAAAAGAAAATAAGAGATAGAGTAGAACAAATGCGTGGGTTGACTCCCATGAAGCGAAATGTATTTGTTTCCTGTTTTTCCGATAGCATGTTGTCAAACAAAGGTGAGGTTGGTACCCCAAAGTCTTTGCAAATCATATATATAGAGTCACGAAAAGTTGGGGATCAACCCAACTAATCGATTTTTCTTGAAAATATGCACTGTAACAACTATAATCATCGAAAGATATATGTGAATCCATTCCCCATAAATAACAATCACTTATTAATCAAGCCATGCATTTTAAAAGGATAAATAATTCATTCACACAAAGAGGTAAAAATTGTTCAACAGCTTCTTGTTGAGGTGCTCGTCCTAAATATGGCTCTAAGTCGTGAAATAACCCAGCTATATCTTGGTTCAAATTCATCCGCAAAACAAGAGCTCAAAGGTGGAATAATATCAACGACTCATAGACCAGTTATCATCTAAAACGGTTTCATTATTAATATCATCAAGACGAAAAATTGAGAACTTAATGGCTTAAAGGTCATGGTCGAACTTTCTTGGCGAGGGGCATAGCTAGAGGTTCTAGTTTGGGCTTCCATTTATTAGTGTCTAGCCGGTGTGGGAGTCTAACAAGACATTGACTTCACAAATAACACTATCATCATCAAAATCATACCCAAAATGAGGCTAAGCAAACCTCTAATGGATCCTCCAAGTTGTTCTTGCAAAAAACCTTGCTGATACATACTTTCTTTCGCTCGCTTGAGCTAAGGTACCTAAAAAAATATTCAAGCAGTGGATAAAAAGAACTAAAGAAATCTTAAAAGAAAGAAAAATAAATTATATACAAAATAAAATAAAAATAAGCTATATAAAAAATTGATATCGGTCAGTGTATTATGCAACCACTCCCCCAAGGCAAAAAACTTGATGTAGATTTTATATGACCAAATTAACGATTAAATAAAACCTAGTTATATCCGCAAGTGCACGGGTCAATTGTAGTATCGATGGCAAATGCGGGTCGTTCCCACGAAGTGTGAAATACTACTACTAACTAATATCAAAAAAAGTAACCAATCGACAAAATGATGTTTTAGCAATTTTTTTGAGAAATTTGGAACAAAATGAAATAATAATAATTCTAATGATAAACAATTGAGAATGGGTTATTAGGATTTTCGGTTTCCACCAATTAATTACTCAAACTCTACTAATCTTTAAGAATATATTCCATGCATTTTCAAATTAATGTTTCTCCGCTATAGTTTCCTTAGCTTCATGGGTAGTGATTTTAAAGCATTACCTATCTATCCATGCATACCACGTCTAGGGATTTAACCGAAAGAACGAAATATCAATTCAAAAGCATAAATAATCAAGAAAATGACATGAGCAATTAAATATCAAGCTATGTGAAGAAAAACTATTAATCAATCAAATCATTATTAAGCATATATCAATGTAGAGTCTTCATAATTAATTGATTTCTACCTAAACCCTAACAAACAATCTAGCAAATCATGAGAAAAGGAAATCAAAACAACAAAATTCTATTCTCCTAAACGGTAGTAGCCGCCTTTCCTTGGTTCGTCACGCCCCCTCTCTCTCATTCCTCCACTTCACACATATTAAAGTGTACATGAGAATAACATATTCTTTCCTTATCAATTTTTGCATGTGAATAATTAAAGTAAAAAGTATAATTTTTCTCCAATCACAATTAATCTCCGTTGCATGTATCTTTAACCACCAACCAAAAATGCATGTTCACAATCTCATGCCCACATTTAATATAATTCACTCCCACTAATAATGGTAAGTAAAATAATATTACTTCATTACTTTATTTTCTTTCCTTTTAGAGTGAGTTGCATGCATGTGGATCCCATAATACTTCATGAATATATTGTCATGCCATACACCATCTTGCAAAATCTTTTCACATTGAATACTGATTCCCTCTTGACAATCACAATATTCTTTCATTAATAAATTAACACAATTAATTATCCCCATATATTTTTCTTCCCGCATGTCATTGCCCGGTGGAGGTGTGCCACTAAGGAAACAATCTTGGATATTGAATTTGGAAGTGTAGCAGGTGCTTCAAGAATTAATGCGGCTACCTTTGGAAACTCAATTTTGTTCATGCTATCGTAAATTCGCCAACACCGTTTATCATTGTGGTTTTTGATACATGGAATGCCAGGCCAACCCTGTTCTTTGATATATAGAAATACCGAGGCCAGCCCATTTCATTCTTCTTGATATATGGAGATACCGAAAGCCAGCATATAATAAGTCTTTCATTGATATAAAAATACCGACCCGGCATAATAAGTCTTTCTTTGATATATAGAAATACCAGATGACATATTTGATCATTGTGGTTCTTGATACATGGAGATACCGGAGCCAACCACATTTTGCCATTTTAAACATGGCACCAATAAGTCTCACATTTTCTCGTTTATTAGATTTGGATGATCGAATTCACTTGTACTTTATACAAAAGCACTAAAATAGTATTAGTAACTAAAATATTGTATCCTAGCTAATATAAATATGGGTATAAAATGTAGCATTTACATGCTTATCACTGACCCGGTTTTGGCAGGAAAGGCTTGAACTTGACTGGGCCATGGGCTTCTTGTCTTGTTGTTGGAGGTTGGCATAAAATTACTTGGGTTCGACTTAGATTTCAATCAGTGGAGAAAGGAGAAGTCTATAAAAGGGAATCACTCATCATATCTTAGGATATCTAGAATCTTTGCCTCTACTTTTGTGTTCTAGGGTTTAGAAACATGAAACCTTTTCTCTTTCTTCTTGTTATGAACTCCATGAATATGAGCTAGAATTTTCTTTTGGTTATGGATTAGTTGGATTTCCAAACATGAGTTTTGTTCAATAAATTAGTTTTCTCTCATATTATCGTTTATGATTCACCATTAATATTGTCATATAATTGAATGTTTGTTTTGTCAAGTTGAAAATTGGTAGAACTCACATGCATGTCTTTTTCTACATTAGGGTTATTATACGCAAAAGTGATAATTCTAATTTGAAGTAGCATAAATATGATTATAGTTTGTAGTGATATATTCTTATGATCATATGTGAACCATAACCTTTGTTAAATCGGATTAGTGCTTTTACACGTTCGATTGCTTTGATTTGCGATTTCATAGAACCTAATGTATCTAGAATTAAACTTGATTAGTGCTTTTACACGTTAGGTTGTTCTTTTAGATAGAATTCATATTCGCATCTTTTAATGTGTTTGTTGATGACAAGAGGAGATTAGCGGGATATTCTTGCGATCAAGGTATTCTAGGGCCTTTGATAAAGTTGAGATTAAAATATCAATTCTAGTTATTGTGTTGAAAACATGTTTGTGATTGAAAGAGCGAAATCTATGACAATACTTTCTCATCCTTGATTTAATTTGGTTACCTTTATTGTTTGCTTTTATTTAGTTTATTATATAAAAATCACAAAACCCCCGGTGTTATTTATAGGAGGCAGAAACAATTTGACAACCAAGACCTCTGCGGAACGATCCTTTCTTGCCCTTGCTTCATTATATATTTTGAGTATTAAGAAAGTGTAATTTATTTTTGACGCCTACGACAGCGATCAGGTTGTAATAGGAGACTACAACCAAGTTCTGAGTCCATCTGAAAAATTGGGGGGGTTACCCTTTAATAGTATGGAAGCTGATCCCTTTAAAAGGCTACTTCAAAGTGGGACTATCATACCTATGCTTTCAAGGAAACTTTTCACTGGAACAATCATAGAGAGGAAATAATTAAAAACATTCTGAAAGGCTCGACAAAGCCTATATAAATGATGAATGGATTTCTCATTTCCAGAATCTTTTAAACTATCCCCCTTCCTTGGTCGATCATGACCAATTAGGCTAGATGTTTTTACTTTGTCGGCTCTCACCCATAGTTACCCTTTTTAAATTTTTCGACACATGGATTAAAGAAAATTCATGTATTCATTAATAACATTTTAGGATCCATATTTACTTAATGTGGCGACCTGATACTTAAGAACCTAAAAACCTTAGGTGAAAACCTTACGTCTTGGCGTAAAAATGTTTTCGAGTTCTGCAAAGAAGATTAAAAAATTCTACAAAGTATTGATTGATTCATCGTCTAGTAGAGTTCATAATAAATGCACACATCCTGGATCGAGCGTTTTAGAGCTGAAAACCTTTATGACACTCAAGAGGAAATCACTAAACAATTGTCAAGAGACAACTTTGTTAATCTTGGAGAAAGAAACACAAAGTATTTTCATTTGAAAACTTTAAAAAAGAAAGTGAATCAAATAGATTGTCTTAAATCAAAACGGGAAATCTTGAAACAAAAAACTCAAATTGTTAAGGAATTGAAAATACATTTTGAAACCCTTTTCACCCACTCCCATATTGTGCTTTGACCAAGAAATAATGAATCTCATTCCTAAAGTCATCTCACGAGGGATAATGCGGATTTATTAAGGATCCCAACTTGAGATGAAGTTTGGATGGTAGTAAAGTCTATGAAATCTAATAAATCACCAGGACAAGACGGTTTCCCGGTGAGTTTTTCAAGCATAATTTTGGTCTCTGTTGGGAACCAAATAGTGTAATAATCCAAAATGTTTTTGTTTCAAAAATAATTAACCCAAAGTTAAATGAGACTTTTCTCTTTTTAATTCCTAAAATCAAACAACCTAAATCTCTAGTGACTTGGACCAATAGATCCAGTAATACCCATATAAAATACTATCTAAACTTCTAGATAATAGGTTGAAAGTTCACTTAGAAAAAATGATTTCCCCTTTTCAATCGGCTTTCTTGTCTTCTAGGAAAATTACGAGATAACATTGTGGTGGCTCATGAAGTGGTTCACTCAATAAAGAAAATGAAAAAAAAATTGGAGGTGCTAGGCATTAAGATAGACATGTCCAAGGCTTTCAACGGGTCAATTGGAACTTTTTACTCCAAACCTATCTGCTTTTGTTTTGATGGAAGTGGTGTAGTTTAATCCATCAATGTGTGTCTCATCAATTGCGGTGCTTCCAAATGGCACACCCAGTTTTTTTTTTTCACTCCTACCGGAGGTTAAGGCAAGGAGATCCACTATCTTCCTACCTCTTCCTGTCAGTGGATGTTTTCTCTAGGCTCCTTTCAGCAAAACAAAAAAACCAAACATATAACTAGTATCAAAATATCTAGGCATAGTATCCCAATTTCTCATCTTCTTTTTGCAGATGATTGTTTGTTGTTCTCTAAGGCGGAGTCTAGTTAGTTGTAAAAATCTTTTAAATATCATCAATCAATTTAGTAATGCATTTGGTCGGCTCATAAATTTTTTTTAAGTCGGGCATTTTCTTTGGCAAAAGAATTCATTCTAAACTTCAAAGAATTATGATTAGACTTATGAAGATTAAGAAAATAGCATTACCGACTCATATTTAGGAGCTCCTTTATTTTTGTTGATAGATCAAAAATCAAGACATTTGATAAGATTGTCACTAATATGGTAAACAAAGCTCAAAGTTGGAATGGCACAAATTTAGTTCAAGCAAGTAAAAAGTTCTCATTAAATGCTATCTAGTCTTCCCATAGCACATACCAAATTGGGTGTTTTTATTTGCCTATAAAAATCCACAACAAAAGCAGATCTGGTCAGAGGGACTTTTGGTAGGAGTAACGAAAAACGCTAAGGGTTACTATCACATCAACAATGGCTTCATGTGTGAACTAATTGAAGTAGTGGTCTAGGCTTTAAAGAATCAAATAAAATGAATAAGACACGATTGCTAAAGTAGCATGGTGAATAGAAACTCAATGAGAACACCTATTAGGCTCTGTTTCTTAAAAACAAATATTTTAAAAACTCAAGCTTTTTCCATGCCAAAAACATCTGATGCTTCTTGTACATGGGATGCATTATGCGGGGGTTTTCTCTAATCCACAAATTCGATTCTTGGGAGGTAGGCGACGGTAAGTCTATCAACATTTGGACCGATAATTGGATACAGGTATGGAACAAAACCTCATATCTTCTTGTGGTACAAAACAAATCTCTTTAACACTTGTATCGAGTTATTAGACTCAAATACTAAAAGTGGAATGTAACGAAAGTTAAAAGTAATATTACTTCGAAATTGTGATAAGATTCCGGGAATTAGAATCTTCACAAATATGAATGGTACTCTCACGAAAAAGATAGATTATGTTGGCTTCTTACTACTTGTAGGAAAATTCAGTTAAATCAATGTACCAAAAACTGAAAAATCCTTCATTTGATTAAGATTATCTTGATATAAGCGCTTTTACTTAAATCCTTTGGAAATTGAATGTATCGCAAAGAATTAAAATCTTCTTATGGAAGTGTATCCACAATGCCTTGCCTATTAGGAAAAAACCAAGTGAACATATGGATGATATAGATATAACATGCATCTTACGTGAGCATGAATGTGAATCTTTAAAGCATTTGTTTTTGAATGTCCTTATGCTAAATTTGTTGATTTTTTGCCTCCTGTGGAGGTTATAAATCATAGTAGTAATTTAAATCACTCTTTTGCTCAAATGTATTCTAAGCTGGATAGTGAGGCATATATGATAACTACGAGATAGAAATCATGGCTACTAAATGTTGGTTGATTTGGAAGGAAAGATGTCTAAGAATCTTTCAATCCTAATCAACTACAAGCATTCAACTATCTCTTGTTGTTCGGAGGCATCTAGTTTCTTCGTCTCCCCTGAGACAATCAAAACTGGGAGTTATTTCCAATTCTATTTCTGTATTACATAGCCATATTGACATAAATGCTAGTAGATGGTCAAAACCCCAAGAAAACCAACTCAAAATAAACTTTGATGCTTCTTGGATTGATTCTTCTCCTCAGTGGATATGGTATAATTCTGAGATGTGATACAGGTGGTGCAATCCAAGCTACAGTTGGGACTTTCAGGGCCTCCACAGCAGAAGAAGCACAGGCTCTTAGCATGCAAGAAACAGCAAACTAGGCAAAAAGAATGGACTTACAGAACTTCTGGGTGGAAGGTGATTGCCAGAAGCTAATCTTTTATGCTCAGGACAAGCAGAGCAACATCTTTTGGAGAAAACAAGCCATAGTCTCTGAGGTAATGAAAATTCTGAAGACTTGTGAAAGAATTTGGGCTTTATGTTTAAGAACAGGAAAAGCAATGAAGTGGCAGACATTTTGGCAAAAAAAAAAGCACATAAACAAGGAATTCATAAGCAACAATCGTTGTTGATGCCACATTTTCTAAATTCTCCTTTATTATCGGATGTATGTTTTTCTAATTCAATTACTAGTTCTAGCTTGCAAACTGGGGTTAACATTATGTTGGTAGACACCAATATCTCAATCAGTTAGATGAGATCGGGGAAACCAACATTTGGAAAAATCCTGTGTAACACTTTTCTTTTCAATATAAGTAACTTTCAAAAAAAAAAAAAATATAGATGCCTTGGGATAGAAAATAAAACAAAAACCCCTCTTACAAATACAACAATACTCGCGTACAATACTCTTTCTTTTACCAGAATGATTCTGTAAAGCATTTTACAATCAGTGGATGGCCAAAATGTATAAGATTTCCGATTCTGACAAGCTTTGAAATGCCTTGCAGGCGCTTGTTCTTTACGTGCCTTTGCTTTTTCTGATTTCCAGAGATTGATTGATTGTCAGTCTCAGAGATACAAACTTATCTCGGGAAGTTGACTGGAGGTTCCAAGCTACTAGCAAGAATGGCCAAATCAATGTCTTTGTCCTCAAACTTTTTGACGAATGGATGGCTCTAAATATGATTAACCAAAAAGATGAGTACAACATTCTATGCTTTTGTTCTTACCACAAAGTAGTGATGCAGAGAAGAGGGCGTGCTAAAATTCAGTAGTACTAACCAAAAGGTCTGTAGATGACATTCTGTCACGAGATCCTTTTGTATGCTACAAAAACAAATAAGAGATAATGTCAACATTTGCTGCAAATAGAATGTGTCATAAAAATTTGAGAAGAAAGGCTTGACTGCACTGACAAATGATGTGATATCCGATCTTTCAAAATCTGTCTTTAAATATATTCAATTACAAAATCTGGGAACATATGACAAGATTGCAGTATAAAACATACCAGCATGATATAAACGAACAGAACTCAGGTGAGAACTGATCTGGTGGAGCAGATGGTGGTGGCTTTCCAACAATAGCTTGCAAAAGCTCGTAAAATTTAGGAGAACCTTGATCTTCAGATTGTAATAGCAGAAACCGACCTATGGCACACTCGGAGTATTACCATGCCCAAACTCCAGATGTCGCTACTGTAATCATAAGTACTTCCACTAATCCTTTCAGGCTGAAACATAAAGACACAAGAGTTCAAAGCAAGTTATGTATAATGGATTTTGCTCCAAGATTATCACTGTTCATAAAATTCACTCGTGTTGCTTTGATAAGAATGCAAACCTATTACAAGATGATAAAAAGAATACATCCTGTAGCAAAATGAACAAGCGTATCCCTACAAGCTTCATGCAAATATTTCTACTAGCTGGTTGGCTAAATGGCCACAATTGACCAAACTACCACAGAGAAAACCAGCAAATAAGCTAATGCTCACAGAAAGTCCACTATGGAAACCAATGAAACGACTAGATAAGTCAGTGCCGAACATTCTTATGTGCGGCATGAAGAATAGAGATCCATATAGTATGTTACACAAAAGCAGAAGGTAGTTTGGAATCTTAGTAAACACACAAACCAAATGCATGATATCACTTATTTACGGACACCCGTAAATGGAACACAGTGAAAAAAAAAATTGAACGGAGGGAGAATCGAAGAAGAGCAGGACCCTAACATATATACGAAGAAGCATATAGGGAACATACCGACATATAGTTGTAAGTGCCAACAAATGTATCCCACTGACCCTTGGAGCTAGCGAGCATTGCACTCACGCCAAAGTCAGTTATCTTTATTTCACCTTTCTGATTTACCAACAAGTTGGAGGGCTTTATATCCCTATGAATCACATGCCTTTCATTATGCAAGTAAACAAGTCCTTGTAAAACCTGGAAAAGAAACTGTCAGTGTAGGAGAAAGAATCGCCTTTTAACAGTTTTCAAGAACTTCATCTCTTGACAGAAAAATACGTGGATGTTGAACATAAAGGGTGTCTTCCTACCAGCTTACAAACAACTGCCTGATAAGGTTCAAGTATTGTTGACTTGCTTCATTACATCAACTAGAGAACCCGGTCCATATATTCAAGCACCAACGAAATAACCCCATTGTGAGTAGAACGAATGTAACAAACAACAATACGAGGACACTGCGAAGCTTGATTTATTTTCACTTCTTGCACAATTTGTTTTACGACCTCCTCTTGGATATTCATCTGAATAACCTGCATTCAATCCATGATTTCAAATAAATCTCTCTATCAAAAGTAACCTCCTTCAAATAAATTGTATTCAATGCTTCCAAAATGAGAAATTTTTGCGGCACCAATGATTAACTAAATGAAACTCATTGATTAAACTAGTGGTCATAACTTCGTAAACACTTGCAATTAAATGCATTCACATTATCTTGCACAGTTCATTTACACCTTTCCTAGTTAACCATCTTTTCTCGCAATAAATGGAACTAAACATATAACTTACGACCACCGCGACGGTATAAAACAAAATCACAAAAGGAAGCCGGAAAATACTTCTAAATACCTTCAGAGCAAACAATGTTCCAGCCCATTTATGACGAACAAGTTGTACAACTCCACCACTACCTTTCCCAATAACTTTGATTGTCTCTAAATCTTCTAATACGAACTGTATATCGAACTCTTTCGCATCTGATTTTTACTCAAAATTAAAACAAACCCACAATTATATTCCATCAAAAATCATAAAAATCAACAATCTCATCAATTAAAACCCCAAGTTTGACCTGAAAATCTAAAATATTGACCAATTTTGACTTACCCTGGTAGTTTCATTTTCTTCAGAAATCAATCTAAGTCCTTTCTGATTTAACAATAGATCTCCATCTTGAAACGTCCCACTAGCACTTCTGAAAAAACACCAGACAAAAACTTCAAAAAAAAAAATCAAAAAGAAATGGAAAATCTAGTAAAAATCGAAGCTTTTTTGAACTTACAGAAAGTTGGTAACAGGGGTTTCTTGAACAGGAACAGAGAGTTTGAGCTGCATCATGCTCATGGGTTTTTTGCTCTTCATTGTTTCTTTCTTTTGGAAATGGCGGATTTCTCTGTGTGAAATGTGAATACTCCTCTGCCTGATAGTTGAGAGAGAAATCTAGCGAGAATTCAAATTGTCAGACCTTGAAGTGAAGTTTGATTTTCTCTCGCCTTTTGTCTGCTTTCTGTCAGTGTCTTTTAGGGTTGGAACTTTGGAACTATAATCTGGTTTGTTTTTATACACCACATTGGCAGGTTCCTAAGCACAATGGAGAATATTTCAATGCCTGGCAAACTAGTCACGCCATCATTGGAGTCAAACAAGGGCTGAATTATTTCTGCAAACCCAGTTTATAATTTAATATACATATCAAGATTTTGTTTAGGAAAAACAAACAAGATTATGAATACAAACATCTTTCTTCATGCTGAGTACTGTTGTTACAAGCATATAATAAGTAAGTAGAACCATTCTCATTATTTGAAAAACACCTAATTCAAGTTCAATCAATTACTAAACAATGAATCAATTATTAGTAAATTACTATTTACTTAAAAACATGCACCGCAATGGTAATAATATGAAACCATGACTTCCACAGCTGTAATAGGCCATGATTTCCACTGGGTAAATATGGAAACCCTTTGTTGGCAATCATACTTTACACAGATCATGAAGTAATTCCTTAAGTCTTAACCATTGAAGCTAATCAACAAAGCAAAACTTGCTACTGAGAAGATTAAGTGGACAATTGCATGAACAAAAATTAGTAAAGCACCATACCTGATCAGCAATGAGCACATCATAAGCTTTTGAAATGGATTTCATCACATCAGAAACCAATGGATAGTTTAGATCACCAAGTCCACCTGACTTGTGATCCGTTTGCACCCATGCAAGGTGAGAGAACTAGACAACAAAGGTCAAATATGAATTGAATACCAAGCCTGTATGAGAAATTTGACATTAAAACAAGGGTGTGCTTGGCAGAGAGACATCATCAATGCTTTAAATATAGAAGATAAATACTTACACCATTATCTACGGAAACACCCAAGATTCTGTGTCTAGTTTCTCAAACTCAGCATGTCGGTCACTGAATGCAGTGATCTCTGCATAACAAACAGAAGGATTAAAGTAAACTCATATGCAGTTATATTTTACCTTCAAAAACTGAACTTCTTTGATATGCCGACTTACCAGTAGGGCAAACGAATGTAAATCAATGGGTAGAAAAAGAGAATCACGTATTTCTTTCCAATGTAGTCAGATAGCTTGACCTGTGAGACCAGATCATCAAATTAAAATAAGTATCTTCTTGATCACTAGTTTAAACTTATTTTACCAAATGTTAACTCTGAGGACTTCTTCACACTTCTTTCCAGTATAATAGTATTTATAGCATACCTTGATGAACTCTTGATCGAACACTGCTTCAGCTTCAAAATCTGGTGCCTTATTCCCAACTAGAGGAAGTTCCCCAGCACTCTGGACAGATCAAAAACGGTCAAAATAATATTAAGAGACAAAGATGACTTGAATTAAAAAACACTAGAACTTGCAACCGGTAATACCTAAATAGATAACCTTCAGTCCAACATACAAAAAAAAAAGGAAGAAATGAAAAAAGGAACTTATCTATGCATTTTAGTTTGTGTTTGAAGAGAGAAATGTTTTTCTTCTTTCTATGCATGTCAGTCGTTTGAAAGTATTCACGAGCGCGTAATTCTATCAGTGAACACTCTAAAACCTAACCGTGAAGGGTTACATAATTCGATGCTTACAAGTGATAATAGAATAGATGTCCTTAGAATACACCACCTATAACCACACCAACTCCATTGAAGCTCTACATTATCTCATAAGAACCCCTTGTTTTTTCTTTTTTACTTTGCAGACCCCTTATTTGGAACCAACTATCTATTCAATTATCAGCCCAATAAAAGGTTAAACCATTGTTTACTATCTGCAATCAGAAAACCTTGAGCCTCTTTTACCCTTAGAGAACCTAAATAACCTAGTTCCACTGGAACAAATTAGTACTCTGACTCATTTGAGAAACCGTGATTATTACACTTTTGGAAACACCGAGTTACACCAAAATTAACCTAACTAACCCTTATTTTTGAAATCCCCAAATACTTAGGATTTTATAAAACCCTAATTTTCAAATACGTACCATTTCTAACACATAATATCATAATCAAAGAAGAATAAAGAGATACTGTGATACACACCATACCTATTCAGTCAACAAGATTCAGCGATATCTTTTACTGTAGCTTCTAGGGTTCCACTAGTGTGGTGTTGATGGTTTTTACTTCTTAATACTTGTAAAATTTGATCGAGAAGAAGAAGACGAATAAGCTAGTTTTAGGCTTCAGTAGGGTGGAGTGTTAATGCTGCTTGTGGATCTCGCTCTCGTTTAGTTTTTTCTTAACCAAGTTCGAGTGAAGTGACTGAGGAGAGGAGGTGAGTAAACAAAAGTAGTTGAATAAAGGGTCGGTCCGGTGACTCCCGGTCGGATGTTATAAACAAAAGAAAGTAATCAACATCTAGTCTCATTTTTCCATTTTTCTGGACTTTGGACCCTCTAGGCCTGTCCTCCTAGGCCCAGTGCTTATTAGTACAAATATTCCGGGAGAGCGCTCAATTAGAGGCAGGACAAAGTCGAGGCAATACAACAAATCGGTATTCACGCTTTGTGTGATCGTTTATGGATACGAGATCGAGACAATACAACATTCAAAGTGTGATTGCTTGATAATAGGTTCGGACTTAACCAAATTCTATAGGATCACCATCAAGTAATACAGAGTTAACGTTTGTGTAATTTACTTCAAATTATAATAATAAGAACAATTATAATTGCGGAAAAGAAAAGTAAATGACACAGCAAGATTCTATTAACAAGGAAACCGCAAATGCAGAAAAACCCCGGGACCTAGTCCGGAATTGAATACTCTCAAAGTTAAGCCGCTATACAAAATCTAATCCAACTTCGTATATTTGAGACCAAGCAACTAAACCTATAGTTCACTTAGTTTCTGCAGTATCCCTACGCTTTCGATATTCAATAAGTGCACGCACTGGAACAATTTATTTGGATCGTATTCCAAACAGTAAAGGAACAACAAATCTGTTTGGTAACAACTCTCCTGATTCTTTCTGATGAAGATATCTCAAGTCATATGCAAAGGCTCTTCCGTTTAACAAATAAACTCCTTTTGTCTGGTAAGATCAATCTATCGAACAACTACCGAAGTATCAGAGTTTAGATTTGCAATCAATCAATATAGAATCGAACAAGAAACTATAAGGTTATGCCGATCTTACACAACTAAACAATCGAATAAATTTGATTCTAGTTGGATCCCAACCTCAAGGTTTGTGCACACCCAAAGATATAAAAACCAAATAAGAAATCTTCTTTGTCTTCAAATCTTCTTTAATCGTCAATAAACACCTGCACAACACCACTTGAATCTCTTGTGATCAATCACACACAAGACCGAGTCTCGTTAACAATGGATTATCACAAGACGTCTTTAGATCTACAAACAGTTCTCTGATCTTGTCGATACTTGATCTAGTTTGAGTGAATCTTATATCAAAAGAGAAGATTCTCGAGAATAAACAAACTAGGTGTAATCAAAGTTCAACAACTGTTAGTCGATCGAAAACTAAAATAAACTGCAATTATTTAGTTTCCCACCAATGGTACTCGTAGAGCTTCTTGATCCCACAGAAGTCTTTAAACGAGCGGTCTTAAGAGATTTATCCTAATTAGGGTACTTTCCTCTCCGGATAGACGGCTCCACCTGAAACAACAAAAAGATGATGTTTTCCTAGCTCTTAGGATAGTTTGCTAGAAATGCAAACTTGGGTATTTATAGATCAAGGATGTTTGGACGCCAAGGAATTTCCAAAACCGAATTATTCTTAAGATATGCAATAAATGCCTAAAATCGGTTTTCATAATTCCTGGAAGTGCTTTGTCCAATATTTCCGAAATCTCTCATAGAACATCTCCAATTAGTAAATGCACATTAACATTTTTTATTTTCTAGAGATATGCATTTAATTTCTTGTAATTAAAGCATATAAAACTAACAACCTTAATTAAAAGATTCTTAATTTATTTCGGACCTGGATTTCCTTGAGTTATTAAGGAATATATTTGAACAATAAAACACAAGGATTCACTGATTATGTTCAAAGTATGTCGACATCTTGTCTTTGTAAAGACAAGATGATGAAAAAACAATAGTTACGGAAAAGTCTGTTTCAGTCACTTGTGGTGAGCAAGACATTGTTTACCTCAACACAACTTGATTGTGTTGTTAGTGCATCCTCACCAAGGAATGCCATGTTAAGTATATGGTGAGGGAAGCACGAGAATTGGGGCACACATATTGTGTTAGGTATGATATTGAATATTTGGGAAAGCCGTAGGATTCACGACAGGATCCTCTAAAAGGTATGTCTATAAACTTGAGCAAGATTTGTGTTTTTATCATTTGCTTAGCGTACTTATAATGATCCATGTACCTTGCTTATCGTTCATTTCTACCTAACTTGATTTGTGTTTAAGGTTCTTAAATGTTTAGGTTTGAAAATAGTAGTTTGGGATGTTTGGACTTCATGGTACACATACCAGGTATGCATACCATCATTTAAAATCAAAATCTAGGGATTTTAGTTCGCAAACCCGTTCGCATACTGCTCCAGGTCATGAAAATTCATTTGCAAACCGGTATGCATACTGGCATGTAGACGTCGATATTCGGTAAACTTATTTTGGTCGTAACTTCTTCGTCAGAACTCGGAATGACCTCATTCTTTTTCCATTCTCGTCCTCTTTGAATTCTCTTCAAAATGGAGACGATAATTCATGAATTTGAATGAGTTAAGATTGGTATTTATCCCGTCTCTTGTTTTTGAGTATTTTGCTCCGTTTCGTCGCACTTGTTCCACTGCTCTTGGACTTGGGCACTTGGATTCTTGGAATACTACTCTTCTAAGCTCATTTGTATCTTTTACATGAATGTTGTTGGTGAATCACGAAGAAGGAAGTTCAAGAATGGGAAGTAGACGCATTGCTATGGGATTCTTGAATGTTCACAATCATCTTATGTGAACTATGGTGCATGGTCATTAATTACTTTGTGTTTTCTTCTTTGTTAAGAAAATATTTTTATACGCATTTGGTAGCTATTCTTGGTGTAAATCCGTGCGAAAAAAAATGATTCTACCCTCTAAGGACAAATCATCTTATATGTGCATTACGAGTTTGTCTTGATGTCTAGGAAACTTCTTATGAGAATTTATACTTGTGTTTTAAGAAGGATAACTAGGGTTTGGAATAGCAATTATTGTGAGTACACATATTGCCAACGATTTTCATCTTCCAATATTTTTAGATTTATTTATTTAAATTCTAAAGTTTTTATGAAAGATGATTTTGTATAAAGATAATCTTTATTGGTTTTATGTATTGCAAATAAATTTATGGGATATGTGTGTTTGCGTCCGTGAACTATGATTGTCCCATATATGTCAAAAGTTAAGTATATATGTCATTATGCAAATATTGATGGAAAATGTAATGAATTTTTGATAACAAAGATTAAGGCTGGGTTTGGTAATGCTTTTATTTTTCCAAAAGCACTTTCAAAACCTATATATGTCAATAATTTTTGAAATTAGTGTTTGGTAAAAAAAAAATCAAAGTGCTTATTATCCAAAGCACTTCCCCGGATTCCTCAATTTTAAAAGTCTGGGAGGGGGAGCTTTAAAAGCTACAAAAGCACAAGCTATGGTCCCACCAAAATTTAATGTTTGATTTATCTTTATTTCCCTATTTTATTTTGTAAATGACAAAAATTACCCTTAAATATATATACAATCAATTTTTATTTCTTATATTTTATTCTTTAAATATTATTATATTTTATTTTCAAACTATTGTATGATACCATTTCATTTAATTTGTCAAAAATAAAAATAAAAACAAATTTTAAATAATTACTTAATTTTAGTTTATTTTTGTTTCAAAACTATATATATTTAAAATTGGTTAAGTAAAAATAATTTTTCTTAACAATCATAATAATAGTAATAATTAGTAAAATTTAATATTTAATCTATTTATATTTAATAGTAAAAAAATAATTATTTTTAACCCCAATAAAATTGAATAAAACTATTTTTAGAGATATGTCTGTTTTTGTCATTTGCCACAACATCAATGGTTGAATCTAGAATTTACCAAACACACTTTGATTATTTTTTTAATCAGCTTTAACTTTAATTAATATTTTACCAAACGTCTAACTGGTTTTTTCTCACAAAGACAAAGACAAAGAACGCCTGTGAAAAAAGTGCTTTTACAAAAGCCTGCAAAGAATACCAAACTAAGCCCAAGTCTATGATATCATTATGCAAATATTGATGAAAATAAAATGAATCTTTAAAATATTTCGTAGTATTGATCTTTCCATGATCCACTTCTATGTGTAAGTACTGTGCGGCTCCGTAAGTTTGCTTGTGTTGAGCATTTCCGGTTGAATTAATCATGGGTTTTCTTGTGGTTAATTTAATTGAGTTTTCTGGATACAAATTCATGCTTCATGTAATTTGTTAATGTCCAAAGGAATCCTTTTTTTCTTGTAAAAGTAAGGTTGCTCTTGTTGTTCTTTCGGGAATGACATTTTATGGGGTGGAGTTCTTAACTGAACTTGTGATTAATTGTCAAATCTTTGTGGGGAGTGCGGCTGTGGAATATTGTAGGAGTTATCTTGTATCTCTATAAACTCCTTGATGAATACACTGAGTTTCGACTATGTGAAATCATCGAAACAAAGTTGATATGTTCTCATTTAGTCATGAAGTATCTCTATGAGAATTCCATTATGATCCCACTAGTTTTCGTACCTTTGCCAATTATATTGACAAAAAAGGGGAGAATTATTGTGCAGTTCACACTACAAATATATATGGTTTACGTATCATTATGTAAGGGGGAATGGTTTTCATTGTGAGATGAAGTATTGACTAAGGGGGAGTGATACATATCACCATAGTATTTTTTTCAAAGTTGTAATGCAATTGGACTTTGATGTTGTGTAATAATACTATGACACTGTATAACAATGATTGAAAGCTACTATTTTCTCATTGTTATGGCTACAGATCTTCAACAACTATGATGCTGAGTCGAACACGTTCATAATCACTGAAGTACTTGGAAGTGACGAAGATTTCAAGTTATGTTGAAGAAACAAGGAAATCTAGCATTTGGATGAGAAGCTACAAAGTTTATTTATTTTGTAATCCATATGTATTGATAGTTTGGTCACTAAAATTGACAAAGGGGGAGATTGTTAGAGCACTGCTCGGTCGAACTCGCAAGCGTTGATATCTCAAGATTTTTTGTCAAGTTTAGTTTACAAAACTATAAGTCTTAATTTTAGTCTACTTATAGCTAAGTCTTAGATTAGGATAGAATGTGTAGTTGAGCTTTAGACTTTACTTCGTTCATCGATCGAGGACGAAGAACCATTAAGGGGATCTTGTGGAACTTCATCAACAAAAGGTATATGGAGACTTGAACTCATCTATCACTCAAACGTCTATCTACTCTATCTCCTATTTGAGACAAAAGTCGTATAGCTATATAGACTTCAATTATACACATTTGATATTTCCAGTTGAGTTTAACTCGCTTACATATTTCTCGAAATATGTGTTGGTAAGCTTTTGCTTTAATCAAGTTCAACTTATATTCTTGACGAAAGTCAAAAGATGATCATGTGAAAATCTCCTGGTAATATCTTATATGATTTGTGTGAGACAGTCATTTGGTGTAGACTCGGAATATTTCGCACTGATCATTCGATCACTTGAAAATTGCTTTGAAGCTAATAGTTTGTGTGAGACAGCTATTCCCGTCCTCTAAAAATGTTTCAATGATTGAAATGGGAGTTTAGAACAACTAACTATTATATAGCACAATATGCGTACTTGTATGCTAACTATTGCAAGTTACTCCAAGTCCGGGAACCATAGTATGCATACCCGTATGCGTCTTGGTTGGTTAGTTGAGTCCGGGAACTTAGTATGCATACCCGTATGCGTGCGGCGTAAGTTCAAGTCCTAGAGTTCAACCGAGTTTGGTGGTGTACGATAGTATGCCCGTTCACATACTGGCGAACCCAGACCAAGTCCGTCTACTTAGGTATGCTTACCCGTTTGCATACTTGAGTAGGTTATGTTCTAAAATCGGTTTGTTCATGAACTAATGCATTTATAAATTAAGGAATGCAATCTTTTGCAAACCGTGGCTATAATGTTCATGAAATGATTCGAGTGAATCAAAATCGATTTTGCTTCACTAGTGTCTTGTATACTTCTATGAGAATATAAACAATTGAACAACTCTATAACTAGTTTCATTTGAGTCATTTGAACTAGTTATGTTAAGATGAACAAGGTTGATATGGAAGTGTTCATATGGCTAACTTCGGTTAACTATTGTTGAACCAACAAAGTGTACACGTTTAGGTATAGTTACTCATATCTAAATGAAGTCACTTTTCATTTGTGTGTAACAAGCTAAGTTCGATCTAACAGTTGAAAGATATTAGCTTGAGTCTAATCAGGTTTTCATCTAACGGTGAATATTGAATGCTTTGTTACCAAGGTAGCATTGATTGCAAACCCTGATTCGAATATTATATAAAAGAGAAATATAGCAACTGGGAAACCTAATCCCCACACCTCATGTGTGATACTAGTTACGACTAGATTCGATTCTCCTTTAACCTAGGTTTTGCCTAAAACCATTATATGTTAACGACTTAAAGACTTCTTTGGGATTGTGAAGCTTGGACCAACTACTCTCTCTGTAGTTGTGTGTTCTGATCTTGCTTTGTTCCATCGTATTGAAAACTATCTTCTCTAATATTTGCTCGAGATTTAATCTCGATATGCAAAATTAAAAAGTAGTCACAAACATATTCGTCTCATCGTTTGTGATTCCACAATATCTTGTGTCGCTACCATACGATTAAGATTATTGTGAGGTGATTGATATTACTAGGTTGTTCTTCGGGAATATAAGTTTGGTGTATCAATTGGTTCATGTTTACCTTGATTTATCAAAAAGCGGAACAAAACTCATAGGTATTTACTGTGGGACACGATTTATCTATTCAATAAACTTTTCCGTATGATACTGATTTGTTTATCAAGTCTTCGACTTTGGGTCGTAGCAACTCTTAGTTGTGGGTGAGATCGACTAAGGAATCAAGTGCGTAGAGTCTGCTTTGATTGAGAGAGGCGTAAGGAACGCGATTGTACCTTGAATAGTGTGAGACTGGTTGGGGCTCAACTACATTCCCGATCAAAGTTAACTTGTAGTAGGCTGTGTCCGTAGCGGCTTAATATTGTATGGTGTTAAAATACTGGACTAGGTCCCCGGGTTTTTGATTTGCGGTATCCTCGTTAACAAAATTTACGGGTGTTTGTGTTGTTTCTTTTCCGCATTGTATTTGTTTATATAATTGAAATATCACGAGGTTGTGCGCAGCTTCAATCAATTAGATAATCCAACCTTTGGTTGTTGATATAAATTGATTGACACTTGAACATTGGACTTTGGTACCATTCAAGTCGTTTCTCATAATAATCATGCTCACGAATTCTATCTATTTGATTTCCTGATGATAGGTGTAGAATACACCGTATTTAATATCTAGTATTTATGCTTTCTTTGCGAGTTTTCTTGTAAATTATGTATCTTATGTTTGTTTTTGAGTTATTAGGTACTCTGGAGTCGCACGGAGGAAACGAAACAGAAATCATTCAAATTGAGTCGAAAAGGGTAAACCGGTCATTTCACAGGCAAGCGATATTCGGAGCCCTGGTCAAATATAAGGGACAACCCTTTTGGATTCTAGTGAGAATTGCTAAAAGCACCCATGGGTGGTAATGGGCGCTCATACTTATCCAGATCTAGTTGGGTCGAGTTCTATTGTTTACAACATTTCTTTCAATTCTTCTTGAGTTGCAAATGGGGATTATTGTTGGAGAGTTGAATCAGAGGAATATTGGTGGATTGATGATGAACCAGTGAAGGATTATAATCTAAGTCACTCTGGTGGATGTGTTCAGTTCACAGAGAGGAGACGATTAATTCTTTCTGCTGGTGAAGATTAGAGAGGCGGTAACTCCAATTAGGGTTTCTGTGGTGTTTGAAGAGATGGCTGTCGATTTTGGATCGAGAATCAGAGAAGTGAAGCTCAGTTAAGGTTTGGTGGAATCGAAGTCACAGAGAAGATATGAAGGCAAGTTGAAATCGAGTTAGGGTTTGATGGTTATGAAGAAATAAGCTGAAAATGTTGTTGCTGCTCTCGATTGAAGCCAATAATGAAGAAATTGAGGAAATGGCTGTTCCTGTGGTGATGAACAGATTGAAGGAGTGAATTCATGGGTTTGAAGATGAAAATGGTGATGTCAGGGCCACAATGATTAGGCTTCTATTGATGTTCTTAGGAATGATGATTTTCGGATCGAGAAACGCGAGTGGTAGTTGACGCCATGGAATAGGTAGAGATGAAAGCTTCTTTGTCTTGATAGTCTTTGGGTTTGAGCCGGTGATTGCACTTGCACCAGCCACTGAAGTAGTGGGTGTCTTTGGTGAGTATGAGGAGCTTGATTCGAAAAGCAAGGAATGGCTCAGTGCGTGATGCACAACCAGTATCTTTGTTTACTAGGGGTGGAATTAATTGCGGGGTTGCTAGTGCTCAGCCTTCCACGTGGTTGAACCAGATAGAGAGCATGGAATGAGTGCGCGGCACGGGGAGAGCCAGATGTGGCAGGTCGAGGGCATGTGGGCGAGGCTAAGTGTGGTGTATGGCTATTAGTGTTTGGTGGATTACTGTGAGGACACCTGCAGAGAAAAGCGTATTTGTGATTGTGGCATTTGTATGGATTGAAACAGGGAGATGATGTTGATTCATGGGAAGTGGCATACGGATGAGTGCTCCATAGAAGGAGAGGTTATTAGAGCTGGTGGTTGAATGC
This sequence comes from Papaver armeniacum, assembly GCA_023531295.1. Classification (NCBI taxonomy): domain Eukaryota; kingdom Viridiplantae; phylum Streptophyta; class Magnoliopsida; order Ranunculales; family Papaveraceae; genus Papaver; species Papaver armeniacum. Next base: position 114,602 of record JAJJWW010015031.1, on the reverse strand, counting down.
TACCAAATCTAGTTCAAATTGTATGCGGTGGTTGGCTTATGGCTACTTGCACTTAGAGTTGATGGAACTTAGAGTTGGTGGATCAGGTTATGAGTTAGTGAAAAGCCGAGTTTCGAGGAAACTTGATATTATCTAAATGGCCGAACCTGTGGCTGTTATCGGCGAGATGCGGAGGAGCTCGAAATGGAGCTACAAATCACGGGACAAAAGGTCGAGATGCGAGTTGTGAGTGAGATGGTCTTGTCTTGGATGGAATGGGATTGTTCGATGCGATAATATGGGATCAGGCTGTGCGGGTTGTGTGTTATGTGGCTTATGTTGGTGAAGATGCGAGATGTGTTGATCTTTGTTCGGGGAAGGATGAGAGTGCAATCAATTTGCGGTTTGCGGGTTGCGGGTGTTGTGTAGTGCTCACCGGATGGGATGGCCCGAGATATTGCGCGTAAATCGGAGGATCTGACTATAGATTGTGAAGTGAATGGATTACGAGAGCAAAGTCTATTAATTTAAGATCAGTGCTATTATGGGAACTTAAATGCATGCTAGGAACTTTGAAGGATTGGGTCGTGGTCTGAGTAAGAGTATGTTGTATTGTAGCCGCAAGTCTTATTTCCCATGGCTAATTATTGGCGGTTCATATCTTTGGAGTGAATGAATTGGGATTTGAATCTTTGAAAAAGGGTATATTGGTCTTTGTGATGTTCTTGCTTTGAGCATTGCGGGTGCATTGGATGCATGCGGTTTATTTGGAGTTTGGGAAGGATTGCTTATTTGGAATTGTAAGAATAGTGCGGGGATTCTGGCCTTAGCTGTAGTGCACAATGATTGTGCAACACAGAGTTCTGGCCTGTGCAAATGGCCTTGGCCAAAACCAACTCAACCACTCAGATGAGTTAGCTGATCCGACTCAGATTTCTGACTTAGCTGACTAGAACCAAATTGACTCACCCCGACTCAATGCTTGACCGGTTTGACTCACATGCCTTGGCCGAGTTGACTCAACCGTCAAACCCGTTGGCCATTGACTCAAGGTTGACTTTCTTAGGTCTTTTGAGATATTTTTCCCGACTATTCCGGCGGGATTCATTGTACAATCCCGTTTTCCGGCGGACCGTTTTTTGCGTAATTTTCACATGGGTTTTTCTCACATATGGGCTTGGTGGACCACTTGGAGATGGGTTTTGAGAAAGACCTAATATTGGAAGGGGAGTATCGCTATGGAAATGAGAAACATATAAAAGAGAGGACTTACCTAATTAAAAACTTTTTATTATCTTTATTCTTTTTTTTTTTTTTTGCCTCTACTTTGATTCTAGGGTTTAGAACATGATAGGGTTTCTCTTTCTCCTTGTTATGAACTCCATGAATATGAGCTAGAGTTTTTATTATTGGTTATGGAATAAGTTGGATTTCCAAATATGGGTTTTAATTCAATAAATTAGTTTTCTCTCATATTATCGTTTATGATTCACCATGAATATTGTTACATGATTTGAATGCTTGTTTAGTCGAAATGTGAGATCGATTGAGTTTGTTTTCATCTCTATTGCTAGATTAGGGTTATTATACGCAAAAGTGATAATTCCGGGATTGCAAGTAGCATAAATATGATTATAGTTTGTAGTGATATATTCTTATGATCATATGTGAGTCTTAACCTTTGTTAAATGGATTAGTGCGCTTTCCATGCTCGATTGCTTTGATTGGCCTGATTTCATAGAACTTAATGCATCTAGGGAATTAAACTTGGTTAGTGCTTTTACACGTTAGGTTGTTCCTTTAGGTAGAATTCATATTAGCATCTTTTAATGTGTTTGTTGATGACATGAGGAGATTTGCGGGATATTCTTGCGATCACAGGTATTCTAGGGTCTTTGATAAAGTTGAGATTAAAATATCAATTCTAGTTATTGTGTTGAAAACATGTTTGTGAATGAAAACAAATCCATGACAATACTTTCTCATCCTTGATTTGATTTGTTTGCTTATTTTTTTATTTGTTTTATTTAGTTTATTATAATCACAAAAACCCCTAGGTGTTATTTATAGGAGACAAAACAATTTGACAACCTAGAACTCTCGTGGGATCGATCCTTTCTTGCCCTTGCTATATTTATATTTTGAGTAGTAAGAAAGTGTAATTATATTTGTGTCGGCTGACAACCGGTCACCTGATTACATTAAGAAACAAAGATACAACCCTTGGATATATTTTCATTGATTGAGTCTGACTGTCTAGTTGATTTTCTTGGAATTATATTGGAGTTTGTCCATACAGATTGCCTAAACGAAATAATGAGTGTGGTTGTTAGACCCCGCTTTTTCAGCTTTCTATATGCAAATATTCAAATGTGAGAACAAAAGAATGACATAAATTTCATATATAAACTTAAGTTTAAAGTATACATTTTCTACAAAATTTGAAAGCGACAAAATCAATAAATGTATAAATAAATATGGGATTTTGCAAATCCTAAATTGAAAATCGGTTTAAATATTTAAAAAAAGTAGGTAAATGTAAATTAAAATAATTGTAATATGTCGAAAGAATAATTTAAAATCTGTAATATCTATAAATACCTATTACCTCAAAAAATGAATCAAATAAACACATAAACACTATTGGTAAACGCATTACTTGACATCAACATTGTTGGGATATCTTACATATATAAATTCCAGGTGTATACAAACATAGGTGATTGCCTAACCTCGATGAAAAATTTATTGTTAAGTCACTTATAATGTGATTCAAATGGATATGTGATAGTGGTGTGGTAGTCAAAATTTATTAATCTAATACTTTTTTAAAAGCTTAAACTTCCTCCTAAAATATGTATTATTTTATGTGAAAACGATCGCATTGTTAGATATGTGATCATAATATCGCAACATCTGAGCTCGCGGGATTAATAAACGAGCGGTGTCGCGAAGGAGTCGCAGGAGCTAAAATAAACGACGCAATGAATAACGACAAGAAGCAAAACATAAAGAAGACGTGAAACCTGAGCGTGGGTAAGAAGTGTCGCGAGAACGAATGTTTGTGCATCTGCGACACTTCGCGGGACATTCCCGAAAATAAAGGATAGCTTAGCTGTCTTCCACTATGTGTTATCCTATATAAAGGGCTGAGTGAATCTGTGAAAGGGGGATCTTTTTGGAAGGGTTAAGCAAGTCAATAGGAGAGAGAAAGTTTAAGAGTGTTTTAATTTCTAAGTGTAATTCTATTTTCTGTGTAAACATTTCATGGACTAATCAATAAATATTCTTGATCTTACATCTTTCAATGGATTAATTAAGCAAAATTGAGTAAAGAGGGGTGTAGTGTGGGATTTCTGCTACTACAATATGTTTTTAATATTAATAGTTAATGTAGAGTCGTCGTAATGTTTCTAATATTAATAATCGATGTAGAGTCATCGCATTCCCTTGTAAAACATGAGCCATCACATGTTTGAGCTGCTAGGCACAAACGCCCAAACCTCTTCGGCGGTGGCCATTTTGTTACCGAGCACATCTCATAGGACATCATTACATTCAATGTGGATATTCCTTTACAAGTCATTCTTTGAATAACATTTTTGCAATACATGTTGAACAAAAACGCTATGTTTTTTCACATATTCTTGACTTGATTTATATAGATGCGAATTAAATTTCACCATCAATGACAATCACGATAACATAGGTATTTTCTATCGAGACATAATTTATCCGGCGTTGTCAACTTTATTTCAAGCTTACATCGAGATTCCCGAACACGAGTAAAAACAGTGATCGAAGATACTTTAACAAGAAGCATATGGGGTGTCTAAGGATATCGGAACCAACATTTGGAATTACGAAGAGGAAGTTCCACATAATATGTGGACCATATCGTTTATTTAAACCAACATAAGCAGTTATGATCACCTACATCATTTTGCATAATATAGTAACAAGGAAATAAAACTGAATACCGTTTTACAAGTTATCGAGATACATATTTGAGGCGTGATTTTGACCCCAGTCATGGAGTGTCCAGAAAAGAGTACAAAAGGGTAGAAGAGAGAATTCAAATAGAAGTTTATATTTAATACTAAGAGATGATCTCATCGCGCCCAATCGGGATGAATTCGTGAAGAAATCCTCACGGTTTTATTTTATTATTTCAATCATTTTAGAATGCGAGAATTACAAACTTTTTCTTGCCTAACAAACAAGTTTAGGCTCCAACTCCTTTTTGAATAACAATACATAATCTATGAAAAATAAAACTACCTATATTGCTACTAGCATCATTGCTAACTAAACAATTCTTCATTTTAGTTCTTTCTTGAGAGGAGAACTTTAAATACTAAATTCGAATTAAACAAACATTGAAATATATTGAAATTCAAACTAGGTATTAAATTGAATTTGAAACTAAGGAATACATTGAAATTCAAACTAACTATTACATCGAAAAGAAAGCGAACTAACTTATTATTACACTAAAACCTCTATATAAGAATATCATAGGGACCACAAGAAATTATTCTTATATGGAGGTTATTATTATACAGAGGTCTACCTTGAAGCGATCAATAAAAATTTATTATATATGTATCTAGGAGAAAATATAATTACGCACAAAAAACATCACAATGTACCTAGGAAATACAAATATTAGTTAAATTTTGTTTAGTTTCACATGTATAATACGTAAGTTAAATATATGAAGTTTGCTATGCAACACAATGTACCTAGGCAATACCCAGAAAAACATAAATTTTGTTTAGTTTCACATGAATTATTCAAATATACAAAGTATTCTATGTAACACGATCCACAAAAAATTCAAAAATGATATGAAAAATCAACAAATGAAATCATTTAATCAAAGATATTTGAACGAGTCTTACAAAAAAAAAAAAAAAAAAAAAAAAAACTCGCTAAAAAGTAAAAGTTTTAAAATTCGTTAAAAGAATCTCTTGTTTGTTTTTGCTCCAAATCAAAGGTTTTTTTTTTTTTTGTTTTTGCTCAGGCCTTAAGTTTAATCCTTTTGTTTCGATTTCATACAGTTAAATTGAGTATAGCATGAACGGAATACATCTCATTTGCATATAGGTGTGTCCTTGCGGTGGCTACCAGGCTTTCTTATGGTCTGCTCCGGAGTTGGGATCTCGGGAATGCTTTTTCTTAACTCGGTTGGTCGGCTAAAGGCATGAACACGATGGTTTTCATTTGGGTGAAAAATCAGATATAGGCCTCTCTTTTTTAGGGTTACAACCATAGGCCCGTTTTTTGAACTTTACAAATATATGCGGTTTTGACCGTTTTATTGAAAAAAGCGATAATCATGCAGTGATTATCCACCTTTTTTGGCACTGTTAGGATAGTATAAAAAGACTTTAAGTCCTCAAATCATTGAGTTTCCTTTGTAACTCGTGAGTGCCTCATTCCACCGAGTTTTATTTTCACTCGGTTGGTTAGTGTCTTACGTGTAACGTTTACGTACATGTGGACTATATGTACACGTACCACCCATTTGTACATGTGACGTGGCACCTCTAAGAATTTTTTGCGGTTATTATACATCTTTGAAGTTGATCATGATCACGACTTTAACAAAAACCCATGGCTTCTAAATCGTTCATAATTCTAACATCACCTTGAAACTCTATCATCATCAAGTATTTAACTACCGTACAATATCTTGTTCACTGATATCTTGTCAAAACATACTACCACTTTTCAAGCTCAAACCTCCATGGAAACTCAAACGCAAATAAAAACCCAACTTAATCTCATTTAACTTGGAAATAATACTTCGATTTCATACATTTATCTCGTTGTCTTAACGATTGCGAAATACATGCATTCATTGCTTCAAACATACTCACCACACTTCCTTCTCAAACCTAACATACATCTAATCCATTTCATTCAAATGCCATTCACCACCCCATTAAAAAACAAATTAAGATTCATTCCCATGCTTAACAACCAATCACTACACATATTATGTTTTACCTTATTGGCATTCTGCCACAATCCATGACAACCAAACACATGTGATAGGGTGTAGAATACATCCTATTTACTATCTATTGTTTATGCTTTCTTTGCTATTTTTCTTGTAAATTATGTATTTTATGCTTGTTTTGAGTTTTATAGCTACTATGGAGTCGCACGGATCTAAAAGAAAAATCATCTAATTTGAGCCAAAAGGGCAAAATTGTCATTTCGAGGCGAACACTATCTCGAGCCCGACCAAGGTTAAGGGGCAACTCTCTTTTGGAGGAGTACTAAAGCCGGGCCCGGAGAGGTTAAGGGGGTTTCAAGTAGGATGGCCTTATCTAATAAGAAGGGTGGTCCTTATCATCGGGGGTGCAAATATCACCCAAATACTTATACCCTAAATCATCGAGAAGATTATCTTCTCCTCTTTGTCTCTCATTCTTCATCTCTTTTACTTCGCCTGTCGAGCTAAGAAGCGAGTGGATCTCTTTGGCTGAAGATGAGAGATCGAGAATTATGGTAGAAAAGATGATTAATCAAAGCAAATCATGGTTGGTAGTAATTTATGAAACAAATGAGTCCGAGACGAGAAGGGGATCGATGATTTAACTTCATGTTAAAAATCGAGAGAATTGATGAAGTAGAAGATTAGGGTTCGTGCAGTTGAAGGTCGAGAATGATGCTTAAAGCTCAGAGTAAGATAGAGATGGAGAAGTTAGGGTTTGCTATCTCTGAAAACCAAATGAAAATGGAGTTAGGGTTTTCATCGCTGTTTTGATTTAATGGGTTTGTGGCTATGAAGCTGAAATTGAGATGGGTCTTTGGGTTGTGATGAAATTGTGGAGGTGGTGGTTTGCAATGATCAATAGATGGCGAGAAGATGATGAAATAGTGGGGATTGTGTGATTTCAGGGCAGTTCAGATAAGCAGATGAAGGTGTTGAAGCCGAATTTCAAATGGGTAAAATGAGTTTCTGAAGGTGGTAGTGCTGCTTCTGTTACAGGGAATTATGGAATGATGTTCGAATTGTTAGATGAATGTGTAGGATTGTCACAGGTGAAGAAAATAATGGCCTGAAAATGGCCTGGAAATGCCCAGAAAACAAAGGAGACTTCGCGATTTTTACTACTCAGACGCGTCAACTCGTTGCCGCCGATGACAATGATTCTGAGGACTTGTGCAATGGAATTCCAGTGCAGCTTTGTTGATCTTTTCAATGCAAGGATGGAGTTGGTCTTGCGGAGAGGTGATTCTTGCACTACGAGAATGAAGTGCGAAGTCGATATGGAGATGCTTGAGCGGTGGCGGTTGAACGAGAGTGAGTGTGAATTGCAAATGGGGGTCTTTTGATGTGAAGAATGCAGGGGCGAGTTGGGATTCAAAATGATGAACAGATGGTAGAATTTGAAGACTAAGTTGCCAGAGAAAATGAATGGAGTTTGGGTTATGAATGATGTGAATTATTTGCAGGAAAGGCACAACCATCATGGCTGGATTTTCCCAGCTGAAGTGCCAACTTGGTGCGACAGAGTCTAGGCCAGTGCAATGGCCTTGGCCAATACTAACTCATTCAATCAGCTGAGTTAGAAGCTGATTCGGTCGATTTGACCCGAGTTGACTCGGCTGACTCCTCCTTCCCTTGACCCGGTTAACTAACGGTTGACCGTTTGACCGTTATCTCTAACGGTGGGTAATGAATATTCCGTCGAATATACCAATGACGGCAAAGAACTCGGGTGGCCGGCGACGACTTTTCCTAGTGGGATTAGGCCATAATACCTGATTTTCCGGCGAGCCAAAAATTCCGGAATTTTCTATGGGCTTCTCTCATGGGTGTGAAGACTTGGATTTGGAAATTGGATGAAGAATTCTCTAGAATCATCTAAACTCATGGGTTTGTGGAATTGGGTTCAAATTTGGAAAGAGAAGATGGAAGAGTTGAGAAGGCTTGGATTTGGAAATTGAATTGCTAAAGGAAAAGGATTCTATTCCTTGGAAGATTAGGAGAATATTGAAGCCTATAAATGAGAAGTTTTCTACATCTTTTACACACCTCTACACACACAACACTTGTGTTTTTGCTAGCTTTTGAAAATTCTTCTTCTTAATTATTTGTGTGAACTTGAAAATTCTCCTTTTAATTATTTTTGTGTGAATTTCAAAAACATGAGTAGCTAATTTTATTATTGATTGAGGATGAATTCCTAGTTCTTAATATATGATTTGAGTTTTGTTTCAATTCTATCTTGAGATTTTTCACATGATTATCGTTTGTTTTTACTAATAGGAATGTTTATTCATTCATGATTGATTGATAGATTGTTTAGAGTGCACGCTAAATTGATTTGTTAGTTTAATCTAAATCTAGTATAAGTTAGGGAATAAGTAATCGTTTCTCGACTCTTTACACAAAGTAGCAAAACACGAGACCTTGCGGAGGGGATTCCGTGGAGCGATTGTGTGTAAAAACAACGCTAGAAAGTGGACCAAGATCTGAGTTTAACTACTAGTACTAAACCTAAATTCATAGATCTTAATGCATTTATTTAAATTACATCTTGTAGCGATCCTCAAGGTGGTTCTTTTGAATAGAATCCGATAACTAAAAAACTTGTTATCCGGTGAAATAAGGGATTTTGGGGGCTTAGCTAGCGATCTAACACAGCTATCTTACGGTTGGTGATAATTTGTGACTAATAACAAGTAGAAAAGAACATAACTTTAATCATTGTTTTGCAACGAAGAAGAATTCCTTGATCTTGTCTCTCTTATTGATTTCAACTTTATCTTTTAATTGCTTTGTTTATTTTCTTTTGCTTTATACATCCCCCCCTTTTTGTGACAATTTTTACAACTAGAATCTCTTGCTCCTCGTGGGACGAACTTGACTTCCATTATATTATTTTTAATTGAGTGGAAATAAGATATTAATTTGATTGCACCTACGACACGCATCAAATTTTTAGGCGCCGCCTTGAATGATTTTTAGTTGTTTTTATTTTTCTTTTTTGTTTATTCTTGCTTTGTTAGATTGTATATCGTATCTAACTTGGTTTCTAAGAATCTTATTTCAGGTATCGGTTTTCCATGTATGGTGGACAAGAGCAAGCATATTACAACAATCAATACGGTTTTCAACCTCAACATTATGACAACTTCCAACCATCCTTAGGATACAATCAAAACCAATCTTTTGGCTATGATCAAATTCCTACGAGAACCTTATGGATATTCTCATACATATCAACAACCTTATGACGGGTATGTAAGTGGACAATCACAAGGATGGGAGGATAGTTTTGTTTATCATCGAAATTCTCTAGTTTTGCGAGATAAGATGTCTGCCATGATTGGGGATCTTCAACAAAAGTTGCAAGAATCACTACAAGACCAGCAACCATATGTTTGGGAGGAACCACGTCGAGACGGCATTGCTAAAGAACGAAGAGACATGGATCAATACAAGGAGGATAGGGATAAAGAAGAATTTTGCTATCAAAGCAATAACTATTCTAATGTGCCTATGGTGTGTAGTGAATATTTGATCGATGATTATGTTGGAAAAGGCCAACCTTTGGAGACTTTTGAAGATGCTAGTGTAGCTTACTCGAGCCTTGATCTTAATAATGATCAAGCACCTATTCAAAAGGTAGATATTGAAGATGATGCATTTAATGCTTGGAAAAATTCCTTAGGGAAAGATATGAGTCGCGGAAGTGTATGAGCGTTGCAACAATGAGGAAGTTATTCCAACTCCGGATCATAATAACGATCCTTCGCCTATTCAAAGGATGGGATTGGGTGTGACTTACCTATTGTTATAAACGGTGTAACACCCTCACAAGAAGATCTTACAATTTATACCGAAGAGAATCACTTTAGTGAATGGCCCGATTCGATGATGAGAATGTTGAAGAGATGATGCTAGAGGATGAAACCAAATTGATTGATTTTGTGGAAGACCCAATTGAACTTGCCAATGATTTTAATGATGCCAAGACTTTGGTTAAGGTAGACAATAACGACGAATGGTTGCAAGATTTGATAGAGGACCACGATATACAAGAGGTAATCATATGAATTCTCTAAGGATGAAGAGGATTCCGTAAAACAAGAGATTGTGCAAGGTTTGTCTAATCCTTTGCATATTGATTCTTCTCCTTTACCTCTTATTGGTTTGAATGTATGTGCTTCGAAAGTATTTTTGGATGATTTTGTTTCTAGATATCCACCATTGGAAACACTTGATTCTAACACTATGCGGGTTTGCCAAGAAGAACACATGGAAATTCCCAAATTCTATGTTCTTTATACACTTAAGTGTGGACGAGAATAAGTGTTGGGGAAATTTCTATCGAGCGATAATTTCATTATTGTTTTCTTGTGCTAACATTTGTTTGGAGTTATTGTTTTCAAAACAGGTATTATGGGTGGATCCTCAAATTTTCCGATTGTTAGTATATGGGAATGAATCTTACAAGAGCTAAGTCGGGTAGTCGACTTTAAAACAAGCGCTTAATGGGAGGCAACCCATAGGTTTTGTATTTCTTATCCTTTTGCTTTTTGTTATTTCTTTTTCTTGTTCCTTATCATGTTAAAATTTCCCACCTTGACTTTACTAGGAGGATTCAATTACATTGAGGACAATGTAAGGTTTAAGTGTGGGGGAGTGGTTAAGCATGTATTTTTTTTTAAAAAAAAAAAAAAAAAAAAAAAAAAGTTTTACATAAAACTTCAACTTTTAGAGATTTTAGAGTCACTAGCATACTTCTAGGTATGTTTACATAGAGATTTTGACCGACATAATTGAACTTGGAAATGTTAGAGAACTACATTCGGATTTCTTGCTTGTTAGAGTGTTAAATAATGGATTTAATCATGCCGGTGATGCGAATTTGGTGCAGGGAGAAATGCATTATTAGAGTTGCTGATCAATCATTAGTGGAGACTACCCGTATTTATATCATGTGAGGCACCGACCAGAAATTTTCCATCTACTAAAGAGCTTCTTTTGAGTGTGTGTCACCATACGTTAATTCGGGTAGAATGGTGAGCTACCCAACCTCCCACCAATAGAAGCACTACTCTTTGATCTCTTGAGTGCTAATTTTGTCAATCATAAGGGTGACGTCTATAGATGAAAGCCTCCTTCTTGTAGTTCGATTTGCAGTTAGCACCATTTTCTCTCTCTCGACAACAACGGATCCATAGAAACACCATCATCATCAACAAGGAGCGACATCAAAATCTACAAGGAAAGTTGGAAAAGTTCAAGGTTTACAAGCAACGGAACGAGAAAAAGAGCAAATTTCAAATTCAAGTAAAGCAACATACAAATGAGCATATTTTACATATATGTTGAGGACTTACAATACAATGAGGTAATTTTATATTCAAGTATGAAGACTTATTCACAAGAGCAAAGAAAATCAAAAGGTGAGAATTGTTGAAGTTTATGATTTCGAGACGATACAAGTTGTGAAGAATCAAGCGGTAAAATACTTCTCCCACGGCCATGGTTTGTTTTGTATTTTATTTCTCTTGTTTCAAAAAAAAAAAAAAAAAAAAGAAAAAAAAAAAAAAAAAAAAAAGAAAATATTTTTTGTTTTGTTTATGTATAAGCCGTGGGGAAGGAAAATATATAAGGAAGTTTCAAGCGACAAGGATTTTTTAGGTAAAAAGAGTTACAAATTGTTAAGGATTTATGAAATTCGAGAGTTTATCATCAATAGTTGAAGCCGAAGACCAAGGAGATCAAGACAAGGAGCGGAAGGCGTTTCTATTGGATGCTTGTGAGTGGTGTTATCATAATTGGCGATCGGATGTGAAGGTGAGTAAGTAATCTCATCCTCGATAATAATGGTTGATTTCCTTTCTTAGAGATCGTCCGAAAATGGTTTTTCAAAATGTTAAAAGATGTGGGTTTTCAAAATATTTGGAAGTTATCCTTCCCACCATTCAACGTGTTGCGGATTTCTCTCTTCATTCCTACACGCACACATGTGTGACCCATAAAAAAGCCGTCTTTTGAGTGCAATTATCATAAAATCCTTTTTGGTGAGGCGAAGTCGAGGCGAAATGCTTATTGATCGTTTCTCAAACACGCGTTCTCTCATTATGGTGTGGTTATTTCTCACTCAACATTTAAGAATGAGAATATGTTCTTTAGTATTTCTAACTTCTTATTACTAGCATGCGAAACTCTATGTCCTCATAACTCTTTGGATGCTTGGGACGCTGAACGCTTTGAAGTTGTGAGTTTTTAGTTTGATTTGCTCGAGGACTAGCAAAGTCTAAGTGTGGGGGAATTTGATAGGGTGTAGAATACATCCTATTTACTATCTATTGTTTATGCTTTCTTCGCTATTTTTCTTGTAAATTATGTATTTTACGTTTGTTTTGAGTTTTATAGCTACTATGGAGTCGCACGGACGAAAAGAAGAAGAAATCATCCAATTTGAGCCAAAAGGGCAAAATTGTCATTTCAGGGGCGAACACTATCTGGAGCCCAGCAAAGGTTAAGAGGCAACTCTCTTTTGGAGGAGTATTAAAGTAGGGCCGCGAGAGGTTACTACATGTTAGGGGTTTCAAGTAGGATGGCCCTTATCTTATAAGAAGGGTGGTAACTTATTAACCTAAATCGAGAGTGCAAATATCCACCCAAATACTTATACCCAAAATAAATAATGATGAGATCGAGAAGATTATCTTCTTTTGATCTTGTCTCTCATTCTTCATCTTTTCACTTCAAGATACGAAATTGAGAGCTAAGGAACCCGAGAAATTGGAAGGGAATCTCTGTCTTGTTGAATGAGAGATCGATGGTGTTATAAATGGTAGAAAAGATGATTAATCAAAGAAATCATGGTTGGTAGTTGTAATTTATGAAACAAATGAGTCAATGAGATGAGAAGGGGATCGATGGGCAGTACGAGAAAAATCGGGTTAAAAATCGAGAGAGTTGATGAAGTAGAAGATTAGGGTTCGTGCGGTTGAAGATCGAGAATGATGCTTAAAGCTCGAGTAAGATAGAACCGATGGAGAAAGATCGAGGTTTGGTGATTTCTAAAATGGGTTCGAAAACCAAATGAAAATGGAGTTAGGGTTTTCATCGTTGAAAATTTTGAATGATTTAATGGGTTTGTGGCTATGATAGAGAATTGTTGGTCGAAATTGAGATGGGTCTTTGGGTTGTGATGAAATTGTGGAGGTGGTGGTTTGCAGTGATCAATAGATGGCGAGAAGATGATGAAATAGTGGGGATTGTGTGATTTGTTGAGGTGGATTCGGATAAAGCGAGATGGGAAGGTGTTGAAGCCGAATTTCAAATGGGTAAAATGAGTTTCTGAAGGTGGTAGTGCTGCTTCTGTTACAGGGAATTATGGAATGATGTTCGAATTGTTAGATGAATGTGTAGGATTGTCACAGGTGAAGAAAAAATAATGGCAAAATGGCACAGAAATGCCCCGAAAAACAAAGGAGACTCTTGCCCGATTTTCTACTCGGGCCGTCAACTCGTTACGCCGATGACAATGATTACGAGACTTGTGCAATGGAATTCAGGTGCAGCTTTGTTGATCTTTAATGCAAGGATGGAGTTGGTCTTGCGGAGGTGATTCTTGCTATCGAATGAAGTGCGGGTGAAGTCCGATATGGAGATGCTTGAGCGGTGGCGGTTGAGCGTGAGTGAGTGTGAATTGCAAATGGGGGTGTTTGATGTGAAGAATGCGAGGCTGAGTTGGGATTCAAAATGATGAGCAGATGGTAGAATTTGAAGACTAAGTTGCCAGAGAAAATGAATGGAGTTTGGGTTATGAATGATGTGAATTATTTGCAGGAAAGGCACAGCCATCATGGCTGGATTTTCCCAGCTGAAGTGCCATCTTGGTGCAGCACAGAGTCTAGGCCAGTGAAATGGCCTTGGCCAATACTAACTCATTCAATCAGCTGAGTTAGAAGCTGACTCGGTCGATTTGACCAGAGTTGACTCAGCTGACTCCTCCTTCCCCTTGACCGGTTGACTAACGGTTGACCCGTTTGACCGTTATCTCTAACGGTGGACCGACGGAATATTCGTCAATATACCAATGACGGCGAAGAACTCGGATGGCCTAGTGACGACTTTTCCCGGGATTCCCGCCATAATACTGATTTTCCGGCGAGCCAAAAATTCCCAGTTTTACGTGGACTTCTCTCATGGGTGTGAAGACTTGGATTTGGAAATTGGATGAAGAATTCTCTAGAATCATCTAAACTCATGGGTTTGTGGAATTGGGTTCAAATTTGGAAAGAGAAGATGGAAGAGTTGAGAAAGGCTTGGATTTGGAAATTGAATTGCTAAAGGAAAAGGATTCTATTCCTTGGAAGATTTGGAGAATATTGAAGCCTATAAATAGAGAAGTTTTCTACATCTTTTACACACCTCTCTACACACACAACACTTGTGTTTTTGCTTTTGAAAATCTTCTTTTTAATTATTTGTGTGAACTTGAAAATTCTCTTTTTAATTATTTTGTGTGAATTTCAAAAACATGAGTAGCTAATTTTATTATTGATTGAGGATGAATTCCTAGTTCTTAATACATGATTTGAGTTTTGTTTTCAATTCTATCTTGAAGTTTTCACATGATTGTCATTTGTTTTTACTAATAGGAATGTTTATTCATTCATGATTGATTGATAGATTGTTTAGAGTGCACGCTAAATTGGATTTGTTAGTTTAATCTAAATCTAGTATAAGTTAGGGAATAAGTAATCGTTCTCGACACTTTACACAAGTACAAAACACGAGACCTTGCGGAGGATTCCGTGGAGCAATTGTGTGTAAAAACAACATTAGAAAGTGGACCAAGCGATCTAAGAGTCTAACTACTAGTATTAACCTAAATTCATAAATCTTAATGCATTATTTAAATTACATCTTGTAGCGATCCTACAAGGTGGTTTTTTGAATAGAATCCGATAACTAAGCGGACTTGTTACTCCGTGAAATAAGGGATTTAGGGGCTTATCACTAGCTAGATGCTTTATCTTACGGTTGGTGATAATTTGTGACTAATAACAAGTAGAAAAGAACATAACTTTCATTGTTTTGCAACGAAGAAGAATTCCTTGATCTTGTCTCTCTTATTGCTTTCAACTTTATCTTTTAATTGCTTTGTTTATTTTCTTTTTCGCTTTTTTACACCCCCCTTTTGTGACAATTTTTACAACTAGAATCTCTTGCTCCTCGTGGGAACGAACTTGACTTCCATTATATTATTTTTTAATTGAGTGGAAATAAGATATTAATTTGATTGCACCTACGACACGCATCACACAGCACCACAAAAATACCACTGCTCTGCATCAATAGCAACAACAATCCATGTTCAACAATATCTACCTGCAATCATTTCATTCAATCACAACCATTCCATAATACAACATCACCAACTCTGTGGCTACATCTCCATTCTTCTCGAGTTGTTCAAAACCTAAAAATAATTCCACCATTACTCTTTTGGTTCAATCTCACCACTCCGATTAGCACCGGCAACCACCTCAAACCATTATACCAATATCCGTTGCTAACCACAATCATGGCAACAAACTATGTTTTTTCCAACTTCTAATTCTTTTTGGTGACAGAACAACAACCTTCAACACCGCACTATACAACTTGCAAGCATTAGTTCTCACTCTCCTGAGCCAACACACACACAATCCAAGTTAAAAAACAATTTGATGGTACCAAGTTTCTCGATCGATTTTGTTGATGAAATTGTCGAATCAATTTGGTGATATTGATTCTTATCGAATCTTCTTGAAGAACAAATAATCGTTGATCTTAGATTTTAGGGTTATATGCATGTTGAATCTCTTTGAATAGAGCGCTAATTGATATTCAAAACTAACTCAAAATCTGCAATTCTAATTTTAACCAATTTCATCTCCAACTATCACTGCATTTCGTTTAACAATTCCTTGAGCATTACCAATTTCATATATTTAGAAATCTCACAATACCCCTCATCAATTTCGTTTTTATTTGTGATTAAAATCATTATCACCAATGTTTACCAGTAGCAGGTCAATTTCTTCTCAGCATCAGCAAACCAACTCCATCGTTTTCTAATTCAACCTCAATTCAAATCCCTAACTTCTTTGTAATACCTGCAACTAGAACCAAATGCGAATTCGATGAGAACCCATCTTCTAATTTGTCACAAACCCTTCAAAAACCTCTTAGTGTCTTCCAATAACATTATCCGCATCTGGTTCATCACCTTACTTTTTTTTGAACGACAACATCTTATTCTTAACCAAATCACTACCAAATCTCTGTCTTGACAAAAAAAAAAATTTACTCGATGAACCTCTAAGAAAATTAGCAATTGTGTTTGTTTCGGAACTCCATTTTTTGGCCGATTTATTTTCTCTCACAGTCACAGAGGAAGAACAATCGAAGAAGAATGACGACGATTATAACGAGGTTGGACTGAAACGTTTCGAGACATTGGATCTCATAAAGTTCTGCTAGATCCTGATATAGGGACAATATCGTTACACATGGCTTACATGGCTACTTTATACACCTAATAGCTTACACGTGTATAAAGGGAAAATGGGTAATTGCGCTTCATTAACTCATCTCATATGATGAGAAATTGACCGTGTTGACCGAAAAATTGACAAAAGCAACGGATTTGGGATGGAAACATGGATGGAGGCCTAGATTTGCAAATTAGAAAAAAACAGACCTATGGTTGTCTATCGGGTTGAAAATTAGGCCTATATCTGTTTATAATCCTTTTCATTTTGTACCGAGAGTTAGCTTCATTGGTGGTTTAAGTTCCAAATTCTGCTTTACAAAAGAGACCGATATCAAATTGTTTTCACGGTGCATATATACATGGAATACTCAATTAAAAATTATTTCATATGTTATTTGGGCATATTCTTGCATATGCATAGGAAACACAAAAATGTATCTATGTATAAACAAAAACTATTTAAATGAGGATTTTTTTTGTGTATATTATGTATATACAAAATTTGAATAAAAAAATTCACATACATCACAATTATCACATCGAAAATTGACAAATGATCAAATGAATATGAAGATATTAATATTAAGTTGTGCACAAAAATAAAAAATCCATTTTGAATCAAAACAAACTTGTAATATGGTTACAAGAATCTCTTCATCTTAAACTTTGAAGTATGACAAGTGCTATATATTTATATTATGATGTCAGTTATTCTTATATGGGGTAGGTTCCTTAAGACGGGACCAGAAAAAATTATGACTTATTCCAATATGGAGTTTATTCTTAAATATAACTGGCCCAAATCGAGACCAAACTATTTTATTATTATATGGAGGTTATTTCTACAGGGAGTATTCTCATATAAAGGTTTTACTGTACATCCAAATTAAAACTTAAAGATGTTATCCGAAGAGGTTGCAAAACTTAAAATGTGCCTATAAAATATCTCTGACGTTCATTAGGTCCTTCTCCAAAGGTACTTTCAACGTGGGATACAGTGGTTTGAAAGGATAGAATGGAAAATAACACAATGGAAGACTAAGTACTTGTGAAAGACAGAATTAGTCACTCTAATCAAGACTATCTTACCAAGTGTCCCAATTTACCATCTCTTTCAACTGCAAATCCCAGTATAAGTGGAAAAGAAACTGACAAGCATCATGAGAAGATTCTTGTGGGTGTGAGAAAGTAGTGTGAGAGCCTAGTCATATCCACAACAAACCTAATTCCCAAAAAATGACATCATTTCCTAACTAATATTTCATTCCCTTTTATAGACTTATTTCTCTTATATCACGATGACACGTGTCTTGTCTTCCTTATTACCAAAACTGTCATTTCCTCTATGTAGGCCAACCTTGACTCCTTCATCAATATCCTTTTATTCTCTTTTGACTTCCCCATTATCTATTTTACTCTTGGATATTATACTTAGGCCGAACAAATGCCTTTTTGGATTTGGGTCAAGTCTCCGATTCTCATGTAGACTTGGGCTTACAAGTCATGTAATGACTTTTTGGCTGATTAGTGAATTAGGTATCAACATGGGGCACAAAAGATAACAAACGAGAATATGTTGGGTCTCTTTGCAAAAATATATCATTTCAAAAGGCTGGGGGTAGGGAATAAGAAACCTTAGAAATTTGAACAACTCTTTCTTGTCAAAATGGGTCTGGAGATATTCTAAAGGGAATAAGACAATATGGAGAAGAGTTATACAAGAAAAAAAAGGTTTATCAGAAAAGACTAGTATTTCACTGGACATGAATATCGCTCAAGGTAAAGGCATGTGGAAAAAAATATCCAAAAATCAATGCTTTAATGAATGAGCATTTGAAGATAAAAGTGGAGAGTGAGAAGAACCTGTATTTATGGCATGATAGATGGCATGGTAATATGACCTTAAAAGAGTCCTTTCCCACTGTTACAAAAGATATAAATAAATAGCTTTCAACTGCAGACTGCATAGATCAACATGGAAACTTGGGGCCGAAGAGGAAGAATTTCAACATTCAAGATGCAAGATGAGATTATATAACTACGATGAGAAGTATCACTCAACTTCTAGCGCGCTCTGAATTATCAAGATGACTTGGTGAGTCGGTTTGGTAGCACATCAGACACATTCCAAGCTAAAGATGTTATGAGACTTACAACAACTCATATGATATGTCTATTACATTTTTCAGCATCTTAGGAGAATCAATCCTCATATGGTCTTCACTTCATAACTCTCTTGAAAACGCAGGGGTACAAAGCGCACCACCAACCTTGTCATTCAGAAACATGTATAGACAAAACTTAATACAATATCAAGCAGATCAAATGAATAATCCTTGACAATATGCATATAAAGTTTATATCTCAACCTCTACTTAATCAATATGTATATAGACTCGGAGTCCCGTAAACCTGATTGTTAAGCAGAGTACTTGGACGATCCCGAAAATCAATATCCAAGATCAATCTTCAATCTAGTCGTATCCAAATGATCCAATCGGAATTCTGCCAAGTGAGTAAACTTGTTATCTATCTTCCAAAAAAGCGAATTGTACAAGAACTAGTCTCGTAATCGATAACAATTAGGATGGCGTATCTACTTAGATCAATACGAAAAACCGGTAAAAATCCAATTATAAAGATACAAAAAATAATTATACGAAAAAAGGAAAAACACAAGACACCAGAACGAGAAAACCGCAATAGCAGAAAACCCAAAGGATCTCATCCAGATTGAACACCAACCGTATTAAGCCGCTACAGACACTAGCTTACTATTAAACTTCAAAATGGAATGAATAATTTTCGAGGGTGTCTATGTATGTCAGGTTCAGCTGATTATATACTTATTTTATGTGCCTAACTTGTTACTTAAAAAATGGTTCGACTGATTCATTATTTAGTTTATATGTCGAATCTTTAACTTGAGTTTTTTCTCAAAATAAAAGTTCGGCCAACAAGTATTATGTTTCGAATGAGTCGAACTGTTCATCAATGTATCACACCAGGTTTTCAAATGAACCTCTTCTGGTTCTAAACTAAAAATTAGTTTTTTTTTTTTTCACTTCGTCTTCCCCTTAAAAAATCCAATTATCTCCCAAAGATCTAATTTCTCTACTAATATAATACAACTTAACTTTAATTAATCATTGTCATTAAATCTAATTATAATTATTAACTCTAATTAAGTAAGGATAGTTATGCCATTCTCAAAAATCTATAATATAAGCGAAAATGGAAATTCTCCCGTTCCACCGTCGCACAAGAAAAACCTAAAATGCCCCTCCGTGTTTTCGACACTACTCCTGCTTTTACGTTAATATCTTTCAACCCAGGGGTAAATGCATGTTCTTTTATTTTTCCTTCAAGTCCCGATTCTTCTCTGCTCCATCGAACCTCTACTTCCTTCTGGATCTTCATCTCTGTGCAATTTTATCATGGTCGTCAATTAATTAACACCTCAATATCATTATTTAACCCTTAATTTCATTATTTCGATCCCAATCAACATAAACCATAAGTTTCTACTAAAATTTTGAGATAGGGTTTATTGCTAGGAAAAACAAGAGAATG
This sequence comes from Papaver armeniacum, assembly GCA_023531295.1. Taxonomy (NCBI): domain Eukaryota; kingdom Viridiplantae; phylum Streptophyta; class Magnoliopsida; order Ranunculales; family Papaveraceae; genus Papaver; species Papaver armeniacum. The sequence continues at coordinate 94,512 of JAJJWW010015031.1, read as the reverse complement.
AAAATCCTATGGGGTGGAACTGAACTGAAAGTTAACTACAATAAACTTAACTTATAATTCCAATCGAATAGATTTCACAAGAGACTGAACATAGGCTTCTCTGTGGTGCTGTGGGGTTGTAAGATTTTGAAAAAATAGAGGTTGCAAAGAACAAGATACTAACCTTTCTCCTCAAAAAAAAAAAAAAAAAAAATTGAACAGTCAGATAATGGGAGATGAAGTTAGCGGTGGTCGAGGGCGGCTGCAAATACGAAATAGGAAAAGGAAATTTACTTTTGATAGTACAAACCTCCTAACTCAAGATCTTTATTACACCTTGACCACGCGTCATAAACAAGAACATGTGTCTCGCTAGCGGAATTAAATGGTCTTTGTAACACAGTATAGCGTACGTCTCCTCCTGCCCCTCACATGATCGAGTGCCCTGCAAATGCGATATGCACGTGTGTGCACATCAAATCGTAACGGCAGATCCAAGCTTAGTATCAAACCGGTCTCACTAAGATATTTTTGCCTGGCACGTAAGGATAAAAAGATTTTGTAATTATTTTTTTGGCTGGCAAGCAAGAATAAAGAGATTTAATACAAGCATATTTTTGTTTTTCGAATTTTCGGAACTGTGAGGCAAGCACATAGCGCCCCCGGCATTGGCATGGCACTAGCACTGGCTCTATCATCACCGCCCACAAAAATACTCCCGTCAAAATTACAAATTTTACCACAATTCAAAATGTTCTGGTGAATGTCAGCCACAATGCACTGGCAGCCCCACCTCTAACGTTACCACCATCATCAATCCCGTGCCATCATGGCACGGGCAATCCACTAGTTAGTGGATAAATGGCGATGATGTTTTTTTATATAGTGACCCTATTTTGGCACTATTAGGTTGCCTCAGAACAGGTTCCAAAGTAAAGACAAGGAAAAAAAAGAGAAGTGTGCCTGTGCCGGGCTTTGCAGAAAGTTCAAAGCGTGGTGTACAAAAGTAAAAAAATACATATCGTTTTTCCATTTCCCATTTCCCATTTCCCTTTCCGTTTCTCCGTCTCTCTCTCTCCCAATTTAGAGTTTTGTGATTACACTAACCAGGTTAGGGTTTCGCTTCTCAGTATACGATGGAGGGAGGAGGACGAACAGTGGAATTGCCACCTAACAAATGGGGGGAATTAGAAAATGGTTACAAAGGTTGGGTTTCTAATCAATGTTTACCAGTTGAAATTGCTACTGTCGCTGCCACCCATGCTTTACAAGGAGCTGCTCTAGGTGTCTTGGTTGGGAACATTTTGAAGAATTTTCGTCCATTTCAGGTAAGTGATGTATAAATTCATCATACCTAGCTTGATTTCTTTCCAAACTTCAGTTAATTGAATGTACAATCCATGATTGAGTCGTATTTTACAGAAATGCGGGAGTATTCCTTTGATAGTATCTCTAGCTCGTGATCTTGCTCTTTTGAGGGGCACTAATGGTGCTATGATCTGTGCGTTGAAAAGAATTAGAGGAGGGAAAGACGATACCAAGGCTAGGTAACCTAATTTTACACCCTATTTGGCTATATCTCTTTCTTTGCTAATTTTGGAGTTTTTTTGCTTTTTGGAATGGAGAGAACCAACTAGAAAGAAAATGTTTGCATCCTAGGATTTACTGAGAAAACTTCATTTCATTACCGATTTACTGAGAAAACGTTCTGTTTAGTCCTCCAATATAGAATACAATACACCTAGGATTCAGGTAAACAAGTATCCAATGTTGACCTTGTCGCTTCTCCCGTTAAAATCTTTGAGGATCCATGGCGTGATAAACAATTTGCTAATCAACTTTTGGTTCACTGTACTTTTCTCGAAATATAAATGAGCTGGATCATCATTTGTTGCACCTAAGCGAATGAAATGTTTCATTTGCAGAACGTTGGCAGGTTTTACTTCTGGATTCATGACAAGTGTGATTGATGACTTTCCTTCTCCTCCTAACATCTCTATTGGGATCGGAATAGGGCTCCTCTTTGCGGTTGTAAATGGTCTTCTGCACAAGGTAACTATCATCTTCACTTGTTAATTGCGGCATAGTGATCGGCTTAAGTTTTATCTTTATCGGTCTTGCTTGTTTCCTGTACATGCTTCCATGTCTTCTCTTTCAATATCTTTCCTTAAGAACCCTTTATCCCAAGAACGGTAGAATAGATGGTCCATAAGCAACGAACAGAATTGCCTCGTCTCCAATGCTTATTGGTGACCAAATATCTGTATTGGTGCTGGAAGACGGTGATGATGAGCATTACTTAGCCATCAATAATCATGGCCTACAGCTGTCCGAGGTTCATGCTTCGATTTGAAATTAATAAAGATTTCTTTAATCCATGGTAGGGAATTCCATCACTGAACTAAACAACTGCAACATAGAGCTAAACACATTTTGGGACATTTCTTTTTACTGTTTATATTGGTTCCCAAGTCTAAACTGTCGGCGAGTAGACAGTGTCAGTTACATGTTTGTTAGCATTTTTTTAGTACTCGCTTCATACTTGGTGTAGAGTCATATTACATATGGCATCACGCTCTGCGTTGATATTCCCTTTTAATTGAGCAGTTTGATTTTGCAATATGTGTAGGTATTGTCTTCTCAGCAGCCAGTATTGGATGATAGATGCTATACCAGAACAAGATGCATGTTGTCAAAGCTAGGCCTTCAGAAGTACGAGAAGCACTTCAAGAAACACTTGTTAACAGACAATACTATGCCATTGCTTAATCATAGGCAAGTGTTAGTGGAGGAGTTCATATTATGTCGTTGTTTTTGTGCGTTTTCTTAGTGTTTTCTGAAGATGATGACAGCCATTTTCCCGTCTCTTAATATTGTGCAGTGACCTTGCGGAGGCAAGAATCCCTCTTGGACCAAGGGTTCTAATACTGAACCACATTGAAAGGTGCATAACACAGCTCACCATTTCTTTTATTTCTATTTGTTTTTTTTGTTCTCGACTGTCGAGGTTATAATATTAAGATTTTTCCTTTGTTCACTTCAACAAAATACCCAGGGATCGAAAGATGCAGGGAGGCTGAAAATATACCTGTTGTGTGAAACCGATGGTGAACAATCAAGTTATATATATTATGTAGAGGGAGGGATACGTAAGTTGTTGTTGGGTGAATTTCGAACCTTTCAGAAGTAAGTTATACTGAATTTCTTAAATGTAATTAGTTCTAACAGTAGGTATAACCATATCACCGAAAGCCCAATGATCTAGCTAGGAAAGCTATTGTCATGATCTGAAGTTCACTGAATGATGCGTGCTTTAGATTGAATACTCAGTTGTAATGCAGCAGTTGTGTTTTTAGTATTATTATGTTATTGCGCTTAAACCATATTGAACGTAGAGCCACGGCAGGAAAGTTGCACTTTTGGGATGGGTAACATAATATTTGATGCTACCATCACTAGAGACTAATTGTAAGGATATGATCTCCCATTAACATGTAAAAACTTTTCTTGAGTATTTTTGTAGCACCCATATAGAAATGTATGCCAGAGATGTTACTCATCCCAAAAGTGCTGTATGCATTTTCGCAAATGAAATGATGGTGAATTTAAGCTGAACGTCCAACCCCTGGCCAACTGGGCTTGTGAGAGTTGGTTTTAAGGCTTCTTTTGCCTGGCGAGATTGGGGTATACTCAAACTAATTGGGGTATACCCAATAAGACAAAATAGGTTGATTTTACTTCAATACCCTTGAACTAATTAACTTAAAATTAAACCTAAAATTAAAAATTAAAAAACTCATAATCTTCTAATCTCTTTTCTAATCTCTCTGCTCTTCCCCTTCATCTTCTTCCATTTCTTACATCAAACGAAAATCTTGAACTTTGATTTTCCAAAAAATCGTTGACTCTACCGTGAAAGAAGACTATAAATGATGTTTAAACTCAAACCCATCATTGTGTTGTGTGATTTGATTGTTATATTAGGTTAGAAATCGAAAATTATGATTTCTGTGTTTTTGGCCTAAGGTCACATATCACTGAAAGCCCAATGATCTAGCTAGGAAAGCTATTGTCATGATCTGAAGTTCACTGAATGATGCGTGCTTTAGATTGAATACTCAGTTGTAATGCAGCAGTTGTGTTTTTAGTATTATTATGTTATTGCGCTTAAACCATATTGAACGTAGAGCCACGGCAGGAAAGTTGCACTTTTGGGATGGGTAACATAATATTTGATGCTACCATCACTAGAGACTAATTGTAAGGATATGATCTCCCATTAACATGTAAAAACTTTTCTTGAGTATTTTTGTAGCACCCATATAGAAATGTATGCCAGAGATGTTACTCATCCCAAAAGTGCTGTATGCATTTTTCGCAAATGAAATGATGGTGAATTTAAGCTAAACGTCCAACCCCTGGCCAACTGGGCTTGTGAGAGTTGGTTTTAAGGCTTCTTTTGGAGTAGTCTAAAATCCATCAAAAATGCGGACCCAGAATTCTAGGCAGGTGGGGTCCAAAAGAAAGTTCTCGATTCTTGACACAGAGGATAGTAGAACAAGGTCGGATTTCATCTGGTCTTTACAGTGGTGTCCTGTTAAGATGCAGTGTTCATGAACAATTGAACACCACTCAAAGAATCAAAATCTGTGGCTGGGAATTGTCTACTGGTCACTGCCTACAAGACAAAAACTGGGTGCTTTCTAGAATATGGCGTCCATAGGTTCTTTGAAGTGACTTTTTGCAAAGGCAATACGGAAGCGACCTCTCCAATAGCTAGCTAATCAAGGAGTAGATTCTAGTACCTCAACTAGCTTTTTTAGAGCATCTCAAATGCCAGAGGTCAAGATCGTCCTATGTAGATGTCTTATTTATACCTTTTGGTTGTGGGTCATTTACTATAGGACAAAAACTAATAAAGAGAAAGGCTCTCTACCTAAAATCCATCTTCAATCCCCAAGGTCCTATCTTACACTTTTTTCTAAATCTAGACACAAAAGATGATGTGGACTTATGACCCAAGGTCACGCTCCTTTACCCCAACTTTAGCCATGTCATCTTACTTATGACCCTCACCTTTGCATTGGAGATGAAACTTTGGTGAAAAAAGTATTAAATCCTATGTGTCATACTAATTTAAGACCTCTACCCCTTGCATTGGAGATGCTCATCTCCAATGCAATGGGTAGAGGTCTTAATATTGAATGACACCTAGGATTTAAGACTTTTTGTACCAAATTTCCATCTCCAACACAAGGGTCAAGGTCATAGAGATAGATGACATGGCTAAGTGGGGGTAATAGAGAAAGTGTAAATAAGACTTTCACTATGACCTTGGGTCTTAAAGCCACATCATTATTTTGTCTCTAAATTTAAATAATGTTTGTTAGATAATACCTTGGGGGTTGGAGATCAACTTGAGGTGAAAAAAATTAAAAAAATTGCTTTAATTTTTTTTTTATCATTTAGTAATGACCCACACATAAAAATGTGTTAATAAGACCTCCACATAGGATGACCTTGACCCTATGCATTGGAGATGCTCTTAGATTACTATAATGAATGGGTTGCAGTGCAGCAATTTTCAACAATTGTAATGATTAATTTCATAAAATGAATAAATCCTCCAAATACAAACAAAAAGCAATAGTGTCATTAACTGCGGATAAAAATCTTAGTGACGGGACAAGAGAGGGGAAGTAAGTTTTTTGTGAACGCGTAATTGGGGGATATGAAAACTAATTGGGGATATGACTAAATGACAAAATAGGGATCCAAATATCCTAGTCAAGTTACCCCTTATATAATTAAATTATTAATTCCTAATCTAACCCTCCCTAATCAAAATTAGTTATTAATCCTGATTAGTAAAATATTAATGATTTGGGGATATAATTTGTGTATTTATGTTTATTTGAATTTGTGTGTGTTAGTTTAGAGGGAAAAAAAATTTGAGTAGAATTTTTTTTTTTTTGAAAATGGAAGATGATTGTGATGAGAGACTTGCATTCTTTGAATCTTTAGCTCAATTACAACAACAATCATATCTTCAATCTTCGATTAATGATAACAACTCACAATTGTTGTATGATGAACCAACACCTTTGAATCATTATTTTCTTGACCATGAAATGTTTTGTGAAGAACCAACTCAAGAAAGTAAACATGTTCGACATACAAGCAACCCCAACACACGGTAATGCTTGAAGAGGTCGAAAATTTGTTTTTTTTTTTGAAACCGCCATTTAAATGTCTCGAAAAAACCTTAGTACCGGCATGCTCGTTGTATGAATACTACGCCGGTATCATGTAACCGCATTGTATTCATAGATATTTGTATGCTTAGGGACTAAATATCCCCCATATTCAAGAACATACCTAGGCGTGGTATTCAAACCAAGATTGAATGCCTGTACACATTTATACTTTTTACCTACCGGCGAATATTCTAAGGAATATTCAAACCGTGATGTGAGTACATGACACGAGAATGCCGGTTTACGATACCTAAGCATAGAAACTTAAATGTCGAGGATGTCGGTTTTACATGAATAACATACATAAGCTAATGATATTTTGAACTTAAATACCGCATTTGTTTCTTTCAACTTAGTATCTTAGGAACCTAATACCTAGGTATAGTGAGTCAATTACCATTTATGCTTGTTCTTAATCCCGCGTTTACTTTACTTATCGACAATGCCGGTTTTGAACTAATCCAATTTTCTTTTCATTCATTCCTTAGATTGTTACCTACAACGATCAACCAAACTCCAAACCGCTCCATCGGGATACGTCGGAGTACTATAAAATGCATGGGTATGTTACCAAACAATACTTTCACCTAGTTTTTACAATTTTATGTTGGGATTTGCTTGTAATCTCCATAATGTTGTCCTTATGTAGGGAATAAAATATGAAAAGGAAGCAATTGCTTGGGCAAAAGCGACGGCTCTTAATAACATGTGTGTCTTAGTGAGGAATTCCCAACGTTCAGATGTTCGTTTTGAGATGGTTTGCGAGAGAAGTGGAAAATACAATGAGAAAAATAGCCATAAGAGAAAGGGTTATGTATATGAAAAGAAGACTAAGAGGGTATACAAGATAGCTACGAGGAAGGATGACCGCCCCTTTAAGCTTGTATTCTATCTAAGAGGTTCAAAAGTAGAAGAAAAAGAATGGGAATGTAAGGTGTGGTTTGGCCGTCACAACCACCCCGATCCGAAATTTTTTTGAAGGTCACTCCCTAGTTGCGAAGCTAAAACCTGATCAATTCGAGGATGTAAAGATGATGACCAAAGAATGTATCAAACCAAGAGTGATTCTCAGAACCTTCAAGGAAAAGGATAAGACCAACGTTTCTTCACTCAGTACAATTTATAGCGCACAAGCAACCATTAAAATGTTGGAATGGGAAGGGGGGAGTGTTATGCAAGAATTTGAGAAGATAGCTTGGGATCACAATTACACGCGTATCATTAAAAGAGGTCCGGACAACAAGCCTTTTCAAATATTCATTTCGCATCCTTTGCTTTCACAATTGGCTCATACGTGTTGTGATGTTCTTATGATGGACTGCACCTACAAGACAAACAAATACAACATGCCAATTGTTCAACATCGTGGGGCAAACATCGGACAAGGTAACATTCACATTGGCTTGGTGTTTAATGGAGAACGAGAGGGATTACAATTATCATTGGGCATTGCGGCAATTGAAATTATTGTTCCCGGAAAATCGTTCTCCGAAGGTCATCATAACCGATCAATTTGACGCACTAATGAATGCCATATCCAACGTATATCCGGATGCACAAAATTTCCTATGTACATATCATATAGGTGAAAATGTGAAAAAACATTGTCATGCTTTGTTTGAACCCTCTAAGGCTGATATTAAGAAGAGAATGGTTGCTCAACTAGAGGAAGATGTTCGCAAAGAGAAACTATCACCCGAAGAAGAAGAAAATGAAAGAGGAAATATTAAAGAGCGAGTCGACAAAGAACACGATGAAAATCATAAAAGGTGGTTGGAATTTCTAAAGGATTGGGAGAAAGTTTATTGGTCTCTTACCGAGGACATGTATGAAAAGAGATTGAACACGTTTATTGCCAAATATAACGAAGTGTATCCAAGTGCCGTCTCATATTGTCGGGATAATTGGTTGGATAAGTTCAAGGAAAAATTTGTGCGTGCATGGACAAATCGTTATAGACATTACGGGAATGAATCAACTAGTATAGCGGAGTCCTCTCATGGGAGATTTAAAGATCTCATCCATCCGCCAGGGAAACGTGGTTACGGTCACCGAGGCAATGGAGCAACACTTTAAGGCCGATATCGATAGGATCAAGAAGGCTTTTGAGAAAAGCTCAATGGAAAGGATGACTCACTTTCTTCAACACACTAAGTTGCTCCAAGGAATAGAGTTTAACGTCTCCCGTTGGGCAATAAACCATATGATGAGACAAATGCAATATGAGAAAATTTACGGAAAAACGGGTGATGTGTGTATTTGTCCCGACATGTCTTCATTGGGGCTTCCGTGTCGTCATATGCTTGTGAAGTATGAAACACTGATACCTATTGATGTTATTGATCCTTTTTGGAAGCAATTATCTTTCGACCTTCCCCCTACCGAAGCTCCCGGCCAATCACCATGGGATACAAAGGAGGCTTTAGAATTTTATGAAGCTTACTCACGTGGCAACTCGGCTACCCGACAAGTATTGTTGAGCCAACTAAGACTAATTACACGGCCATGGATAGCACAAAGTGAATAGCCAAGAAAGGGAGATCCGGCGGGTAGACCACAAACTAAAATTGCAAGGAAGAAACAAAGAAAAGAGTTAAAACAAATGACTCGACGTGAAGAGGAACTCGCGGCAACTAAAAAACGAGATCTATGTGCAAGTGAGATTTCAGAAGCAAGATTCGCTGAAACGCCCGTTCCAAACAAAAGGGGTAGGCCGAGGAAGGAACCGATATCAAGTCAACAACAATCGACGAGTTCCGAACCTACACCCATTGTCGATGTATCGGAGGTTCAAAGGAAAAGGGGAAGGCCGCCAAATGTACCAACATTAAGCAACCAAGGAAAACAAGGTGAGCATTCTGAACCTACACCCATTGTCGATGTATCGGAGGTTCAAAGGAAAAGGGGAAGGCCGCCAAATGTACCAACATTAAGCAACCAAGGAAAACAAGGTGAGCATTCCGAACCTACACCAATAGTCGATGTATCCGCGGTTCAAAGGAAAAGGGGAAGGCCCCCCAAGGTACCAACATTAAGCAACCAAGGACAACAAGTTGAGCATTCCGAACCTACACCAATAGTTGATGTATCCGAGGTTCAAAGGAAAAGGGGAAGGCCGCTAAATGTACCAACATTAAGCAACCAAGGAAAACAAGGTAAGCATTCCGAACCTACACCAATAGTTGATGTATCCGAGGTTCAAAAGAAAAGGGAAGGCCGCCGAAGGTACCAACATTAAGCAACCAAGGAAAACAAGGTGAGCATTCCGAACCTACACCAATAGTTGATGTATCCGAGGTTCAAAAGAAAAGGGGAAGGGGGCCGAAGGTACCAACATTAAGCAACCAAGGGCAACAAGGTGAGCATTCCGAACCTACACCAACAGTCGATGTATCTGAGGTTCAAATGAAAAGGCGTAGGGGTAGGCCAAGGAAGTATAATCTCCGTCACATCACAAGAAGACATTTGGAGGGTAGAGTTTGCAGAGGATGGTTTGGATATAATTAAGCTAAAAGTTGGTAATATGACGATGTATAAGGATTCGCAAACGGTTAGAACTTATAGACACTACCATACGAAGATAGAGTCTTACATAGATCAACTTCCTGAGGTTATTCGCGAGTTTGTTGTGTACACGGATGATGTCGATGGAGATGGAAATTGTGGCTATCATGCGCCGTCACCGAACAATTAGGAATCTTCGAGACGGCTGTTAGTAAAGGAATGACACCATGCCGATATGCTAGGATGAGGATGGCCGATCAACTTGTGAAGAAGAGGAGCTTTTATGAGCAATTGGTTGGTCACGACGAGGTGTTTGATGATATGTGTGCTCAAGTGTTAGGACCCGAGCAGGAGATGGCATTTCTTCCTTCTCAATATTGGATGAGGATGCCGCTTTGTGGGCATCTAGTAGCGGATACATTTAATTGTGTTGTTCATTATTTTACCCCCACCGTAGTCACTACATTTACACCAAAATGGCAAAAATGCGAGGGATCCCTTAAGACGAGAAGAGTTGTTTTGGCGTACGTGAACGGCAATCATTTCGTCATTCTTAAACTCAAGGACAATTGTCCATTGCCACCTGTTTGTGGGATGGTTAAAAACAAGGAACTAGATCCAAATATATGGAAGGGATGGATGGCGTTGAACGAGGAGAATCACCAATTATGGGATGCTTTGGCCTTATCAAAGAAACCTCTTGAAGAGGAGGAGTTGCAACTTCATACGTGTGGAAGCGATGATGAGTAATTTGAATTAATGTGGTTTACTAATACGCCACCTTTTGTTTTTTGGAAGTTTGAATTGTAATCATTAAACCATATGCCATGTACGTGCCATTGTGATTTAATTCAAACTTTACTACGGCGGTGCTCGTCTTATCGGCGTTGCAAAATATGTTCTCGTTTGTCTTTGGAATAACAACTTAAGTACACGGATAAGCAAAGACCTAATACCATAAAATAACATACGCAAAGTGTAAACAAACCAAATGTAAAGTTAAGATGTTCCAAACCGAAAACAAATGAAGCAAAGATGTTCAAAGTTTACCAATCCACACAAACAAACATAAACCAAACTAATACTATCAAAGAATCACAAGATCACTCGGTTCTTGGCCTCTTGTATACCCTCTTCTTCTTTTCGCCCCATAAGTCTTTTGCCTCAGTATCTTCTATTTGGTCTATCTTTTTGATGACGTTCTCCATTTCTTTCTGGGTCAGCAACTCTCCTTTCTTGGTCTTCTTCTTAAAGAACCTTGCCAAGTTTCCAATTCTCTGACGCTGTTAACGGATTTTTCAACATGTATTTAGTATGTACAATTTTATAAGTTGATAGATATAGATTAAGAGAATAGTAATGAACGCACCAACAACGTAACGAGTTGTAGAAGTCCGGGTACAATATCTGGAGTTGTGGAGGGACGTGATGGTGGTGGAGGGACCTCTACCGTATCCGGGCGTACAACATAAGGATGTGAGTCTTGTAGATGCCCGTTTAGGAATGTTGGTTCACTATCAAAACCGTTCTCGGCCAATTCCCAATCACCCTTATCCAAAGACAAGTTCTTCTTCTTCCCTTTCGATCTAATGTGCAAGAATTGGTTACGGGTCGTAGCATACCAGTATGGTTCTCATTTGATTGGCATTTAGTAAAGTCGTGAGAATATTTATGATAAGATGTGTCCGTGAGATCTTTCTGCTTGTAATCGAGTTGGCGCATCACGCGGAGAGGGTTATGCATAACAAATCCTTTTGGATGAAAGAACGGTCCGTTGTAAAATGAAACATTTTCATGTCTCGAAGGTGAACTCCTCGACATTCCTATAAGGGTCAAACACAACATGTTCCACAGAAAACGAGTCCAAAGCCAATCTCATTTGTAAAAACCGTTTCTTGTTAGGCGAAGGGGTATTTTTGAAGTAGTATTTATGAGCTAGAGCCATATTCGGTTGGTAATCATGCCAAATTTCCAATCCTTTATACCCTATGAACAAATCTCGGAAGTGTTCATAAGCCCACACCAATGCCCATAAATTGTATAAGAAAATAAATAGTTGGAAACTAACAAATGTAATGATAACAATCACAAAATATGTAGTTCACTATACCTGAATCACGGTGAAATTCCCATTAAATTGACGGCCTTTCGCCTTAGAAGCTCGACGCATTTACGCCAAAAATGAGCCAAGAAAGCGAAGGCCCCATGAATACTTATGAACGTCTTCCAACGGATCCAAGTACATAGGTTGTTCATATGCACCTGTTACCATTAGAGTCGGGGAATATAGCGGTTCCCAAAATGAACAACATATATGCAGCGAGCAGTTTGTTGAGCTTGTGCGGGAGTCAATTCCACTGTTCTTCGTATTCCCAAACAATTGAATGAGTTTGACGAATGTTATAGTCTTTGTCGAGCGGTTTGTTTCTTGTACAAATTTGCCAACATGGTTTCCTTGTTCCATCCAAACAACTTTTCAGTGAGATCATAGATCTTTTCCCACCCTAGGTCCTTCGACTTGTCTCCAACCTTAACCGGTTTCCCAAAAACCTCTAGTCCTATTATCCTTTGGACATCTTCGGGGATAATGGTCATCTCGCCAAAATTAAAATGCATGGTGTCGGTTTCACCATAAAACCTCTCCAAAAAGCGGTTTGCGGATGGCGGTATCGGTGGCCACATAATTTTCTATCGCATGATACAACCCGGATGCTCGACTATTTGTTGAACAAATGGACACTCATCCTCCAAAGGCCACACATCCGATTGTTGATGGCGGCTAACACGCCGAGCTTTCTGTGGTCCTATAAAAACACAACGAACTTAATTAAATTGATCACGGGTAAATAATATAATAATAAGATACAAACGTCTTACATAAGTTTGATAGATCCAACGAGCCCAAGAGTCTTTATACGAAAATAAAAGTTGCGGGTTTATCGGTTGACCCCAATGTTTGCCATCATTGCTTTGTCGAATCAATTCTAACTTATCGGGGAAGTGAAGAGGGGTGCCTTTTCATCATCGGTTTGTCCTAAGCCACCGCTTGTGAGGATGAGCCACCTGCTATTTCCGGTTCGGTGGAGTTTCCCACTCATCATCATCATCGGTGCTTGTTGAGTCGCTTATAGGATGATCCCGAATTGTGACCTTAGCGATGGCGGATTTTGACGTTTACGTCGAGAAGACTTACGTTTTGATTCTTCAACAGCTTTTCCTTTTCCTTTGTCCTTTCTTGGTGCGTGAGACCTATGTTCCAACACGTTAAATTGAGTTACATACTACATGTCGGCATACAAAAGGAACACACTTAAAACCGGCATGATAAATAGACATATACGCAATGCCGGAACAGATACCGGCAGATAAAAGATTATTACGTAGAACGCCGGTTTTGGTTGAATCGTATCCAGGGATTTACAAATTTTAGGGAGCGAAAACCGGCATAGAAAAAGAAAATACGATAGTGCCGGTATAGTTTCCGGCATTCCCGGCAATAAATACTACTATGCCGGTTATATTGAATTATATATAGAAAATTCTAAGCCGTATGAAACAAAAACCGGTATAATTTGTTACCATACATTGACTGCCGGAACAGATACCGGCATATAAAAGAATAATACGTAGAACGCCGGTTTTGGTTGAATCGTATCCAGGGATTTACAAATTTTAGGGAGCGAAAACCGGCATAGAAAAAGAAAATACGATAGTGCCGGTATAGTTTCCGGCATTCCTGGCAATAAATACTACTATGCCGGTTATATTGAATTATATATAGAAAATTCTAAGCCGTATGAAACAAAAACCGGTATAATTTGTTACCATACATTGAGTGCCGGAACAGATACCGGCATATAAATTATTAATACGTTGAATGCCGGTTTTGGTTGAATTGTATCCAGGGATTTACAAATTTTAGGGACCGAAAACCGGCATAGAAAAAGAAAATTCGATAGTGCCGGTATGATTTCCGGCGTTCGTAAATTAAAAATCTATGCCGGTTTTCTGTAATTTTTTACACAATTCTTAGTGATTTTTTGTTTTTGATTTTCAAACTGAATTCAATTGACTAGAATTTCATCTTACTAGAATTCAATTTCAAAACCCTAAGCAGAATTTTCAATCCGTCATGAACCCTAGCATGTTTGACTTTGTGTTATATATTATGGGATAAACCCTAAAAGTACTTCAATTCAAAATGAGACTTTGTGTTATACATCACTTACCGAATCAAATCTGTTACGTCCGCTTCACTAGGAGACTCTTCAGGACTTTGTTCCGCATCATCAACAGGTATTTCTGGATTGGGTTTATCACGAGATTTGTGACGAGCCATTGCTTTGGTATAGAAGATGAAAAAAATAGGGAGAGATTGAATAGATCGAATATTTTTCTTTCCAAAACCGTCACTTATATAGCATGAGTAGTTTGAAACCGACGAGTTGATTGAAATTGTAACCGTCAAACAAGTTGAATGAAATTGTAACCGTCAAACAAGTTGAATGAAATTGTAACCGTCAAACAAGTAGAATGAAATTGTAACCGTCAGAAATCCGGCATAGTTAATTACATACCCATTATGCCGGTATTACAAGTTCATGATTTTTTTAACTTCTGAGTGTTGGAAAACCGGCGGCGAGTGTAAACATATCTATAATGCCGGTTTTGAGATACCGGCATTCAAATTAACTGATCGGGGATGCCGGTTTCTAATTGTGTTGTATTGTATTATGCTAACAAATTTGAACAAGTGACGACTCTTGATAATTAAAATAGAGTGTAGCAGTCCTCTAGGGATTGAATCGAAAAAACATACATGTAGTTGAAATAAAATAGAAATTGTTCACATAAAATTGTTCAATACATCGCGCTAGGGATTCTCTACGAGTTTAATTATATTGGGCGAATTGCCATTCAACTTCCTCCAAGAGAGTGTAGCAGTCCTCGTGCAGAAACTCATGACCGTACCTTAATTCGTATTGAGTCCGACCCAAAGAACACTTTGGAAAAACAATTATTTAAATAAGTCGGCGTTGTTGAATAATCATAACCAAATAAATAATTTTTGATGAACGGCCTACTTGATTCACAAACTTACTCTACTCATGCGGTCTTCGTTTGGCATAGCGTCCTTACGCGCGCTTTCAATTCGTTTCTCGGCGATGCGCATTCATTGTATAAATAAGCGTACCTTTCCCTTATCTGCGTGAGTGTCCTCCTTGAACGATTTCCGTTTAGTGCTTTGAAAACCTTAAACACACGTTTCCACCAAGCATTGGTGTTTTGATCATGCCCAAGGTAAGGCCCTCCGGTTGGGTCTTCGTTACTGGCCACCCATTGCGCTTCTTCAACGGAGTGCTTTGTGAGAGTGGTGTGTGCTCTGACAATAGCAACATCTTCTAGATTATTGAACGGAGTTGGAGCCATTTTTAGTGTTCCAAAGTGATGGGTGACTGATTTAGGAAGATTGAAAGTGATGGGTGAATAAGTTTGGTAGAGATAGGTCTCTATTTATAGAAAAATAGAGACCTATCTCTATTTTTTAAGTACCCAACGGCTAGTTTTTTTAAAAAAAAATAACGGTTACTTCTGCAATAACTGCTCCTACTAGTCAAAGTTACCGTTGGTATAGATATATATGTTTTAAGTCCATTACCGGCATGCTCGAAATATGAGAAACGAATGCCGGTACTCAAAACCGGCATGGAATGAATCCCCAAATCAATGCCAGATACTTGTGACAATTTCAAATAAAACGGCTAGTTTTTGAAAAATATGACCGTTGATGCTTCATTTCTATATAATACCACCAAATCCGGCATAGGTAATTACATACCAATGATGCCGGTATTACAAGTTCATGATTTATTGGAACGAGCTTGAACAAGCAAAGCTGCTTGAAATGCCTAAAAGGCTCTTTTCTCCACTTCGTATATGCATCCCGAGCTTCATACCTATCACCATTGTATCTTGCAAGAAATTCGTTGTATTTAAGACATGATTTGATGAGTGCGGTTGTTCGAATGCGTACTATTTGATGAGCGTATTCAATTATGCATTTCTTACCGTCAAACTTGTTATGCTTGTAAGAACCAAATCATTACAAGGCCCCAAAAAACATCTGAAGGGCGTTGATCCTCCAGCAAATCCGATACTATGTAGTAATTTCTAATCCACTCTGTTTCCTCCTCAACATCTGCTTCTATCTTAGCTTCTTTTTGACGTTTAACCTCTTCCTCAGCTTCCGCTTTTATCTTATCTAATTTTTGACAATAACGTTCAAGCTTTGCTTCCTCTTCTTCTTCTCTTTTTCTCTTAATTATCTCTTCTTCCATTGCGGCAATTGACTTGGTGGTTTCTTCTTTCCTTCTTAGTTTTTCTAGTATTGTGGCAACGGAGTTGGTCGTGGTTGATGATTGATTTCCTGTTGGAGTTGACAATATTTTCCTCATGTGTTTTTCTTTCTCGAGGGAATTGATGAACTTGTCAGCTGGTGATTGATAATCCATTGGAGATATATCTGTGCGGTATCAACTGCAATGGGTGTATCCATTCCTTTAAATAGATGTGGACATAACGGATCTTTTCCACTTTAGTGACGGCACTCTAAGTAACTTAGATCCCACGCCGGAACTAATGTTTTCAAGTGTATGGTTTAAAAAACTAGCCGTTAGGCATTCAATTTCCAAAACCGGCATACATAGGAGGAACTAAACCTATGCCGGTATTATGTTCCGGCACTACATGGTATAACACGAGGATGCCGGTAATGCGTAAAATATTTACAGGAAACTACCAAAATATGCATATAATACCGGCATTCTTTGTTTAGTAACATCTATGCCGGAATGGGTAAAATTTGAAAAAAAAAAAACGGCTAGTTTTTTGAAAAATATGACCGTTGGAGCATCATTTCTATATAACATCACCCATTCCTTTGGCAAAAACTACACAAATCAAGCACCAAATAAAAAAATCATTCTCTCAAGTAAGCAAGCACGGCTCAAAGAATGGGGGATTCATCATCTACCTCTATTTGCAAAGTAAGTATATTTCCTAACAACATGCTCTTCAATACTATGATGGAAAACTAATACAATTTTTTATTACGAGAATCATCATTGCAAGTGTCAAATTTGCAAGTCACCTTCTCACCTAGCCATGGACTGTCCATTTATTTATTCAAAGTGTAGAAAGTTGTGATGGGACACGCTCGGTTTTGGATTGCAAAAATTGATGATGCTTGAAAATGGAAGAATGTTTCGAGGTGTTTGAATCACCCAAAGTGCGATGAGTTTCAATGGTTTGACAAAGCGGTTGAACTAGCGAGTCAAGAGAAAACCACAAGGTCCATTGTAATCCTATCGATGGGTGTGATGGGTGTTATATGAAGGGAAAGGAATACGTTGAAAAAGAAGAAGAGCCAATGAGGATGATCCTTGACACCCCCATTCCTGGACGATGTCTTTGAACAGATTAGGGAATTGCTCAAAGGCTCCGCAATTGTTGAAAAGGGATGGAAATAGATTATCTTTTACTCAGTGCAATCCATTCACTGTTTTTTTAATTTAAAGTTTCTAATCCAATGTAGTCGATTACTTGCACCAAATAAAAGAGAATTTGAAATGAATTAATCAAGGTGCCGGCATTGTGGAAATCAGAACAATGATGCCGGTTTTATGTCAACTCTGTAAGATTATTTGGAAATTTTAGATACCGGCATTGTCAAAATGAATCTTACAATGCCGGTTTTCTATCACATTTTCAAGAGTATTTGGACATTTGCAATACCGGCATTCTCCTTAGCAAACGTAACAATGCCGGTACATGTCAGTTTCTATACAGGAACCAAATAATTTAACCTGATTGTCCCGACATAAAAATTGCTATGCCGGGACTAGGTTCCACCAGTGTTTTGAGCATTTTGTATATGCCGGTATGTGTACATGTATTTCTAAAACTGACCTCTACTACGCCGGAACATTTTAACTTGCAAACTACAAATCTTAACATGTTCAACATAAACCAAAGAACTAAACAGTTAACCCACAGTACAAACCAAAACAAGTTTGAAATTGTTTTTGACGTAACCAAAGTCTTAAAGAGTTAACCATCACTAATTGTCATCAATTCTCTCAAACTAAATTAGTCTTTTGTTTCTTTTGGGTCGGCGCCTTCCTTGTTTCCCCATACATAGCTTTGACTGTAGGGTGGGTTTCTTTAATTCTATGAAGCTTTTCCTCTAGTTCCTTGATTTCTTGAAGAGATAGCACCACCCCGTCATTATGCTTGCAACCTAACATCTTCGTAACCTTGCCAAGCCGACGTCGCTAGATTAATACATCAAACACATATTCAGTATATATGTTAATATATGATTATGTTTACATTTAATGAATATAAGCAATTAAGAAAACTTACCACCATTCCTAAAGTCCTAAGAAGGTTGGCCATCGTAGGTTATGGAGGTGGAGTAATTTCAACAGGAGGGTTTTCTTGGTGTGGAGCTTCGACGGAGGGAGGACGCACGACATAAGGATGTGACCATTCCAGGTAATCCCTCATGTAGTTGTCATCAACTTCATAACCATTTTCCGCAATCTCCCACTTACTAATATCAACCAAACGACGTGGCTCTCTATCCCTCCAATGTGTTGGTTCCGATTCTGGATCATACACTACATGCAACTTGTTGGGAGTTGAATTGCACCGAGAAAAGTAAAGAAGATAATTATCATCAGAGGTCGACCAAAGACGGGATAATTGCTTAAATCCATGTTGGGGCATCACACGGCATGGATCGTCCATGATGTATCCTTTTGGGTGGTACAACGGCCCATGGTAAAATGCAACATCTCTTGGAATTGGACGGTATCCTCTAATCTCCTTATAAGTGTCGAACACAACGTCTTCCTTCCTCATAGCATCCAGAGCCAATCTCATATCGATGACTCTACCTTTGTTACCGGGCTTCGGATTACTGTTAAACTCAAACCTCTGAGCTCTAGGGGTATCGGGTTCAGTAAGGTCTTTGATCTTCAAGAATTGGCAGTCCTTGAATAAGGTTGGGAAGTGTTCATAACACCACACCTAATCCAATTTGAACAATATACATGTGAACATAAGTAAAAAAATACATCTCAACAATAGATTAAAGAAATTTGTACACGGGTAGAGTGAAATTCCCGACAAATTGGTTTGTTTTAGCCAATGAAGCCCTTCTCATCTCCGCCATCAAATGTGTCATGACCATGGTGCCCCAAGAATAGCCATGGACACCTTCCAACGGGTCAAGGTACTTGGAGAAAGTTTGCACTTACCTGTTGCCGTTAGTGTCGGGGAATGCCCTAGTGCCCAAGATGTATAACAGTGCGCGGCGGCTGTATACCGAATCTGTGCAGGGTCCCATCCATCATTCAAGCTTCTAGCCTTTGTATTTTCAAACATCTTCTTAAGCATCGTCAGCTTGAATGTATTCGTCTTACTTCCGTTCGATGCTACATAAAAGCTATCCGAAGAAGTTTTGAAGTCCCAACCAAACAGCTTTTTGGTCAAATCGTGCAACTTCGACCATTCTAGGTCCCGAGACTCAACTCCTTCGAAATTGATTTGCCGATAACATTCAAGCCTAGAATGTTATGAGCATCTTCAGGAATCAAGGTCATCTCACCAAACGGGAAGTGCATTGTATCAGTTTCACCATGGTACCTTTCGACGAAGCAATTGACGGTCACAGTATCTGGATTCACGTAATTTTCAACCAAAGAATACAGACCAGAGTTCTTTACTAATGTTTGGACATCTTCATGCTCCGACGACAAATCCCAATGAGCCGCGGCTTGGTTTCGGCAAACACGCACAACCTTAGTATGATCCTACAAATATGAGATAATACGATTAAGAGATGATGTAAAAGATAAAACAACGCACATGCACAAAATAAAAAATGCTTACATAAGTTTGAAAGATAGTACGAGCCCAAGAGTGCTTGTATCCAAAGAGTACTTTCGGTTCCGGAGCTTGACCCCAAATTTTACCATCATCGCGGTCGGGTAACATGTCATCAAGGTGAGGAAGGTGACAACCTTTAACTTTCGGTTTTCGGCTGCCCTTGTCCTTGCCTTGTGTTGGTTGTTGACTAGTCCCACCAACTTCGCTTTGGCTTGCTAATTGACTTGGGGGAACCTCATCATCTTCCTCATCACTTTCCACTCCATCATGCTCATCGTCCTCATGTGTTCCAGTACCTTCACGGATTGCAAGTGCACTACGTTCACCACCACTCTCCCAAATTGATCCTCTTGTTTGAAACCCCAAACGTTTCTTGCGACCGGTGTCTTTCCCCCGTGGAGGCAGGGACTGAGGAGTATCAAGACCGTCCTTCCTCCTTCTCTTAGTGAGGATATGACCTTTATCTTTCTTCGCTTCTTTGGCTCTTGACCTATAACATAAGCAAACAAAACAAACATTAGAAAAGGCATGGCAGTTTAGGAACCGACATACCAATTCCTAAACAAACCAATGCTCAGAATAACATGGACCTAAGATACGACCATAAATATCGAGCATGCCGGTATCGTTATACCGGCATTGTCTAGAAACTAAATTATGTGCCGGTATTGAGCACCATTTCAGTGATGTTCCTGTATGTTTTAAGTCTAATACCGGCATTTACGAATTGAACTAAAAGATGCCGGTTTTAAAATACCGGCATTCACGAAACCTAGATATAATGCCGGTACACAAAACTAAGTTCCTGTGTGTTTTTAGTTGCAAACCGGTATGGTATTCGACCCAAATTCTATGCCAGTTTAAAAAATTTGATTTCAGGAATGCAAACCGGTATGGTATTCGACCCAAATTCTATCTGCCGTGTAACTAAACCGGCTTGGTATTCAAACCAAGATCCAATGCGGTTTTATCTCGTAACTCGACAGTTTCGGCTATTGTTGGCGATTCTAACCTAAACCCATGGCTACAAATCGAGTAAAACAATCATAAATGAGTTCAAAAATCACTTACCTTCTCGGAGAAGTCATGAGTGTTTGATCATCCAGTGCTGCCGCTTCTGCGTCCTCTTCTAGTTGTTGAGCAATGTTCTCGTTTCTTTGTTCATGTGTTTGTTGAGCAGCCGATTTGGTTCTCGGTTTTGCTTTCGATTTGGTTCTTGGAGGCATGGTTATGTTATGTTAATCGACGAAGAAATTTTTGATTCAACGATTAATCGTCGATGAAGAATGAACGATGAGGAAGAAGATGAAGAATTTTTTTTTTTTCAAAAACAGACCTATGCCGGTTCGCATTTGAATTGGGGGATATATGATTTTGGTTATTTGATTTTATGTTTTAGTTGAAAGGGTATAACAGTCTTTTCATAATGTTTTTAATTAATCTAAGGGTGTTTTAGTATTTTCTTCAAAAACACCCCTTAACAGCCACCTTTGGTTGGGGGAAGTAATTCATATCCCCCAATTAGATTATATATCCCCCAATTACGCGTTCTTTTTTGTTATAAAGATTTTGTTCTTTTTGGCGAATGCTTGTAAAGTTTTTTTTTTTTTTTTTGTTTTGATCAGAATGCTTGTAAAGTTGGGTATTGAATTTCACATGCACAAGAGTGGTGCGTGCAGAGATTAGAGATAGCTAGAATAGGGATGGAGAATTTTTTATACAGGTCCTCATTTTGATACTTGGAAGGAAATTTTGGTGACAATAATGCTAGTAATACTGGTAATACAATGGGAGTTCGCTCCCTAGCCCTCCGGGGCAAAAAAAACTACGTCCTATATTTGGACAAGACCACCGGTGTGGCGGCTGCTAAGGAGACTGTTTAGGAATGCGGAGTTGATCCCCACAATGATAGTACCCGTAAATTCCATCTAATTCACAGCCTTGAGATATGGAAGCTTCGACGATGAAGACGTTGAGATATGGTCGTTTTTTTGGGAACATAGCCTTCAATTGCATTTGATGGACCACCAACCCAATCACATAGCAACAACACCCCCTTCCATCAAATGCAATTGAAGGGGGGGATTTCATGAGAACTTTCTGGATATCGTTTCGTAATGTTAGAATTCTGGAAGATTAAGCTAATTTCCCACAACAAAAGCCAAAATGATTTTTCTTTTGGACTACTAACCAAAGATATAGCATTTCTGGATTCACAAACAAGTTGAAAAGAAAGCAAAATACAAAGACTCGTCGTTGCTCACACGAATCACTATTTATCTCAACGTCAGGAATTATACATATACTGAAACGCGATTTGAACTTGTCACGTGAAAGTTGATGGGTTTATACCAATGAGCCAGTTCAGATTGAAGGTGAAGGTGAGAAAAATTAGACGGGTCGGGTGTTTTTGAAATGAAAAAAAATGAACATTCTAGTGTCCGTCCCATGAGTCATGGGAAGGTCGTTGGATGGGGATTCCGAACGTTACCTAGTCGGAAATGAAATAAACATTTGACAATAATAGCCTTACCATTGCCATTATATTTATTTGTAAGGAATCAGCTACAGAGTCAGCTACATCAACAGAGTCAGCTATAGTCAATGTCTGAGTCAGTCCTGTATTAGTGTGTAGAACACATGAGTCTTGTAAGTGTGTTATACACACAAGTTCTGTAACTGACAATAATAGCTGTTATAAAACAGTCTGTCATGTCTGCATATATACGGAGTCTGTTTGTATTTGTTCTTCTAATGAATAATTAATAAAAACCTCATTCATATATTCTTTAATGGTATCATAGTTGTACGGAAGATCTTGATTCTTTCATCTTTGATCCTACACATAGCTCAAAATCAATTTCCGCTGCAACTACAATTTCTGAAAGATTTCTACGATTCATTCATACAATCTCTTAAAATCTCTAGTATTTCTATGATTTATTCCTACAATCTCTTAAAATCTCTAGTATTTCTTCAACAGTTCTATTGATATTTCTAGGTCTACATTCTTGTTTTTCACATCAAGATTTAGATCTCATTCATTTTCTTGCAACATTTTCTGTTCAGCTCAAGAACTTCAATCTTGATCTTGTCTTGTAATGGCTGGTACAACATCTGCTTTACCTTTTCAAAATATCACCAATTTTGTTTCTGTTACGTTACGAGAAGATGGATCTAACTATTTGATATGGAAAAATCAGTTTGAGTCCATTCTTATTACGACTGATTTGTACGAAATGGTAGATGGTTCTAGTATTCAACTGGTGGAAACAATTGATCTTGATGGTGACACTCTACATAATCCGTTGTTTCATCATTGGCGCAAGATGAATCGGTTCGTTATGTCGTTTTTGAATGCAACTTTGGATGAAACAATTTCTAGAGGTATCATTGGTTTTTCAACTGCGAGACAAATTTGGGTCTATCTGGAAAGACAGTTTATTCAGAAATTCTCAGCAAGAAAATCTTTGCTACGCAGTCAACTTCACTCAATTAAAAGAGGTAATAAAAGTATCTCTGCCTACTTTGATGAATTAAAAGTTATTACTGATTCTTTAGCATCCATAGGGGAAAGAGTTGATGAATATGATGTAGTAATGTATGCTCTTATGGGGTTGGGTAAAGAATATAGGAAATTTGTGATATTTGCTCATAACAGGGATACTGAATTTTCTCTTAGTGATGTTGTGTCACGAGTTTTACATCATGAGAAATGGCTTAAAGCAGAAGAAGATGAAACTGCATTTGTTCTTGAAACTCAGAGTTCAACTTATTATGCTAAGGGCTTTGAAGATGCACAACATCCAGACTATGTGTGCAAGCTTAAGAGAAGTTTGTATGGACTCAAACAAGCTCCCAGAGCTTGGTTTGAGAGGTTTTGTGGGTCTCTGTTGGAATTTGGTTTTTTCAGGTCCACATTTGATCATTCTTTGTTCATTTATCAACATGGAGATACAATGGCATTCCTCCTGCTCTATGTGGATAACATTATCTTAGCTTGTTCATCAAATTCTTTGTATGAGAAGATTATACAGTATCTTATGAAGATTTATCCAGTTAAGGATCTTGGTACTTTGAACTACTTTCTGGGAATATAAGCAACATTTATGAATAACTCTAAGCAACTTTTATTGACTCAGCAGAAGTATACTATTGAAATGTTACATAAATATTATTTGATTGATTGTAAGCCTTCTAAGACTCTTGTTGCTAAGGGACCAAGACTGTCAGTCTGGAATCCCTTTATCAGATGTCACAATGTACAGAAGATTGGTTGGTGGATTACAATATATTATAATGACAAGACCTGATATTAGTTACAGTGTAAACTATGTTGCTCAATTTATGCAGTCTCCTACAGATGAGCATTTATTGCTGGCAAAGAGGATTCTAAGATACTTAAAGGGTACTCTTGGCTCAAGTGTGTTGATTTCTGAAGGAGATATTTCTTTTATATGTGCATACTGAGATTCTGATTGGGCTGGGTGCCATGATACTAGAAGATCCACTTCAGGAATGTGTGTATTTTTGGGTTCATCTCTTGTCATCAAAGAAGCAGCCTACCATCTCCAACTCCTCAGCTGAAGCTGAATATAAATAATTGGCAATTACTGCAGCAGAGGTAGTTTGGATATCTTTTCTCTTGGATGAACTTGGTATTTCTCTTTCAACTCCATTTACTCTTAACTGTGATAATATTTCTGCAAACAGCTTGGCAACAAATCCAGTTTTTCACGCTAGAACCAAGCATATAGAAATAGATTATCACTTTATAAGAGAGTTAGTCAGTTCTGGTCTTTTGAAGGTTAGCTATGTTAGTTCTTCACAACAACTGGTTGATTTATTCACAAAAGGTTTAGTTCACTATGTTTTTCTATCATTGATTTCTCTGCTTACATCAGTATCAGCTTGAGGGGGACTGTAAGGAATCAGCTACAAAGTCAGCTACATCAACAGAGTCAGCTATAGTCAATGTCTGAGTCAGTCACGTATTAGTGTGTTGAACACATGAGTCTTGTAAGTGTGTAATAACATACTGTCATGTCTGCATATATACAGAGTCTGTCTGCATTTGTTCTTTTAATGAAAAATTAATAAAAACCTCATTCACATATTCTTTCATTATTATTACAAATAATAGTTCAAATAAAGGAGCGCTCTAAAAGAACCGGTCACCACCATATTTCTCCGTCAGGTCTATAAGATGGTCTAAGATGACATTAGAATCGTGAATGAGCAACTAGGATGGCGTCGCGGATGATGCTGGAGATGTGTAACTACTTTATGATGGCTCCATAAACACAGAAGAGGAGTCGACGAGAGTAACCATGGCGATTTGACTCTTTTCGGTATAATATAAAGTGGGCTTGAGGCTGGGCTTTGCAGAAAGTTGGTGGCAACATACCCATGAGTCCATGACCATGATATACTTAGCCTCTCTCTCCCTCTCTCTCAATTATTAGGTCTGGTTTCTCAAAATCATTTAAAGAGAACAAGGAAGAAGAAGAGTTTTGTTATCAGTATTATTGAGTTAGGGTTTCCAGTAAGTGATGGAGGGAGGAGGATCAGGATCAGTGGCGTTGCCACTTAAGAAGAATAATATTAAAACTGTATTAACTCAGCTCCAAACAAAATGGGGGAATTAGAAAAGGGTTTCCAAGGTTGGGTTTGTAAACAACCTTTACTTGTTGAAACTGCTGCTGTTGCTGCAACCTATGCTTTACAAGGAGCTGTTTTCGGTCTTTTCTATGGAAGCCTTGCTCAGTCTGCAGCCAATGATTTTCTTCCTTTTGAGGTGATGTGTTAAGCTGAATTCATTTCTTTTAGCATGATCATATTAAAATACTTCATCATCATCCCAAGTTTAGGATCAAAGAGTTGAATTTTATGATACATAATTAAATGATCGACTCTTTCTATTCTACAGGAATTCGGCAGAACTCGTTTGCTGCAGGTTCCTAATTTCTCAGTTTTGAGGGGGACAGATGGTGCTATGATTTGTGCTATGAGAAGAATTAGAGGAGGGAAAGACGATACCAAGGCTAGGTATAATAACATTATGGCTAATTTTGAGTTTTCTTGCATCTCTGATTTTTGGAATACAGATTACCAACTAGAAAAGATAATGTATGATGTTTGGTAGACCACCTTTTAAACCTCCCTGATGAAAAATTCCGTTTCTTTATATCGAAAATATAAAATAAAAATGGGGTTTTTTATAAAATGCCCATGTGGGGATATGCAATTAAGAAAATGCCCACGTTTTTTTCATTATATATTAAATGCCCAAGCCGTTAAGAATTCCGTCCGGATCTAACAGTTTAGTAAAATCTTTTGGACTTGGTCAATTTCTCATATATGGAGATGAGATTTTTGTGGGCGTAATCACCAAACTGCCCATCATCTTTCACCATCCACTGCATTAATCCACGGCTCAAATTCCTACTTAGGCAAAGACCTTGTTAGAATCACCTTCATTCCCATCCCGTCAACTAGGTTCTCTGCTATTTTCTTTCGCATACATGGAGATATGAAGATCAATACAGTGAGGGACAATTATTGTTATTTGTTAATAATTTTTGGGGTATGACCCATATCATCGATTTCATCTAGAGTTTCTTAATCAATTTTTGATTAGAGCACATGTACCTACAAAAAAAATAATTAGGGTTTGATGATTGAAATTCATGATTTCGCTTTATCTTTAATCTCGACTCAAAATGGATTTTCATATCCGTAATCAGCATAAGTGTATCTCTATTACCCATTGTTTGAGTTGATTTTCATGAGCCTACAATTTTCGATATGATATTGATTTTTCCTCTGTTCATGGTGAATTGAAATATGTATCCAAAGCCGTGAGCCGGTGAACGTCTCACAAAAAAAAAAAAACGCCTTCCTAACCTTTGTACTCCTAACCGCTTGATAATCAAGAGGGATTTCATTTTTTTTATGATTTTCATCCACGTTTTAGATTGATTTTCACACATCTGTTTGATTGAGATTGATTACAATCAAGATATAAGGTTTTCCTCCTTTGAGTTTTCTACTGAGATCGTATATGTGCAATTTTAGGTAGTTCTAATGTGGAAGAAGAAGAAATGTTCCTGAATCACATTTCTTTTTTAGGGCTTTGTTAATAAAAATAGGGAAGAAGAAGATGATGAACAGTGATATTTTGGTTCTGATTTAGCTCACCACTACGTGCTCTGACTCAGTATTTGAGTTTACACCGACTCATTGCTCCAACTCGGCCCTAGTCAAGGTATTTAGGGGCTTTAACGTCTTTTGACATGGCTCAATCAGTGCCACGTATAGACTAACAGCCGTTAACCGTTTTTTCAATAAAACGGGACGGAAATAGTCAAAGTGTGGGCATTTAATATATAATGAAAAAAACGTGGGTATTTTCTTAATTGCATATCCTCACATGGGCATTTTATTAAAACTCCCAATAAAAATCTGTCTTGTTTTTCCAAAGCATGTAATTTTCAAGGGTTTGCGAGTGATTCCTGCAGACCACCATATATAGATATAAAACAGAATAGTATATTCTCAGGGTTCAGGAAAATGAGTATTCAATGTTCAGCTTGTTGCTTCTCCTCGTTCAATTCATGGCGATCCTTGTCTTGATAAACAATTTGCTGTTCGACTTGGGCCACTATCTTTCTCTCGAAATATAAATGAGTCGGGTCATCTTCTTTTCACCTAACCGAAAAGTCCATGAAACGTTTCACAGAGCAGTAGCAGCTTTTACTTCTGGATTTATGTTTCAAGTGGTCAGTAACATTCCTTCTCCTATCACCCCAGAGGCAATCGCAAC
This sequence comes from Papaver armeniacum, assembly GCA_023531295.1. Taxonomy (NCBI): domain Eukaryota; kingdom Viridiplantae; phylum Streptophyta; class Magnoliopsida; order Ranunculales; family Papaveraceae; genus Papaver; species Papaver armeniacum. The sequence continues at coordinate 66,993 of JAJJWW010015031.1, read as the reverse complement.
TGGCCTTCTCTTTGCGGTTTGTCACGGTCTTGCGCATGAGGTAACTTTCATCTTCCACTTTCTTAATTGTGGCATACCAATCAGCTACAGTTTTTTTTCTTTGTAAGACTTGCTTGATTTATTTACATGGTTCCATGTCTTCTCTTTCAATATATATTCCACGTCTCTTTATCCCATAAACGTTAGAATAGTCACAAGCAACAGATGGAATTTCTCTCCTCAAATGCTGTTGGTCAGCACCATCAAATTTCTGTTTTGGTGCCGAAAGACGTTAAGGATGAGCATAACTTTTCCATAAATAAAGAATCCTTTAATCGTAGGAGTTCCATCATTGAACTAAACAACTGCAAGATAGAGTGAAGCACATTTTGAAATTATTTTTCCTTTACTGTTAATTACTGGTAGTGTTGTTGAACTATTGGTTCCCAAGTCTAATCTGTTCAGGGAGAGGATAGTGCCACTTGTTTCTTGGCATTTTTCAGTACTCTCTTCATACTCGGTGTAGAGTCATCACATTCCCATTAAAAGAGGAGGCATCACAAGTTTGAGCAATTAGGCGCAAAAATGCCCACACTTTTTCGGCAGCGGCCCTTTTAATCCTGAGCATATTACATAGGGCATCATCACATTCAGTGTGGATATTCCTTTATTAGTCATTCTTTGAATAACATTCTGTAATACACGTGAGACAGAAACACTAAGGCAGTTCATATTTGGTTTGATTATGTGTAGGTGCTTGTAAGATCTAACTCTTCTCAGCCACCAGTGGAGAATACATGCTATACCAGAGCAAGATGCATGTTGTCAAACCTAGGCCTTCAGAATTACGAGAATAACTTCAAGAAGAACCAATTAACGGACAATACTATGCCTTTGCTTAAAGAAAGGCATGTATTATTGGAGGATATCATATTATGTCTTTGTTTTGTATGTTCTTAGTGTTTGCTGAAGATGACCGTGTCTAAATTTGTGCAGTGATCTTGTAATGGCTGGAATCCCTCTTGGACCAAGGATTCTTATACTGAACCACATTGAAAGGTACTAATCAGCCCGCAATTTCTTATATTTTAAAATTTTATGTTTTCTTAAAGTTGTAAAAGTAAGATGTTCCTTATGTATTTATGCGTGTTTTTGAGTTATTAGATACTTTGGAGTCATGCGGAAGAAAAGATGAAGAAATCATTCACTTTGAGCTTAAAAGGGTACAAAAGTTATTTCATAGACGAATACTATTAGGATCCCAGCCACATGTTAGGGGTAGCCAGTTTGTGGTTAAAAGAGAAGTGCTAAAAGCACCCAGCAAGAAACTATGGGGCACCCAATCTAGGGGTGGTTCTTATCTAATGAGCTGGTGTCTATTTCCATCTCCAACCCTAACATTATCCTAAATTCTTTCTCTCATTCATCTCATTCATTTGAAACAGAAATTTAGAGCAAGCAGCCACTACTTGTTGTCCGAGAGATTAAAATAGAGAAGATCCGTGATGAAACCAAGTAAATGTTGTTGCCATGGACGATCGAGCGAAATTGAAGATGGGTCTCGAGATAATTAGAGATTGTAAAGGTTCAGATCGAGGATTATGAAGAAATTGGCGATGTTTTTCTTTTCTTTTCTTTGATGCAAGAATAATTTTATTGAGATGAACTAAGAAATTACATGATTCTCCTGATTAACCCACTCCTTAACTGTAAGGATATGATCTCCCATTAACATATAAAAACTCTTGAGAATTTTTGTCGCACCCATATAAATATATATGCCAGAGATGCTTCCCATCCAAAAAGTGCTATACATGAATGCTAAACGTCCCCCGCTCCCTTCCCCCACTGCTTTCCCCCGCCTATGTGTCAAGCATCTGTTGGTTAAACCCAATAATAATGGGATCCCCTGCTAATCTCAATCCAGGGATCAAGGACTAAGAACAATGACACGTAATGGGGGAAAGGAGTGGGGGAAGTGTAGCACTTTCGATTTTCGCGAATGATGATAAACTTGAGCTAAACCCGTTAGGGTCTCAGGTGAAGTACACCAGGCTTTTTTGGCCATGTCAGGACGCACTGATTCGATTCCAAGGCAGTGAGAAAACCAATCAAGAAAACCAAAGAACCATTTTTTGGGGACCAGTCTTTTTTTGGGGACCATTCTTTTATTTTGGGTAAGATAGTAGAAGTAAATCTAGGTCACCCCTTATCTAGATATTTTTTATAATACCTAAATTACCCTCTGATTATTTTTGGGTAATGATTAGTTAATGTGATTAGTGAAATGATTTTGAATAAAGATCTGAGATTAAAAAATCATATTTTTAAAAAAGAAGTAGAATTATTGAGAGAGTAAAGTTAGAGAAGATGAAGAAGAAAAACATGGAAAATAAATTTTTTTTTGAGTTCACTAAGCTAGACTATTCAAGTGATGATTCAATTGATGATAGCTCATCTGAATCTTCATCTCCTTTCTCTCCTAGAGTATATGTCAATCTTCACAATGATCCGGATATGAATTATTTCTTAGATGGTGAATGTATTCTTCCCCAAAGCCAATCTCAAGATGAAAACGATGGATTTTACCAACCACAACCAGAAGAATACTATTTGGGTACCCAGGTATGCTCTAAACTTAGATAATGTTGGTTGAATTGGTCCAAATTTTCAAAAAAATGTGAATTTGTTAAGTAGTTTTGGGCTTGTTCGGTTACCTTTTGTGAAGAACATGTAACCGAACTCATCCGAAAGTGTAGTTCTAAGTTACTTTTTCTAAACACGCAGGTTACCGAACTCTCCAATAATGGAGGTTTTTTGAAGTTCGGTTGACGGACATGTTACCGAACTTTGTAAATAGGATTACAGTGTTATGTTCGGTTTGGCCGAAATGTAACCGAACTTTAGGGTCTATAAGTTCGGTTAATTCGCAACCAATAGCTAACCGAACTTATGTAAAATGAGATTTCACATTAGTGTATAAAGTTCGGTTGGTTCGCAAACTTCATACCAACCAACTATCTAACCGAACTTACGTATAATAAAATTTGACTTAGTATACGTAAAGTTCGGTTAGTTGTCAACTTGCTTTACAAACCGAACGCTGAGTTCGGTTATCCCGATAAAATTATCATGTAACCGAACTGATTTGTGATTACAATTGATGTTGTTCCATTTCTTGTAGATTGAATGTCAACCTATACCAATGGATAATCAACCTTCTCTGGTTGGCATGTTGTTTGAAGATACATCTCATCACTATGTCAATGATTTGGTTTTTGATAAACCTATTGATGCGAAGAATTGGGCTAGAGAGCATGCCAAGAAAGCCATGTGCATATTAGTTTTGAATAGAAAAGAAAGCCAAACTCGTTTTGAAATGGTTTGTGAGAGAAGTGGAGATCGCGATGTTAGTCACAAGAGGAAGGGTTATGTGTATAAAGGAAAGATAACGAGGAAGAACACAACGTGCTCAAAGAAAATTAAATGTCCGTTCAAGCTAGTATTTAGTAAGTGCAAAAAAAAAGAATGGATGGGTTCTATCTATGGATAAGGTGGAAGGTCATCATAACCACCCTCGTCCGGATGATCTTGAAGGACATGCAATGGCCGCAAGGCTCACTCCTCAGGAAATGGAGAAAATAGCTAAATTTAGGAGGATGGGAATTTCACCACTTAACATGCTTCGCTTACTAAAGGATGATAACAAGGATAATGTATCATCTTTGACCACCATTTACAATGCACTTGAGACAATTAAAAGGAATGAATGGAAGGATAGACAAGTGATGCAACAATTGTTTTTTTGCGGTAAAGAGAAAGGCTACGCGGTTCAAAAGAAGGTAGGTCCGAAAGATGAAATAACGCATCTCTTCATTGCGCATCCGAAGAGTGTTCAATTGGCTCAATGCTTCCATCAAGTTCTTATAATGGATTGCACTTACAAGACTAACAAATACGAGATGCCATTGTTCAACATTGTTGGTCGTACCTCGACGAACTCACCTTTTACCGTTGCTTTTTGTTTTCTAGAAGATGAGCAAGAACCAAGTTACACTTGGGCGCTACAACAATTGAAGGACATATACCGAGATGATGATATCCCCGCGGTTATAGTTACGGACAACGATGTAGCATTAATGAACGCAATAGAGAGAGTCTTCCCATTAGCACATAATATGTTTTGTACGTTCCATATATGGTGTAATGTGATGAATAGGTGCAAGCCTCAAATTTGTCCACCAAAGAGGAAAGCATTTAAAGAGATTAGTAAGCTACCGGAAGATGAACAGGCGGATGCAAAAGAGGAATTCGATAAACAATACACTATAAATCACGCTAAATGGGTTGCTTTCTCTAGTGAATGGGAGTCATTGACTTGGTCTCTCACCGAAGAAGAGTATAATCTAAATCTTGCGGCATTTATCGAACATTGGTCTAGCCCCGAATATCCCGAGGATATTGTAACATATGTGGTTAAGCAATGGTTGGAACCGCACAAAGAGCGCTTCGTTTATGCATTTACCAACCACCATAAACACTTTGGGAATCAAGCAACAAGTTTGGTAGAATCGGCTCACCACCAGTTGAAGAAAAATCTTTTTGGATGTGTCGATAATTTTGTGATTGTGTTTAACGCAATGGAGAATTACTTCAACCGCGAGATTGATAGAATTAAAGAGAAGTTTCAAAAAAGCCGCATCATGAAGTACAAAAGGATTGTACAAAAAGATGGTAACATCAAGAAAATGGAGGACCTTCGGTTGTTCAAGGGACTCCATTATAATGTTTCACGTGATTGCATTAAGAGGTTAATGGTAGAGGTGAATTTGATTGACATATGGGGAACCAAGCCGGAAAATGTGTGTGTTTGCAACATGATGAAGTCTATGGGACTCCCTTGTCGCCATATGATAGTTAAGTATGAACATGGCATAATCCCTCTAAGCGATATAGATCCATATTGGCAACAATTAAGTTTTGTCCCTCCTCCAAAGGGCGATGTCGGAGAAGAGTTTGGTGACAATTAGATGGGAAGAATCATTATCGAGATGTATAGGAATATGAACAAACTCGAAAAGCAAATCTTTTGGGATGACATGCGGCCAATCGTTTATCCACACACTATGGAGAATGTGCACGAACCGAAAAAAAGGCAAGGGCAAAGGTAGGCCAATCACCAAAGAAACAAAAAAAAAAACAAGTAAGAGAATATGCAAAGGTGTTGGCTAAGAGGAAAAGTGAAATGACCCCTTTTACTAGAGATCCTTGTGGGCATGAGCATACTGCGGCGAAGTACCAAGAAGATTATAAGAAAAGGTTTAGGAATATTATGGAAAAGGGCGAAACAAGTGAACGGGATATGAAGAAAAAAGGACCGATGTTACGCTCGCAACCAACCACACCTACTCCATCGGAACCTAGCCAACCAATTCAACGAGACGTGAAGCTTAAGGCTCCAATATGCCGCATCCAAGAAAGAAGTCTACCAATTGATGATACACCACCTTTTGTTGATAAAAGGTACTTGGAAGAGCTACCTCCATACATTAGAAAGTACGTCATATCCACCGATGACGTCCCTACGGATGGTAATTGCGGATTCCATGTTATCGTACAACAACTAGGGCCTTTCACTCAAGGTGCGAAGCTCACTTATTTCCGGCAAAGGTTATTTATGAAGCTAAAGGACAAACCGGAATTTTACAAGATAATGTTGTCTGATGGGGATGCTAGTCTCAATGTGCGTTCGGTTACCTGCAAACTTTACACATATAACCGAACTAGGTTGTCCTGAAGTTCGGTTGGTTCTGTAAATCCAAGGTAACCGAATAGTGCAAACCACCAAACTGCAAAGTTACAGTGTAATGTTCGGTTACCTGATAAATAATAGCAGGTAACCGAACTTAGGAAAATTATCTCTGATTTTTGAGCTCCACAGTTTGGTTACCTGGTATTATTTTGCAGGTAACCGAACGCAGGAGTTCGGTTGCCTGAAAAATAATACCAGGTAACCGGACATTACACTGTAACTTTTGAAATTTTGTTATTGTGAGTTCGGTTAGATTGCAAAATCTGCGAACCAACCGAACTTGTGGACCACCAAGTTCGGTTACCTTCAAAATAATACCAGGTAACCGAACATTACACTGTAACTTTTAAAATTTTGTTGTTGCTGAGTTCGGTTAGATTGCAAAATCTGCGAACCAACCGAACTTGTGGATCACCAAGTTCGGTTACCTGCAAAATAATACCAGGTAACCGAACATTACACTGTAACTTTTGAAATTTTGTTGTTGCTGAGTTTGGTTAGATTGCAAAATATGCGAAGTAACCGAACTTGTGGGACCACCAATTTCGGTTACTTGCAAAATAATACCAGGTGACCGAATATTACACTGAAACTTTTGAAATTTATTGTTTCTGAGTTCGGTTAGATTGCAAAATCTGCGAAGTAACCGAACTTGTGGGACCACTAAGTTGGAAGCAAACATAAGAAAACAAACTACCAAATCAGCAAAACAAAAGTCTTCCAAACATAAGGAAACAAACTACCAAATCCGCAATAAAAAAGTCTTCCAAACATAAGAAAACAAAGTACCAAATCCACAATAAGTTTTCTAAACATAAGAAACCAAAGTACTAATTGTTGCAATCACTCATTTACCACGACCACTACGAGAAACTTTTCTACTCTTGCGTTTATGAGCTTTAGGTCGTCCTTCGTCACTAGGAGTGTCATCTCCACTGCTTTGTTGTTCAACCATCCGACTTGAACCTTCCCCTTCTCGGCGACTCCTCTTCGACGGCATGGTCTGGCTTGGATCAACCTGGCTTGTATCGACAAGGTTGGGATTAAAAACATTAGTCCATTGGTCGTAGAGGTCTGTTTGTTGTCGAGTGTCCATCGTCTCTCCACTCCGGATTTTTGCCATCATTTTCTTCAACAATTTAGCACTTGCCTTCACCTTTTCTCATCAAATACATAAGTAACTATTATTTTTCAATACTTTATAACATTTTGAAAAACATAAATAAGAGTAAATATCTTACCGCCGAATTCCACAAGATCAAGGCCTCATCACCACACATAGGGGTATGCTTCATAGTTTTCTGAGCCTCTTTCTCCATTGCCGTCGCTTTTGCTTTATCAGCACGGGCTTGTTGGACACTGTTTATTACACGAGGATGAGAAAAATGTTCATACCATTCCATATATCCCTCGTCAGTGGCATTTGGCTCATCAAACGAATCTTGTAACTCTTCAACTGGAACAAGATAATCTCAAAAGTTGTTCCAGTGGTCCACTGATGGAGCAGGATCGTATTTGGGGGAGAAATTCTTCTCGGTGTTCTTAGTTCCCCGCTTCTTCACCTTGAAGTTGAAGTTTTCCACTTGTGGGACACTTTGGACACAAGAAAGTTTTCTTAATACTCTTCGAGGATTATACATTGTACAACCTTTAGGATGAAACAACGGTCCATTATAAGCCGCAACAGGTGAGAAATCAATAACCTCAACATCCTCCTCATATTCATCTGATGCAATGGTGTAAGGATGGAAAACCACATCTTCCACTGTTAACTTATCCAATGTCTCCCTCAACTCCAACACCTTTTTTTCTTATTCTTTTCCTGTGAGTTCAAAATTCATATTTACCAGCTGTAGGCTTCCCATAAGGCTAAGGAGTGTGAGCATGAGACAATTGCAGTTTAAGGAAGTGGTCGTACACCCAAACCTATGAGAAGAGGCAACAAATAATACATTCGCAATATAATTAGTAACAATACACATTCATTCACTTATATATTGAAACACACAAACCATAATTTAACGGGGTACCTGAACAAGGGTGTATAAGCCTCCAAAATATAGACTCTTAAGCCTCGAAGCTTTTCTGAGTTCCGCTTGAACGAATGAAAGCACCGCAATGCCCCAAGAGTAGTTGTTCACCTCATTCAGGGGGACCAATAGCTGGAGGTAATGAGCATTTACCACGTGACCTGAACTGTCAGGGAAGAAAATGGTTCCTAGTTGATATAACAAATAAGCAGTCACATGGTGCTTAATCTTCTCCTCTGTCATCACCAACTTTCCTTCCTCAACCAAATCTTGCGTCCCTGAAAACTCATCAAACAAGGTTTTGAGCTTGATCTTTTTCAACTTCTTCTTGTATGTGGGGTCTTCCTCAAACTTATTATACTCATCACCTTACTTAGGCTCTTTGTTAGCTCGTCTAAACTGACATTGTGCCTTTTTATCACTCCATCCTAGACACCTTTCGACTAGCTTTTCAAGAAGTTCATAACTCGTCGAGGGATCGTAGCCATCTCGAACACTTGTTCCCGTAATTGGTAGGGCTGTAATTCTAAAACAATCATCCGGAGTTATTGTCATCTCACCAAAAGGTAGATGAAAGGTATCCATCTCTGGATAAGCCCTCTCGGAAAATGCAGTAACAGTGACAACATCAAATTTTTGGTGCACATGTTGTATCCCGTTCCATAGTACACAATCAAATACCGCCAAGCGGACCTCATCACACTCATTTTATATATTCCATATCTTGTTCTTTTGACGTTTCAAAAAACGAACAACATTAATATGATCCTACAAAAACAACATCATATCTTATATACTAATATATATAGAAAAGAACAATATATGTCAAAATATAATAAAATGACTAAGAAATCTTGATGGTTAAGATTAAACCATACCTTTGTCGCAAAGATCTTGGCAGCCCATGAGTTTTTGTAGCCCATCAATACCTCCCCTCCATCTCTTGGAGTACCATAAGTTGGATTCTTTGGAGGCAAACACAAATTGTCATCAGGAATGTATGAATATCTAGCACAAGGCTTTTTAGGCGTCTTTCTAGGTTTCTTTCCTACTATTTCTACTTGTGCCTCTTCCTCTTCGTCTTCCTCTTCATCCAAGTCCTCCTCTAATTCATCATCATCCTTGTCTCCATCTTCCTCATCTTTTTCACCGTCATCATTGTCACCCTCATTTCCTCCTCCTTCAGCTGGTTCACCTTCTCCACCTTGATGATGTTCTTGACTTCTCATCTCTTCCACGATCTCTTCATTAACTTGTTGGATTACGTTGTCAACATTATCTCTATTAACACCATCTTGGATGACAACACCCGATAATGACCCACCTCTATATTTAGCATTTTTGGTTCCACGGTTACCGGCATCACAATGTACTTTTCCTCGAGGCGTGGGAGTTCTCAGATCTTCCAGTAAAGGTTGGTTTGATTTTTTGCCTCTTCCACTAATCAAGAGAACAAAAGATATTAGCTTAACCGATAAATGATTCACTAAATCAGATGCAACATAAGGGTTCTCAGCGTAAGGTTTGGTTAATAGCAAAAGTTCACGAAAAATAGGCCAACTCTAATTTTGTGTTCCAGAGTATAGTTTGGTTACCAAAGTTTTTTTACGAACAAACCGAACTCAACATTGGTCACTATTAATGAAGAGTTCGGTTTGTCAAGGTTTTTTGCGAACAAACCGAACTCCACATGTATGCAACTACTGAAGAGTTCGGTTTGTCAAGGTTTTTTGCGAACAAACCAAACTCAACATTGGTCACTATTAGTGAAGAGTTCGGTTTGTCAAGGTTTTTTCCGAATAAACCGAACTTCACATGTATGCAACTCAACATAGTTGGATAAGTTCGGTTAAATTGAAACTCAACATATTGGGAAAAATAGCATAGTTCGGTTACATTGTTTTTTTTTTTTTTTTTGGTAAAGTTCGGTTACTAAATAGTTTTAGATTTTTATGCGAACAAACCGAACAAAATAGCACAGTTCGGTTACATAAAAACTCAAAATAGCGGGCAAAATAGCAGAGTTCTAAGCATGTGAAAAAAATTTGTTGTAAAATTGGTTAAGTTCGGTTAGAAAAAAGTTTTAGGCTTCTTTGCGAACTAACCGAACTGGCAGTTCGGTGACCTAGTTTTGAATCCTATAGAACCGAACTGTTCTTCGTGTTCTTCTTTTCAGGAAATTCGGTTACCAAACTAGGGTTTCTTAGAAATTGGTCCTAACCGAACAATGCACTGTAACTTCCATTTGAACCATATTTTGATGATTTCTATTCAATTGAAGCAATGAAAATCAAATTAAAAGTTATGGGTTTGTTGGAAAATACCTGCGGATTGGTCCCATGGCAGAATCAGGGTTCGGCTTGCGTCTTTGATACTCGATGATGCCTCTAACTTCCGGTTCCACTTCTTCCTCAATTTGAACTTGTTTGTGATGTGCTAGATGTGTCCTAATGGGGGACCTGTTATTGGGAGTCTTTTGGTTTGCTTTCGAAGAACTATTCTTATACTTGATTGATTAATCGGCGATGAAATTTTTATGAATCGATGAAAACGATGTTGAAATGGGGAAGAAGAGAAGAACAAGAGGGAGAACAGTTTTCTCCTCAAAACTGTTTTTTTTTTGTGCAGCTAGATTTAGGATGATAATATTTTTGTTTTAGATTAAGTTAAATACAGTTATTAGGTTAGGGTTAATTTTAATTAGGGTAAGGGGCAAATTATTAATCTCATGATTTTTAGGACATCCCTTAACATTGTAGGGTAGGGGGCCTTATAGAACAATGGTCCCAAAAAAAGGCTGGTCCCAAAAAATCTGTTCAAACCAAACCCACTTGAAAAAGAATTCCAACCGAAAACCCAAGATACGAATATGTGTGATGAACTTTCATCCCCTTTGATTGAACATACAATTCAGGATTTCCTTGCCATTGCACAGAATTCATTTGCTATTCCGTAAACCTTCCCTTCTAAAATCCATCAAAAATGCGGACCCAGAGTTCTAGGCAGGTGGGCTCCAAAATAAAGTTCTGCTCCGGGGAGGCAAACAGGATGTTTTGAGTCAATCGGCAAGTCGGGATATTTATCGGCATTTGCACTAACGTGACTCCACCGGCATTTTCCCCACTTGGCTCCGTCTAGTATTGATTCAAAATTGTAGCAAGGTTTTTTCCACGATTTATAATGGGGATACCAGTCTTATTAAGTGTTAATACCATTTCATCGATCCAACGGTCAGGATCGATGGGATTTTTTTGTCCTATATGAAACCGTATTAACACTTAGTATGACTAGTATCCCCTTTTATAAATCATGGTTTTTTCGTGCTATGGAATAAAAAAAGAAACTCTCCTGCAAAGGCGCAAACTGACAAGTGACAACAAAGAAACAAACTTCCTAACACATAGGGTCTACCCAAATGTCCACTTGATATTACACTATCTCGATTCTCGTCCTACGAAGCAAACTTCCTGACAGATACGGTGACGAGACAAGACTAGGTAGGATTTGACCTGGTCTTAAAAGTTTCCAGTGGGTCTCGCAACTGCTGTTAAGAGTTTTGGGACGCCAGTGAAAATGAGAAAATAGAGGAACCCCGAAGGTAGAATCTATGGGGATTCTGTTTTTATTTTTGAAAATAATTTAAGCTATTCCTTGATCGAAAAAATTTATAATGTCAATGGTTTTAACTCAGGTCGCTTGTATCACCCAATGATTTTATATCAATGACATAAATATAATTTTATTTTATTACTTCTGCAATTTGACTCATAGCAGTTGTGTTTTTTTGTTGAAGCGGGATGGTTCTCACCATTTTTCTAGCAACATATTGTTATGAGTTTTAAGCAAGAGCTAATAACACTTTCATAGAGACAAAGAAAATATCTTCATTGCACACTAAAGAGAGGTGTACAGAGTATTAGATACAGACAAAGGTTTACATAGAACTAATTACAATCACACACGTGTAATGATCCTACAGAAAGAGAGATAATAATAAACAAATAATAGTTGTAATAAAGTAGTATGCACAGTCACAGAATGAGTGAAAAACATAGAGTGTTACTACCCTCCTGCAAACTGAAGGGAAGTCAGAACCTTCAGTTTGGACTTCAAAAATTCAAATCTTGGAGTAGCTAATCCTTTAGTAAAGATATCGGCAGCTTGTTCCGAAGTAGATAAGTAAATAACTTGTAAATTTTTGGATTGAACAAGCTTTCTGACAAAGTGAAAGTCAAGAGCCATATGATTTACCCTTCTATAGAAGACTGGGTTTGAGGCTAAAGTTATAGAACTCTTGTCATCACAGGCATTTTTTGGTGAAGTAGGTAGGAAAATGTGCAAATCCTTAAGTAAGTGACACAACCAAACAACCTTTGGTGTTGTTGAAGCCAATGCCCCGTATTCAGCTTCAGTACTGGATCTGGAGATAGTTGCTTGCTATTTGGCTGACCAGCTGATTGGATTTTCACCAAAGAGCACACAATACCCACCGGTTCGTTTGCTATCATTTGGGTTTAATGCCCAATCTGCATCTGAGTATCCTTGTGCCCCTTAGTGAACAACAAACCATTATCTAAAATGTTTTTAACATATTTTTAAGACTCTCTTGGAAGCACACAGATGAGATGAAGTAGGAGACTACATGAATTCGCATATTTGGTTTACTGCAAAGCAGAGTTCAGGTCTTGTCCATGTCAAGTCTTGCAAAGAGCCAACTATGGACCTAAATTGCAGAGGGATTCGAAAGAGCTTCACCATCGGTAACACTAAGTTTAAAGAGGCAAAACAAGGAATAGTGCTAGGCTTGATACCTACTAGATTAGTTTTACCCAATAAAACAAGGGCATATTTTGTTTGACCGAGAAATAAGTCCTTTTTGTTTCTCGTAACCTCCAGACCTAAGAAGTTGTAGTAGCAGGATTTCCCACACTACACCCCTTACTCGATTTTACTTAATTAGTCCATTGAAAGATGTAAGATCAAGAATATTTATTGATTGAATCCATGAATTGTTTACACAAGAAAATAGAATTACACTTAGAAATTAAAACACTCTTAAACTTTCTCTCTCCTAATGACTTGCCCAACAATTCCAAAAAGATCTCCCCTTCTTACAGACTCACTTAGCCCTTTATATAGGGTAATACATAGTGGATGACAGCTAAGCTACCCTTTATTTTCGGGAAAGTCTCGCGAAGTGTCGCAGATGCACAAACATTCACCCTCGCGACACTTCTTAACCCTCGCCAGATCTCACGTCTTCTTTATGTTTTGCCTGTCGTTATTCATTGCGTCGTTTATTTTAGCTCCCTGCGACTCCTTCGCGACACCGTCGTTTACTTATCCCGCGAGTCTTGTCTTTTGCGATATTGTGATCCTACATCTTGCCTCTTTTTCCTTGAATATTGCTTGAAGAGCGATCTTTAAGGAAAAATCCGTTGTTGTAGTAATCTTTGATCTTTGTTGATGAAGGAACGAGCGAAAGAATACTTTACTTGAAAAGTACGTACTTGCCTCTATTCTTTTGCGAAGTTAAAAGCTTCTTTTAGATATATACGAAGTATCGTCTCTTGTCTCTCCTCATACTTCTCTGAAGGGAAGAGTATCATGAGAGTGATTCTTTTGATTTGCCGCGATCGCTTATCTTTATCTTTTCGATTTTGTACTTTTACACGGATTTTGATTATTAATGTCTTTTCTTGACACGTCTCTTTCAACCGTTTATTCTTGACCGTTCATGTCTCTTCTCGCATTAAATGACCTCGTTTTTCTCGAGGATCTTTTTCCCTATATATATTCTTCTTTTCCTCTCCTTTCCATTCTTTAGCTTCTCTCTGCAACTTTTCTTTAACTCTCTCCTTCCGCAATTTGCGCTCCTGCTACTGCAAATCTTTTCTTCGTCCTCCCTAGCATCGATCTTAACCTTTAACCTTCCATCCATTCCCATACTGATAATGGCTGCCATTAGTCGTGCATACAAAGCTTCTTTTGATGAAGTTCAACAGAAGTTGCTCGAGAAGGGTTTCACTCTATCGACCATTCCCGATCAAGAACCTTCATCTATCCTTTCTGCAAAGTTATTTTCGATCATCAATGTGATGATCAAAAATTATAGTCTCGCTAGGTCGACTTCTCGCAGACTTCCCATTCCCTTATACGATCCAGAGATGCCTCTATTTTATGAAATCTTGGCCCATGAAAAATTCTCTCGGGCTATTTATCAATTGAGTGGCGATTGCATTCGCCTAATGCTTGAGTATGCGAATCGTGGTGCTGGCAAAGGATCTTTATACCCTACTACTGTTAGAAACCCCGAATTCGCAGACTTGGAAATAACTGCTGAGAAGTACACTGTCGAGAACTTTTTTGAAAATTATTCAGTGATAAAGATGAGGAATGCGAAATCTCGCTGGGGCATTCGCCTGAAGAAGAAGGATGATGTCCCTGAGGATAAATTGCTTATGCAAGATATTGACTGGCACTCGGGCAATAATACTACTCCTCGCCACTCCAAAGATGAGAAGTGGTGGGTTGTACCTTTGATTTTAAACGGCCCTTATATCGCGGGCTCGCACATTCTTCCTGCGAACCTCGCAGGGTATCATCCTTGGGAATTCAAATGGCCCGATAAGACAAAAGAGGTATGTTTTCCATTTTAAATCTTGCCTTTGCAACTTTCTTTTTATATTTGCTTTAGTTTGTAAAATTTCTCGGATCGCCGCATTGAGAAGAAAGTACAAGGATAATCCGTTGGAGAGTACGCTGACAATACTTCGATCGCTTACGGGTGAAGTAAGAAACATTTCTTTTTTCATTTGAAACAATATTATTGCCTCTGTTTCTTATTTTTAATCATATGCGAAGGTTGGAGTTGAAGAAGTCAGTAGCCGCGAAGAGTAAAAGTAAGGGCAAAATCGTAAGCTCGCAAAAATAAATCTTCGCTCCATTAACTAAAAAGCGAAAGATTCAATCTTCTTCTCGCCTTAACTCAAACTCCGAATCTTCGATGAGGATGACCATGATTCGAATCGCTCTCTTGCTAAAGAAACTCCACCGGCCGGTTCTCCTATGGATCGGTTATCTAGCATCTTCTCGGACTCTTTCCAAGGAATGGGAGATGCTCCTCCAGCTTCTCTTTGCGGGACTCTCGCAAATGTGTGTAATCTTTGCTTTACTAGAAGGCAATGATTCTTTCAATGGAGCTTCTAGAGTCGTGTCTCCGACTTGTTGAATGCACTGGGATCTTTGGTACGTGTGCAATCACATTTCCCTTTTTAAATTTTTAAATATATGTATATTAATGATTTTTCTATCTTCTTTTATAGGTTGGAAGAACTTCCTTTGTAGTTGCCTCAGATCTCGAGAGGAGACGCAACAATCTTGAGAAGAAGAATTCGCAATTGGGCAAGAAGATTCGAGAATTAGAGACTGAAGCTGCGTCATCTCGCGATAAAGATGAGAGAATTTAAAAGTTAAATACCGAACTTGACTCCCAAAGGGATAGGGTGTCCACTCTTCAGAGCGCTAACCAGCAACTTTATGGTATAAGATTTTTCCTTCTTTTATTATTTCTATCTTATCGGTCGCATATTGCTTCCTAACTTATTACCTTCGCAGATGTATATAATCTCTCCGATGAGGCTATTCTTCTCCATACATTTCCTGAACCTATGGACAATGACCTTCTTCTCGCTCACCTCAATCAATCTCTAAGTAGTTCCTCAGATAAAACTAACCTCCTTTCATTAAAGGATCTTCAATCCAAATATCAGCTTTTAGAGATCGAACACCGATCTAATTTAAATTTAACTAATCGCTTTAAACGAATGTATCTCGATTCTGAGAAGAAAATCAAGATTTTAAGGAAGAAAATTAGTGATCTCATAGATGAGAATGATCGCATTACTAACAGAGGTGCACAGGCGTTAGCAGAATTTCACAAATCTCTTCTTGGTGTGCAAGTTGAACGAGATGAACTCCTTCATCGAATACTATGCTTAAGCGGCGAGAAGAGCAAGTTCGTTCTCTTTTTGTTATTAATAGTGATGATGAATTCGCACGGGCTGCGAAAGTTTTAGATAACGCCAGGAATAACCTAGGTGTTGACGTTAGTCTTCATGCCGAGCATACTTCCTTGATTAAAGATATGATATCTGATAGAGAAGGTTACTTATTATACCTTACTGCTTCTTACTTCTGTAGTATTGCTTGTAAATTATTAACTTGTTGTTACTTATTTGCAGAATCTGAGAAGAGACTTCATGTTAGAATTAGAGAGCTTGAATCTGAGAAAGAACAACTCTCCAGGAATTTTCCAGATGAGAATTGAAGAACTCGAAACTGAAAAACAACAGCTCGCCAAGAGTCTCTCCTTTCGTAATAACAAGTATTCCAAGTTGAAGAAACAATTTGAAACGCGAAAGGGCGAACTTTAGTAATGATGCGCTTCGTTTTCGCAATGGAGCTATGGAATATGTTTGTAAAGACCACAAAATCCCTCTTCATTCATATCCCTGGCTCCTCGAAAAGGTTCCTGAGAATCTGCCTGTCTCAGATGTTTCTGATAGTGAGGCTAGCGAAGTGGAAACTTCTGGCGATGAAAATAATAGAACTGAAGAATCAAATGAAGGAGAAGAATCACCAAAGAGATAACTCTTTTTGTTTCTTTTGCTGCCTATAATATCTGTATATTTCTGTATCTTTATTATAGTGTACTTCTTGGATTTTTCCCCCGAATTCAGTCTTCACCCCCTTTTTGGTATTTCTTCCTTGTAATATAATTGGCTATCCTTATTGATGTATAACTCTTTCATCGGAAGATGAATAACAATATTCCATCTTTTCCATTCCCATACTTGCCTCTGTTATTTATCTTCAGATGGAAGATTTTAGTTGTCTTCTTGTATTTTGATAATAATTTTATTGTTATTGAAATGGATCGTCGCGACGAGTCGCGGGTATCTTCATGAATTGAGAATTCTATCTCTTTTTGTTGCGACAAGGTCGCAGACCGCCTTTACATTTTCATGTAATGGCTCATTAACCTTGCCTTATCTTCATAAATGTATTTTATCTCTTCTCATTGCGACAAGGTCGCAAGCCGCCCTTACATTTTCAAGCAAGGGCCCATTGACCCTGCCTTATCATTTTTGTGTGGTCTTCCGAGTTGGACCTCCCTAATTAGAGGTCTTCCCCTGCCACCTTTCGTCGCGACAAAATCGCAGGACGTCTTTACACTTGCATGTAAAGACCCATTGATCTTGCCTTATCATTTTCCGAGTATTTTTGCCTCTGCAGGATGTTTTAGTTGCGACAATATGACAGGCCTAGATATCCTTGCGAACATAAAGCCCCATGACATTGCCGTCGTGCGACGAAATCGCAGACGTCCGTACACTTTCGTGTAAAGACCCATTGATCTCGCCTTACCCTCGCGTTAGTATTATTGCCTCTGCAGGATCATTGCACAAATATGACGAGCCTACGTTCTCTTGCGAAAACATAGCCTTATGACATTTGCGTCTGTTTTGACACCCATCCTAATGGAGAGCGTCGCCCTTATCATCTCCCGGTTGCCCCTTCAAGGAGGCGAAACATCGGCCATACAAGACTAGCTCCTCCCATCCGGTCTTAACAACAACCGAGTTGTTTTCGCAGCCTCTTATCCCTTATACCTATATGGTTTATGGTTACGAGACTCGCACCCTAAGTGGAGTTTTCTTCGGGCGAGTGCAACGCATGCCAAGACTTGCCAAGAATGGCCGGGGTAGGTTCATCCATCCCGGGCACTCGCTCAACCGTGTACCTCGGCGCCTTGAGCATACACTCGACTCCTTGGAAGAGACCCTCGGTCGCCCAACCAGTATAACCTTATATAGTTGGGAATCCAAGGTACCTCTCCCTGATAGGCTTTCATGGGCCCCAAATTTTCATGGTTCAGGCTTCAGGAGCGGTGTAACCTTCCCCCTGAACCATGGCGAGAGATACCCCCTTATATGACGCACTTTAGGTCTTACATTTGCCTCTTACGAAATGTTATTCGCGAACTAGGGTGTACGCCATAAAGGTTCGTCCCATTCTTTTGCGCATTCATCTTTGTTAAATCATTCAATCATTCATGTTTCATTTTTTTTCTGATATTTGTTTGCGAAGTATTCGCATAGTTTTGTTTCATTTGTTGTATTTCACTTTTCTTTCTTAATCGAATTCTCATTTACTCTTGGCTGCGAGGTTCTCGCACATCATTACTTCAGCTGCTACTTTGCATCCTGCTTTTATTGATTATTCACTTCTTGTGCCTTTTGTTCCTCATATCTTTTGCTTCTTCATTGTCATAATATTGGTCTGTCTCCAGGCATTCACCTCGCGAGATATGTTCAGCCCTCACTTCTATAGCATCTACCATTAGTTTTCCCTTTCTCTGTTCATCTCTCACATGTTGCTTCCAACCCTTTCTTTCATCAATTCAAATTTTTAGCTTTTGTCCCGATTTCTATCACAAATGTTTCCTTTCCTTTCGCTGACACTGTTCTGTGCATCTCTGGTGGCGGTGGTAATGTTTGGCCTGTTTCTTCTCCCTTTAGAAAGTGATTTAGCTTCCCCTGATCAATCATCCTGAGAATAATTCTCTTTATGTTTCTACAATCGTTTGTCTGATGTCCATGGAAGCGATGGTAAGAACAAAATTCATGACTTCTATCGCCCCGGCGGTGGTTCCATTCCCACATTCCAAGGTGCTGGTACATTTTCCATCACAAGTATAGCTTCCCAGATCTTTTCCACACTAGCATTCAGTGGAGGCATCTTAATCTCTTCCCACACTATTCTGCGACTTCTCTGTCCTCCACGGTTATTTTGCCTTCGTCCACCATAAGTTTCTTGCACATGATCTAGCCTCTGAATCTTATTATTGTTGTTACGGTTGTAATAGTTCCTTTCTCGTTCAAACTCTTCTTGATCGTGGCTTCCCATAGCTACTATCTTCTGCTGTCCCTCATCAGCTTTCCTTGCTTGCTGTCCTTGCGAAGTGCTCGCCACTGTATTTATGAATTGAGGTAACAAGCTTGCGTTCGCAGCATTCGAGTTTGTGTTCGCGACTGGATAAGAATTCATTTCATTCTGTCTTTCTTCTAAGGCAATATATTCTTCCTGTAATTCTCGCAGTTTACGCCATCGTGATTGTATTTTTGATTCTAAAAATTTGAATGTATAACAAGTTAGTCGCGAAGAGAGCATTCACAAATGAGAGGATGAGATATCTTTCCTCAACCCGTCTGCCATTTCGCTACACATGGTTCTCCATCTTATTGTCAACTCGCCTTAAGCTCTCGCCAACCCTTTGTTTCAACCCGAATACATCTTCAATACCTGTCGCGAAGAGTCAAGTACTTATGTATGCTCCCAGAATGTGGCTTGTAAATGGTTAAATGATGTGATTGTGTTTCTTGGCAGACCTTCGAACCATTTTAGTGCTTCTCCTATTAGACTTGACGCGAAATATTTGCATAGTATAGCATCATGGTTCTCCCATTGTAACATACATCTCATATAAGCCTTGATATGTTGTACCGCACAGGTTGTTCCATCAAAGATGTTGGTTAACGCAGGTAGATTGCACTTAGGAGGGATTCCTCCCATCTGTACTTCTAGCGTGAAGGGATTCTTCATGCGGCGTCGCGATGGCTTCGTCTAACTTGTTTCCTTCCTCCTTCCCTTCTATTGTTCGGTAATCCTCTCATTTCAGCCTAGTTCTCTTAAGATTTGTTCATTTGCCTCGAAATTTGATTCTCTTGGTCTTTTTAGCTCGCTTCTCTCCTTCTTCGCTCGTGCCTATTTTGACCTTCCTGCTCGTTATTTTCTCCTCTTCTTTCCCCGCGACGCTCTTCTTCGTTCCTTTCATCAATTCGCACGCCATTATATCGGTTGTTCTCTCTTCTTGGTTGCCTCTCAGCTCTCGTCATTTGCACCCTCTCATATTCTTCGTTAATATTTCTATTGGTACGATTTTGTTCCCTCCTTCTCTCGCGGTTGTCATGGTTATTCTGCCGGATTGCTTCTTCCATCTCTTGATTTTCCATTTCTGCTCTTATTCTTTCTCTCTCGCGAGCTAGTCGCGCTTGTTCAATGTAGTGTCTCTCAATGTCATCCTCGATCTCTCGGTTTCTTCTCAATTCTTCTCTCCTGCAAGATTATTCTCCCTTCAGCAGCTGGGTCATTCGGCCCTTGGAGTTGCATGTTTCCTTGATTTTCCATATTCCGCTCATTTTGAAAATTTTCGGGCTGAGGAATATAACGATCTTCTATTTCCCCTCTTCTCTCGCCATGCTCTGTACTCGGATTTTGTGTTTCTTCCTCTGTACTTTCGGTTGGTAAAGCTCTCCTTCTTTATTCCCTATTCGATCTTGAATTTGATCTCTCGCTACTTCTAGATCTCCTATTTTGCAACCTCATATTTTCCATCCTCAATTCATGATTCTGTCTTGTCAAGTTTGCTCGTTCCTCTGCCTCTAGCCGTCTCTCTTCGTGTATTGTTTGTCTCAATCTTTCTAATGCTGCGATTTCTTCGTTTCCTGGATTCATTTCTCCATTCGTTCCTTGCTCTCCTTGTCCATTGTTCATCAGCTGCTGCTCCTCTTCCCTCTCATCTTCAGAATCAGATCTCCAAGTATGTACACTTACTCTATCATAATCCACAGCCGCGTTTGCTACTTGGGAGATCGGTGGCTGGTTTTGATCTTCTCCATCGTTTCTCATATTCATCCTTGACGATTCTCCTGTTTCATTCCTCCTTTCTCCAGCAAGTCTCCCACTTCTTCTTACAATCGTTGGTTGCTCTTGTACATTTCTTCTTCTAGCCATTTTTCTTTTCCAATGAATTCTTGAGTATCTTCTCCAAATCTTTTCTTTGTTAATCCAAACTCTTTCCGATCTCTACGTCAATCTCTGCTCCGTTTTTTCTAAACTTTCTTGAACCAACAAGATTAGGTCCCTGTTTCTAGCGCATATGTAGTAGCAGGATTTCCCACACTACACCCCTTACTCGATTTTACTTAATTAGTCCATTGAAAGATGTAAGATCAAGAATATTTATTGATTGAATCCATGAATTGTTTACACAAGAAAATAGAATTACACTTAGAAATTAAAACACTCTTAAACTTTCTCTCTCCTAATGACTTGCCCAACAATTCCAAAAAGATCTCCCCCTTCTTACAGACTCACTTAGCCCTTTATATAGGGTAATACATAGTGGATGACAGCTAAGCTACCCTTTATTTTCGGGAAAGTCTCGCGAAGTGTCGCAGATGCACAAACATTCACCCTCGCGACACTTCTTAACCCTCGCCAGATCTCACGTCTTCTTTATGTTTTGCCTGTCGTTATTCATTGCGTCGTTTATTTTAGCTCCCTGCGACTCCTTCGCGACACCGTCGTTTACTTATCCCGCGAGTCTTGTCTGTTGCGATATTGTGATCCTACAGAAGTGGTGTAAAGCACCAAGATCCTTGACAGGAAATTGAGTGCAAAAATATGAAATGATAAATTACAATGAGCTGAGTTGTTACCTATGATTATCATATCATCAACATGACAACATACACTAAAGTAATAATGAGTTGAGAACCAAGCTTTTGAACAAATAAGATGAATCAGCTTGAGAAGGAATGAAGTCAATGGCCACCAGAGCATCCATAAGTTTCTCATACCAGGCTCTAGGAGCCTGTTTGAGGCCATATAGTGATTTCTATAATTTACAAACATATTCCGGGTGATCTATTTCTTGAAATCCAGGTGGCTGACTCATGTTACATCTTATTTTAAGTCACCATGCAGAAATGATTGCTGACATCCAATTATTTAATATCCCAGTCGAAGTTGACAGCGTTAGAGAGAACTAGTCTAATAGTTGATGGTTTTACACCAGGATTGAAAGTGTCAGTGTAGTCAAGACCTTCAAGTCGTTGAAAACCTTTAGCCACTAATCTGGCTTTGTACCTTTCTATTGGACCAACAACATTGTTGTTAGTGCATAGCTCGTTTGAACCCGCCAAGCGTTGGTATATCAAGTTTGCTTGTCATATTTTAGTGAAACAAAACTCATTTAAAGAGTCACTTGATTATGTACTAGAGTCAACTTCATATAGGTTTGCTTGAAAGTATTAAGATATGAGACATTACAAGTATTGCGAAGACTTGAAGAAGTGAAGAAGAAGGATCTACAACGACAACATCATCCTTCCACTTGAGGTTAGTGATATTTGACTTGAACTGTTTCATTCCCTAAAGTATCTTTCAAGTCGTGCATATTGAAAACATAACTGCGAAGCATGAATGATTACACTCTAGTTAGACGTAGTATTAAGGAATACAATACGAAGTATAACGCTTATCTTTTGAACTTTGTATATAAGACATCGACATAATCGCTTGAATGCTTATTGTGATTATGTATGGGTATGAGGTGAAGATTTCAACCTAGGAAACAATGTTTTACATTAGTTTAAAGGAAGTAAATTCATGAACTTGTTTCGTGAATCGAAAGGGAAATCGCTGAGCTTTTTGGTATTGTTATTCATTGCATATCTTTTGAACTAACAATATGTGTGATTAGTATAACCGCTCATGACTTATTTATGTTCTTGGTAAAACTATTCACAAGGCCTGACTTTTGTATTGGTATGACTTTTATTAGTGAAACCGATCTTAAGTAATCACCTGAGATGGTATGATCGATTTAGTATTTTTGGTATGACCAACTTTAGGCAAAGGGGAACCGATCCTATGAAGAGGTGCAACCGATCACAAAAGGGGAATCGATCCTTGTAAGAGGTGCAACATGTTTTTAGTAGATGGGGGAACCGATCCTATGAACATGTGCAACAAGTTTTTACTGAAATGAGAATCGATCCTATGGACATGTGTAGCAAATACAAGTAGTTACCATAAGTATGTGGCGAACCGATCCTAGTACCTAGTCAACCGAATTTTTGGAAAGCTAGTGTGACTATGCACAATACTCACATGAAGGTAGAACCGAAACTTGTTTTGGTAAAACCATGAAACCCATGATTTGTGATTGAGTGTTCTTAATCAATCACATAGTTCTCGAAAGTCAGATGAACCAATTCTAAACTCGTTTGGAAGTGTGGCAAATCGATTTGAAGATTGTAAGTATGAAAGAGGACTTACAAAGTAATGATGTCGACATTCTTTGAACATGTGCAGTAACGCTTATCTTTTATTGTTCAAAGATATTCCTAAATAGCTAAAGGAAAATCCCGGATCGAAAAATAAGTTGAGAATCTTTTAATTAAGTTTTTTAATTTTATTTTTGGAAAATGAAAATTGGTAATGTGCATTTACTTATTGGAGATTTTCTAAGAGATTTTCGGTCAATGTTTGGACAAAGCATTTCCAGGAATTATGGAAACCGAATCTAGAATATATTGCATATCTTGAGCATATTTTCGGTTTTGGAAATTCCTTGGTGTCCAAACTTCCTTGGTTTATAAATACCAAAGTTTGCATTTCTAGCAAACTAATCCTCGAGCCAAAAAACTACCTAGTTGTGTTATTATCGGTGGAGCCGCCTATTTAGAGAGGAAAGTAACCTAATTAGGCGAAATCTCTTACGGGCGCTCGCTTTAAAGACTTCTTTGGGATTGAGAAGCTCTATTAGTACCGTTGGTGGGAAACTAGATAATTGCGGTTTATTATTAGTTTTCGATTGATTTGATTGACTAAGTTGTTGAACTTTGATTGCACCTAGTTTGTTTATGCTTGAGAATCTTCTCTTCTGATATAAGATTCACTCAAACTAGATCGAAGTTTCGACGGGGATCTTTAGACTGTTTGTAGATCTAAAGACGTCTTATGATAATCCATTGTTAATGCACTCTGCCCGTGCGTGATTGATCACAAGAGATTAAAGTTGATTGTGTGCAGGTGTTTATTGAAGATCTAAGAAGATTTGAAGACAAAAAAAGACTTTGAAGATTTCTGATTTAGGTTCATAATCTTTGGTGTGCACAATACTTGTTTCGGTTAAAGAGGATCCAATTATAATCGGTTTATCCTTGTGGTAGATTGGATTGATTAGTTGAGTAGATCGGCATCAATACGTTTCTTCGTGATTCAAGGTATTGATTACAAAATCTAGACGATTACTTCGGTAATTGTTAGTAGGTATATCTAAGGACCCGACAAAGGAGTTTATTGGGATAAACGGAAGAGCCTTTTGTCGAAATCACATCACTTGGTTGAAAAGAGTTGCTACCAAACAGATTTTTTGTTTTTTACTATTTGGAATACGAACCAAAGGAATTGTTCCAAGTACATGACTTATTACAAGTTGGAGGCGTGGGAATACAGACGGAACTAGGTGAACTATAGGTTTAGTTGCTTGGTCTCAACTATACGAAGTTGGTTTGATTTTGTATAGCGGCTTAATCCTGAGAGTATTCAATTTTGGACAAGGTCCCGAGGTTTTTCTGCATTTGCGGTTTCCTCGTTAACAAAATCTTGATGTGTCTTTTACTTTTCTATTTTCGCAATTATAATTGTTTTTATTATAATTAGAAGTAAAATACACAAACGTTAATTCCTATTTACTTGACAGTAATCCTATTGTGTTTGGTTAAGTCCGAACCTCTTATCAAGTAAACATACTTCGTTGTCGTATTGTCTCGATCTCGTATCCATAGGCGATCACATGAAGTGTGAACCGATTAGTTGTATTGTCTCGACTCAGTCCATAGACAATCACTTTCGGAGAAAGGACTTATAGGTGGAAAAGTTTTAGATTGAGGTATATTTGGGTACCCTCGTCTTTTCAATTGTGTTTGATTTTGAACAACCATTTACACTCTATTAAGTATTAAGACGGATCATGAGGTATTATAGATCATGTACCAAAGATTTTTAAGAGCAAAGATGTTCTTATTTCATTGCAACTAGCCAAATTGGTAGTTTCATATCTTGAGAATAACACGAGAGGAATACCTTGGGTTTAAAAATACCATGATTTGATCTAGTTCTCATTTGATGAGTAGAAGTATTTGAAGTAGTAATAGAATTATCAGAAGTAGATATTATGGCAGAAGGACCAGTGGTTGATGGTGCAGAAATAACTAAAGCTGGTATTACAAAGATAATTATTATTGATATAGTAAAAGTAGGTGTAGAAAAATAATAGTTGTTGATGTTGGAGAAGTAATATCCTCAGTCTACCACAATTTGAGTTAGTAGAAATAGTTGTAGTGGTTGGCTGATCCAACTTAGTAGAAGTAGTAGTTGTAGTAGCAGGTGTAATAAGAAAATCCAGGGCAGTAGAGCTATAACACTTTGTAGAAAGATCACAAAATGGAAAACTATATTCATGAAACACAACATGTCTTGAAACAAAAAACTTACCACTTGATGGATCTAAGCATATATAACCTTTGTTGCGAGTACTGTTTATAACCAAGAATAATACAACTTACACTCCTGGGTTGGAGTTTATTATCATTATATGGATTGAGCTATGGAAAGCAAAGACAACCCAACGATTTCAGAAAGAATTAATCTGTTTCTTTATGAAAAACAGACTGATAAGGAGATGAAAAGGAAAATTATATAGTTGGAAACCTATTGATGACATAATTTGTAGTAAAGAGTGCATCAAACCAATATTAAAAAGGTGATGAAGCTTGATATAATAAAGTTATAGAGATCTCAAGTAGATGTTTGTGTTTGGATTCTGCCACACCATTCTGTGTGTGTGGACAAGAAATCTCATAAGTAATGCCATACTGAAGCAGAATATCCTTAACATCATTGTTTACAAATTCTCCCCTACCATCAGTTCTTATAGTCTTGATTATCCTAATTTGATTGGGGGCCAAAACTTTTAATTGGGGGCCTTGCACTAGTGGACAAAAAAGGTCACCCAATCCTAATTTGGGTCACCCCTTAAAAAAATATTTTCTAAATGGCTAAAATGCCCTAAGTGATTAGTATTAAGAATTAATGAAGTTGATTAGTGTGATAATTATGTTTACATAAAAATCGGATTTTGGGATTAAATTTTTGGGATTTTTTTTTTTGGGGTTTTTATGTTTTGAGAAGAAGAAGAGGAGTTTTGAGAGGAAAAATTAGGGTTTTTAGAAATGAGTGATTCAAGTGGAGGGAAAGAGGTTTTCGAAGGTTCAAACAACAACCATGATTGTGTTGATGGTAAGATTGTATCAACTAATCCTATGGATTGGATGTTTGATGAAGAGATGTTAATGGAGGAAGCCATGAAAAATGGTGGAAATGAAGATCCTACTGCTCAAAATGAAGGAACCAATCCTCAAAATGAAGAACCCGGAGCTCAAAACAATAAGATAAACCTCATATACTCTTCAAATTGTCTGAATGGTGCTCCAAGTAGTCGATTCATGGTCACTATGGAACTACTCAGAGTGAGGGTCGTTATAGTCGGGTGTTGTATACGCCAACGACCCTAAAGAGTCGTCATACTGTTGACACACATGGCGACGACTCTAACCTGCAACTTTTAATGGTGATGAAAAATCGTCAAGGTGGTGTGTTAAACCATGACGACTGTTTATATTGTTCACCTAGAGTCGTTGGTTGATTCGTTTAATACCCAGACGACTCTCAAATCCAAACTCTCTATATAAAAAGGCAAGTTTTTGTGTGTTTGAGTCGTCATAGGGATATTCTGATATACTGACGACCCTAACCAACCATTTATAATGTTCACCTAGAGTTGTTAACCAATAACAAAGGGTCGTCAAAACAGGGTCGTCATTTTTAACCTAATACGGTAACGACTCTATTCTAGGGCAAAAAATGTTGAAGTAGCAGAATTAGGGTCGTCATCTTCATCCTAATACACTAACGATTTTTCATAGAATCTGCATGCAAATGAAAAGTCGTTAGGGGTTTTCATTTCGATACTAACGACTCTTACACTGAAATTTCGATACTAACGAATACAAGGTGGGTTTAAGTTCATATATCTTCTAATTGGAGCAATAGCTTTCTTGGGTTTTGATTTTTGGCGACGATTACGCGATGAATCGGTTGAAGAAAAAAAAAATCTTCAAAATTGTCGTTAATGGTGGTGGTGGAGAAGAGAACGGGGAGGAGAGGAAGATGAAGAAGAGAAGCCTAATTAAGGTTTCTAATTAAGGTTAACTGATTTTTAATGTTTAGTTTTAGGTAAGGGTAAAATAATATTTTCATAGTCGGATTAATAGGCCCCTGATAATTTTGGGGTGCAAATAAAATTTGTTGGCCCCCAATTAAAAGTTTTGGCCCCCAATCAAATTAGGTTGATTATTTGTAAGTTCAAAAGGTTCTCAATACCGGATTTGAAATTGATAAAAGTGGTCTTGAAATTAGATCTCAAAGATAAAGGATACGCCCAACAAAATTTAGTGAAATTATCAATTATATTAACATAATATCTGAATCCATATACAGAAAGATTAGGTACAGGACCCCATACATCCATATGTAACAATTGTAAAGGATAAGAAGTAAAAGACATGAACATATGAAAAGGTTGCTTATGACTTATACACAATTGACATTCCGTACTAAGAGGTTTACTGTGAACATATGTTTGATTTCATCTAGAAAACTATGTTTAATTACATGAGTTTATGGAAGTAGACGTACGAACTTCTTTCGTAGTCGAAAATAAATCAAGAGGATTAATGGTCAGGTTTTCATTGAAGATCTTAAGGTTGGACCGATCCTAACATATATATGGAATCAAGGTAAAACCGATCCTAGATTATGTTGGGAGTCAAGGTAGAACCGACCCTACCTATATTTGGAGTCAAGGTAGAACCAATCCTAAATTGTTTTAGGAGTCATGGTAGAACCGATCCCAATAGGCAAAACCGATTTCTTCAAGTCACGTACACTTTAGGGTTGTGTGATTTGTAAATCGGGTTTGAAAAATAGGAAAGTTCATGATGTCGACATAATGAGTAACTTGAACATGTGCTGAAATCTTATTTTTTTAATTGTTCAAAGATATTCCTTGATACAATGAGATCCCAAACCGAAATATTAAATAATTTTTTTTAGAATTTTCGAAATTAATATGTTTTGTTTTACCAGAAATCAAAACATATCTCTAGAAAGATAATATTAAGATGTCTAAGAGAAATTTCAGTTGTACAGTTGGATATTAGTTGGAATTAAACAAAACCGAATTTAGGTGCTTTATTGGATATCCTAAGAATATTTTCGGTTATGGAAATTTCTTGGTGTCCAAACTACCTTGGTCTGAAGTTTTTTCTACTTATAAACTTAATTATTCTGAGGTAGGCACGTCGTTTCGTAGTCACTGCTGTAGCCGACTAATAGTTTTACTCGTAATGCTATCTTGGAGTCGAGAGTAACCTAATTAGGAGAAATTTCTTACATCCGCTAGTTTAAAGACTTATTCGGTATCAAGAAGCGTCTACTAGTAACTTTGGTGAGAAACTAGAATCTGCATTGTTATTTTAGTTTTCGAATATTGATTTGATTGACTAGCGGTTATTAACTCTTAATTGCACCTAGTTTGATTATTCTTGAGAGAATTCTCTTGTGACATAAAGTTACCCAAGCTAGATAAAGAGATTAGTGGTAATTCATATCTGACGTTAACTTGTAATCATCCATTGTTAACAGACTCCGTCGTGTGCATGATCGATCATAAATTAGAATCAAGTTTTATATTGTGCAGGTACAGAAGACTATTGAAGATATGATAAGACAAGAAGATTTTTCTTATTGGTTTTATATCTTTGTGATTTGATTCGTGCACAAACTTGATCGGCTGGGATCCTACTAGATCTAGTTTATCTTTTGATAGACTTGTTATTACTAGTCGTATTTTGATTGACAAGTTATCATTTGGTGGTACTCTTCAGTATTTGAATCTGGTAGTTCTGTTTGACTCGATCTGGTTAACTTGTTAATCCAGATCTTAGAAGATCTAAACCCGACAAAGGAATTTAGTTGATTTTAAACAAAAAAGCCTTTGTCACACTGAACATAGTTATCTCTGATTGATTTCCTGAGAGAGGAGAGTGGTTACCAAAAATATTAGTCCTTTACTGTTTGAAATACGATGGAAGGGGTTGAGTGCTTAAAGTCTTCAGAGAGGCTGAAGCAACTTAAGAAAGTGGACTCTATCTTAGGATTCCCGTGCATTGTCTGGATTGGTTGTAGGCGCGGGGATACTGAGGAAACTAGGTAACTAGGGGTAGTTTATTTGGTCTCAACTATACGAAGTTGGTAGTGTTTTTGTATAATGGCTTAATTCTGAGAGTATTCAAAACTAGACTAGGTCCCTAGGTTTTTCTGTATTTTCGGTTTCCTCGTTAACAAAATCTTGTTGTGTTTGTGTTATTTCTTTTCCGCATCATATTATTTATATTTATAATTTAAATATCACAGGTTGTGCGTTAATCAATCACAGTAGATACGTCCGACCTTATTTGTTGGATACAAGTTGATCGATTACTTGGGAAATTGATCTTTGGAATCACCCAAGTACTCTCACACGCAAATCAGGTTCACATACTAGTCTCTGTAAACTTTTTGATTGTGAGAGAAAAAGATACAACTCTAGATACTATTCCGTGATTGAGATTCATTAAGTTGAACTCTTGGAATTGTGTTAAGTTTGTCCATACAGATTGCATACAAAAAAGTTTCTAGTGTATTTTGGTACCCCCGCGTTCTCACATTCTCTTGTAACGTAAGGTCACCCAAACTAGATAAAGAGATTAATGGTAGTTCAGATCTGATTTTGGATCTGACGTTGACTTGTAATCATACATTGTTAACAGACTCCGTCGTGTGCATGATCGATCATAAATTGGAATCAAGTTTTATATTTTGCAGGTACAGAAGACTATTGAAGATATGATAATACAAGAAGATTTTTCTTATTGGTTTCGTATCTTTGTGATTTGCTTCATGCACAAACTTGATCTCCTGGGATTCGACTAAATCTAGTTTATATTTTGATAGACTTGTTATTACTAGTCGTATTTAGATCTACAAGCTATCATTTGGTGGTACTCTTCAGTATCCGAATCTGGTAGTTCTGTTTGACTCGATCTAGTTAACTTGTTAATCCAGATATTGGAAGATATAAACCCGATAAATGAGTTTAATTGATTTTAAACAAAAAAGCCTTTGTCACACTCAATATAGTTATCTGTGATTGATTTCATGATATAGGAGAGTGGTTACCAAACATATTAGTCCTTTAGTTTTTGGAAGATGACCGGAGGGGTTGAGTGCTTAAAGTCCTCAGAGAGGCTGAAGCAACCTAAGATAGTGGACTCTATCTTATGATTCACGTGCATTGGCCAGATTGGTTGTAGGCGTGGGTATACTGAAGAAACTAGGTAACTAGGGGTAGTTTACTTGGTCTCAATTATACGAAGTTGGTAGTTTTTTTGTATAGCGGCTTAATTTTGAGAGTATCCAATATTGGACTAGGTCTCGGGTTTTTCTGTATTTGCGGTTTCCTCGTTAACAAAATCTTGTTGTGTGCTTTTACTTTACTTTCCGCATTATATTTTGTTTAAATTATAATTAAAGTAATTGCACTTGTACATTAATCCCAAACAGTTGGGTTGATCCCTATACTCTAAGGTTCGGTTTCGAACTAGAAACTATATACCAAGTGTATACCTTATGGTTGCTATCTTCTTGACAGTTTCATTTATATTAGATCAAACAAGGTACCCTCGTCATTTCATAGATAAATTGTCCTTGATTTTCCAAGCTTTCTCAATCGTCTTCTCACATGAATAAAAGGTAACCTATGCAATAAACCCTCATACCACAAGATTTTCATACTCTTTAATGTGATTAGCTAAAACGACATTAGTCATTGCGACAATATCTCCATCAATCATTATTGGTGGACGGTTACACAAATCAGCAGATGCACTAGGCAAAATTATTTTTGATCTACTAGAAGAGTCACTCTCTAGACGTATTTGTGGTGTAAAAATTATGTACACTAATATTAATTATAAGATCAGGTGAAGGGGGAGAAGAGAGGGGGGAATCATCATTATAAAGAAACCTAGGATCTGGAGGAGTAAGGATCACCATTTTTGCGGTGAAAACAAAAACGTAATTGCCTTGACTTGCGGACAAAAACACACAACTAAAGTCAAACGCCTTACGATCATCTAACTTGCCAGCTAGTATCTGGAAAAATTAGTCTTCTTTTTTCACTACCAAAATATTATTAAAAATAAGAAGTCGATGCATCATTTTGTAGATGGACTGGCATGTTCCGAAAGATACGTTAATAGTAGAGTTTTTGTTTCGATTTTTGTTACCAGTAGAGTTAAATAGCGCATTTAATATTAGTTAACTCAATCTATGAGTTCACAAAGGCTACTTGTTGGAGTGCTCTCTTTAATTGTGTGATCATATACATATTAACCTTGAAAATTTCGTACTTAACTATAATATGATATCATGCAATTATGTGAGGATCTATTATACATGATATGTGAGTGTAATATAAAGAAAAAGGGAACAAAAAAAGAACTTTCATTATTAATTTGTGAAACCTGATTGATGGTAATGAGTTTAATGACCACATTTTGTTGATATTAACTTTCTATGATACTCGCATCAATATTGTATTCTTGAACCACAAAATCTTAGTTTAGTAGTCGCACACCTTAATCTTCATGAACCTTGGTCTTGAAACATGTCGTTCTATTTAGTTTAAGTCAGATTAGTATCAAGAAAATACGTAAATAAACATAAGACAAATAATAAAACGAAATAAATTAATATTAATGAAATACATATGTGTGTGTTTTCTGATAAAAAAAAATATTCGATAATTGCTCTACTTTTTTTATATATAATTCTTAGATTTGTTTAGATTATCATGGTATGTATATAAACCTTATTTTAAATATTGCGGGCAAAATTTTTAGTTGGGTAGATAATACCATTTGGATTTCATCTCAATGAACCTTTTTTACTCTGATTATATCTAAAAAAATTCTTTTGTTGAAGCAAGGTGGTGGAAAGACTTTCAGAGCAAATGAGAGTCAGTCTTAGACCAATAGTGATAAAGTCTTTTGAGTAGCTAATACGTTAATCTAATTGGGATTCATAATACTTTAATTTCATGTCCACTTATTTACCCTTTATGTTATAGAATTGGTTTAATATTCCCTATATATCAATTTGGAAATGCCAAGTGTTAAATAGAAAATAAAAATACTTTCATCTTCTTTGTTATATTTTCGTTGAGCATTTTTCTTGATTGTTTTGGTTTCATGGATGTGTGAAGGGTTTTCAATATGTTCTTTACTTGGGTGTTTTTGTTACCCGTTTCTTGGTGATATCCTAAATACCAAAATTTATTTCAGGGTACAAATAAATTTTATTTGGCCACCTAGCTGCAATGAAAAGTTGTTGTTAAGTCTGCTTATTATAATGTGGTTTTGATGAATATGTGAGAATGCTAGTATCGGCAGTAGTCAAAATTCATTAATCAAAAGGCTTTTGGAAGATTAAACTTCTTCCTAGAATTTACCATTTTTCTATAAAAATGTTTGGGAAGTTGTGTTCTCGTTAGAGATCAAACGGTTATATATGTTAACATTAATAACGATTGTTGTTTATGTAATAGTGGAATTGATAGCATTTAACTTTGCTTTTGGATTGCGATATCACTAAGATAATTTAGCTAGATTGTTGTTAATATGTCTAATGATTAGAATTAATTCCTAATTATTTTGAAAATAAAATTGCTCTTTCGCACATTTGAAAAGTATACGTTCTATCTCGCTTGAGAATCTGCAGATTAATGAGGTTGAGATTTTGAAAAAGAGGGGGTACCAAGTGTTAGACCACTGTTCGTTGAACCCACAAGTTTTGCTATCTCAAGCTTGTTGTCAATGCTAGACGAACAAAACTATATCTTGATTTCTAGTCTACTTAGTCAAGTATCGTACTAGGTTTATAATTTGGTAGTTGGTTATTAAACATCACCCTCGAAGACTGAAGATCGACGAAAAAATTTGGAGAACTTTATCAACAACGTATGTGAAGACTAAACCACTCTATTTTGTTCAATATCTTACCATTCTTTCTTTACGAGACTATGTCGTATGACTTCTAACATATTTATTGTAAAAAAAAAAATCGAGTCACAATACTAGTTCGAAAAAAGTATATGCGAAGACTATTATCTTGTTAAACATCTCGAAATATGATTCAAGCATTAGATGTTCAAAGGTCCTTAACAATATTAGTTCAGAAAAATTTATGGTTCAAGAATTAATTTATTGATCATTTGAAAATTTCCGAAGCAATGATTTTATCATTTGAGAATGTTTCAAACATCAAAGAGGGGAATTCAGAACTTTTGTAATTTCAACTCAGGGTAGGTTGGCAACCAGTTCACAAACCATGGATATCTGAGTTTATGGAACACAGGAAGGTTCACAAACCCTAAGCTCAGAACGTGGATAGTTCATGAACCCGATTCACGAACTGTGGTGATCTGAATTTTTAGTATTGGTGAAAAAGGCTTACAGTTGGCGAACCCAATTCATGAACTGTGTCCATCTGAATTCTCAAGCCAAGTAGGTCTGGGGAACCCGGTTCACGAACCATTGCACCCTGACCCGTGGATTATGCCTTTCCTGTTCACGAATCATTTCACCAACGGTCCCGGTAAAACTTTAGCAGATGCTTAAAGATTTATTTGTTTTCAAATATGTTTAACATTGTTATGACTCTCATAAACACCTCTAAGACATCATTGATCACTAAAACACTTGTATATGGGTATCATGATTAAGTTTTTAAGTGTCTAAATGAACATCAAATTGCTTATAGTTCATAAGGCATATTTGCTAGAACAATCATTATACACGGTTCAGTAACCGGACCGCTGTGTATTCTTCTATTTGATTCCAAGACTAATTCTCACATTCTTATTTGAAACCCTAATTAGAGTTTCATATAAACAGAGAAAGTGTTTTCTTGAATTTCAAGTTATCTTAGCTTGAATTCTAAGCAACCCTCAGTCTTGAACATCTATAAATATAGATGATTTTTCAGCTGGGAAAACTAATCCCTGAAAGTTTGTGTCGTAGTTGATAGCTAGAGTCGTCCTCTATTGACCTAGGTTTTCTCTGTAAAACATCATTAGGTCTGCTACTAAAAGACTTTGCTTGGGGATTCGTGAAGCCAGATCTGAATATCTTTTACCTTGATAGTTCGTGTATCCTAATCTTGATTTTCTGTTATCGAGGTTTTCGTAATCTCTTTCAGGCAAGATAGATGGTAATCGTAAAGTTCTCTTCGTCTCAGACTTTACGATTCCTCAAGATAGATATCTGAAAACTATTTTTAAAATTGATAAATTGAAGATTATTCTTGACAGGTGGTTAAAGATCTAGACTTCCCAGCTAACTGAGTGTAAGTGTTCCGGATTGTGAGTTTTGCTAGCTTTGTATATTGCAAACAGATTTCCAAGCCTTGATCTTTGATATAAATGGAAATCAAATAATCTTATTTGTTAGAGGGTTCATTGGTATCAAAAGTCTTCACCTAGGTTGAAGCAACTCTTAGGCTGTAAAGGACGTCATTTAAGGAAATCAATCACGTAGAGCCTTGCGAGGTTCAAGAGACGTAAGAAGCACGACTGTAACTGAATCACTTAGAGGGTGAATTCGGTCTCAACTGTATTCCATTCCGAAGTATGATTGTAGGCTAGTGTCTGCAATGGCTTAATACAGTTTGGTTTTTAAATTTGGACAAGGTTCCTGGGTTTTTCTGCTATTGCGGTTTCCTCGTTAACATATTTATGGTGTCTTGTGTTTTTCCATTTCCGCATCTAGAATTTACACAAGTATTACATATTCTTTTTTTTTGCTAAGAAATAAAGAAGTACTATTAAAACCAGTTAAAACTTACAAGAGTTGTGGCAGGAATGGTGGGATTATACCCAACCACTCTCCCTGAATTCTTAAGTTATTACAATACTTAGTCTGCAGATCAAAGATGATTGTTGAAATTTCTTTTTAAAAATTCTACTCTAGAGAAAGAAAAACTATTGTGAATCAACTTGCAGTCATCCATAATTGTTTTGTTATACCAGAACAGCTGGTTATTATTTGAATTGAAACATCCTATTACTAATTGAGCATCACCGATGAAACAAACTTTGTTGTAGTTTCTTTTTTTTGCCCAAAGACTAGCTTCTAGCAGGGCTAAACATTCAGCTTCTTCAGCGTTCCGAGCTACTCCTGGGACGACCTTGCAGCCAATGTAGTTACCTGTTTTGTCATTCATAATCAAACCAATGCCAGAAAGATTAGTATTTATGTCAAATGATGCATCACTGTATACAATTATGCAGTCTTCTGGCAAGGAGGCTACTACAGAATCTAAATCATTTTCAACAGATAAAATGTTAGCAGAC
This sequence comes from Papaver armeniacum, assembly GCA_023531295.1. NCBI lineage: Eukaryota > Viridiplantae > Streptophyta > Magnoliopsida > Ranunculales > Papaveraceae > Papaver > Papaver armeniacum. The sequence continues at coordinate 31,682 of JAJJWW010015031.1, read as the reverse complement.
AAGTTTGCAGCAGGATCAGATCTAAGATACTTTTCTGAATCATTCACAAATTTGAGAGCTAGTCTCGCTAGTGAAATAATTTATATTTTTCCCCTGAAAGATGAAAGAACATCTGTCTTTCCATATACTCCAAGCAATGGAAAAAACAGCAACAACTTTGTCTTTAAGGTTAACAGAAGTTAACCATTGAGCAACCCACTCTTTTAAGTTCTGTAGAATCCCTAACATGAGAGACTAAGTTATAAAAAGGAGTTAGTGACCAAACAGCTTGAGCAAAAGGGCAATGTAAGATTAGATACTCAGCAGTTTCAGGCACAACAGTTCCACACAGATTACAATTCATATCATGAGAATTAAATCTACAAATGATAGATTTTACAGGCAAGATATTCTCATAACACTTCCACACGAAAATCTGGACTTTAGGAAGGATTGGCAGCTTCCAAAGGGACTTATAAACAGGGTTAACATTCTGAGGATTATGAATGTACTCGAATTGACCAGACAAGACTTTATATGCAGATTTGACAGAAAATTGTCCGTTTTTAGTGAAAGGCCAAATTAGTCTGTCTTGACCAGAAAGAGGGATTCTAGTACTCTGCATGAGTTGAGCGTTTTGAGGATTGAAGTAAGCATTAACTAGATCTAGGTTCCAGCTATTAGTATCTTTATCTATCAGATCAGAAACTAGAAGATTAGGATTAGGATAAGCATTACATAAAGGCCGAGAAACATTGGGAATCCAGTTATCTCTAAAAGCCGAGATGTTATTGCCATCTCTAAGGTCCCAAACAGCATTACGGATAATTAAATCGAGACCTATACAAATGCTTTTCCAAACCCAAGAGCAGTCCCCTGTCAAATCATAATGCAACGGAGAGCAATCTTTGAAATACTTACATTTTAAAATCCTAAAGCAAAGATCATTCAAGAATGGATTAAATTCCACTTTAGTTTTAGCTAGTAAAGCGACATTAACATGACGAAGATTTTTAAAACCAAGACCCCCTTGAAATTTATGGGTACAAATCTTGCCCCATTCTCTCAAGTATAAGCCACCAGGTCTGTTTTTCCCCCACCATAAATCTCTTTGGGATTGTTCCATCTGGTAAATAACTTTCTCAGGGATAGAGAAAGTATTCATGTGGTAGACTGGAGAAGCCTTAAGCACATGATTAACAAGAACAGACCTCCCAGCTTGGTTAATGTTTTTACCTGACCATTTTGCTATTCTCTTGTCAAATTGACTAGTAAGATGGATAAAAGAATCCGTTTTGGACTTAGTGATGAAAAGAGGAATACCCAAGTATTTTTCATTTAGGGGTATCTTCCTAACATTAAGTGTCCTAATGAGAGAAACAACAAGGCTAGGATCAACATTATGACTGAAGAAACAACCAGATTTATCAAAATTTATGACCTGTCCAGATACAATGCTAAAGTCTTTTATTAAAGCCATAAGATTCTCAGCATCAGCATGAGAAGCTTTGGCGAAAACAAGACAGTCGTCAGCAAAGAGCAGATGACTGATGCTAGGTGCATCTTTAGTGACCTTGAATCCATGGAGAAGCTGGAAATTCTCGGCATGGATTAGGTATCTGGAGAAAGACTCCATGCAGATTATAAAAAGGTATGGAGACAGGGGATCACCCTGTCTCAGACCCCTAGTTGGTCTATAGGCCCTGCAAGGAGATCCATTTAACATTATGGAAATGCTAGTAGTACTTATGCACTGGTAAATAAGCGCACACCAATAATCAGAAAAGCCATAAGATTTTAACACATCAATGAGGAATGGCCATTCCACTCTATCGAAAGCTTTGGACATATCAAGTTTTAATCCCATAACACCTTGCTTGTCTTTTTTCCTTTTCCTCTTCATGGAGTGCACCAACTCATGAGCAATTATAACATTATCATGGATATGTCTATTAGGAACATACGTTGCCTGGAAAGGACTTATTATTTTGCTCAGGAGTGGTTTCATTCTATTTACAATAATCTTAGAAATGATTTTGTAATTAGCATTGCACAAAGAAATAGGCCTAAAATCAACAGGTGAAGATGGACTGTTGATTTTTGGGATTAGAGACAGAAAAGTGTGGTTCATCTCTTTAAGTAAGTGTTTGGTATCGAAAAAACATTTTACTGTCTTCCAAACATCCGTTAAAAGAAGATCCATATTTTCTTTATAAAAGCCTGGTGGGAAACCATCCGGCCCTGGAGAAGTCCAGGGCGTCATTTGGTTAATTGTGTCCCTGACTTCTTGGAGTGTAATGGGTCTGAGAAGGTAAAGATTATCCTCTTCAGAAATACACGGAGAAATACAATTCAGAATCTCATTATTCCTATAGGGATGAGAAGTAGACCCTATGGAACTAAAGTGGTTAACTAAAAGGGTTTCAAGACCTGGTCTATCATTAACCCATTGACCATTATTAGTCTTAAGAGCATTTATGTGATTGAAATGCTTCCTACGATTAACATGATTATGGTAGTAACCAGTATTACGATCAAAAGACTTAAAGTACTCTTGTCGGGATTTTTGAGCATAGAATTCTTCTTGAACATTTTGCCAATGCTCTAGCTCTTTCTCAACATGTCGAATCTGCTCAATGTTCTGAATAGGATTTGGTAAACTATTCAGGTCTTGGAGCTGATTACCAAGAGTTCTAACCTTTTGATCAATGTTACCAAAATGCAGAAGATTCCATTTTTTAAGATCATTTTTGACAACCCTAAGACGATTGGTTAATTGGAATGGAACAGAACCTCTCACAAAGTGAGAGTAAGCATTATGAATAACATCTTTGACCGAAGGGTCACTGCTCCAACACTTGAAATACTTATAGGGCTTATATCCTTGAAAAGACACTGCATTAGTCTCAAGAATAATTGGGATATGGTCACTACCTATGGAGTCAATATGGTAGAGTTTTGAATTACCATAATGACTCAGCCAATAACCATTACCCATTGCTCTATCTAGTCCGGCACATATTAGATTAGGACCAGACTGCCTATTATTCCAAGTAAATTGAGAACCAATATATCCTAGATCAGACAAATCAGAATTAACAATAACATTCTGGATTATAGGAAATTCCATGGTAGTAGGAGTGGAGAAAGTAGATCTTTCATGAGCATGCATAGTGATATTTAAATCTCCTATGATGACCCATGGATTTTCTACTCTCTGACCTATTTCCCCAATGTAATTCCATTGTTGCAATTTCTCTTCATGGTATACAGAACCATAAAAGAAAGTTGCAAGGAATTCAGGCTTGCTAGGGTCATCAGAAATAAAGGCATTGATCATTTTGTCCGTGTGTTGGACAATCTCGCAGTTTAAGCCGGATTTCCATAAAAGAACAATACCCCCTGCAAGGCCTATGGAAGGATAAATCCAAGAATTGGGAAAATTAAACCTTCTAAGATATTGGTTCATTTTAGGAAGATCATTTTTAGTTTCTCAGAGAAAAATCATGTCAGGGTTTTGAGCCCTGATCAAATTCCATAACGAATTCCTAGTCGTAGGATTACCAAAACTCTGACAGTTCCACGACAATATTCTCATGACTATATGATTCAAAAAGATACTTTGACTAAGAATGACAGACAAAAAAACTCTTAAACCACAAGCCTTAAAATATAGTATCAATACGAAGACGAAACAACCAGAGCAAGATAACCAACACAGAGTATAATGATTCAAGCCAAAAACAAGCAAGATAGTAGCAATACACACCACACAGATCAAGTAATTGTTATAAGCATGAATGTTTAGGGAAGATAAACTGGTGTTAAGTGGAACCCTAATCAGAGCACTATCAGAAGTAAATAAGAGTTTCTGTTTATCCCTAATGTTGCACGTAATTAAGGAAATGATCACATCCACACAATTGAGAACAAAAGGATGAACAAGAATGGTATCGAGAGAAAAAAGATTCTTACAGAGCCTCCAGAGCAAACAACTGCAGCTGCATAAGAGAGAAAAATTTTCGCACAGAGATAAAGAGCAAAACCAATATAGACAGACCCAGACAGGTGATTGTTTGAGCAAAATAATTAGGGTTCTAAAGTTTATCACTAAAATTTCAGAAACCCTAATTTGAATTTTTGAGATTAATAAGAGAAAAATTAAAATTCGAAAATATAAAAAGCAATAAAGGATAAAAGGAAAGAGAATTAAAACCTGAATTGTAGCTACAAGTTGTTCCTTAGCCATATTATCCTGATTCACAGGGAATGAATCAACTCCACCTCCATCAACAGCAACCATTTCTGAATCAGTACCATTGAGAAAGGTGTCTTCTGTTGGATTGTTACTCCCATCCTTACCAGTTATGGATAACGGATTCGTCATAAGAAGACTAGGATTTTGGATTACGCAATTTTCCACAGAAGGGTTTTCAACTGATCGAGGAGGAAAGGGGATCTGAGGGGAATGAGAAGAAGACGCAGGCGAGTCTTTTCTACTTCTTTTATTTTTCCTTGGGCCGACATTATTAGTGTTACTGGGCCCTACCTCAAAAACAGCAGGTTCAAACCGAATAAGCCCACTATCAGTGGTAGTAAAAACTCCCGACTGCGATGTTGATGCTTGATCTTCAGGAGCTTGTTGATTTCTTCGAAGGATATGGGCGTGTTTCGCCTGATAATACATCCACTGCTCAGTAGTAAACCTGAAGATCATCTGCTGATGAGCTAAATCTGCACATTCATTCTTGTTGTGGATGATAACATTACATTTGGGGCAGATTATTCTTGGGAGTCTGTCATAATGATATCTAGCCCACACTTCTTCTTTCCTAGTGTTTAACAGCCAGGTGCCTCTTTTAATTGGCTTTCTCAAATCAACTTCAATTTTGGCATTGACAGTCTTTCCTACTAGTCTCCTTCCTGCCAGATGGGAATTGTAAACCGGCTTTCCAATTTCCTTGCACATTTTCTCAATAATAGGGTCATCAAGATGCTCCAGCTCAAGTTTATGGATTTGAACTGAGAAAACTTGGTGCGTAAAATTGTAATCAGCTGCCAGAGTATTTGAGTTATAAGCTTGCAGGACCAATAGATGGTCGACAATGTTCCATGGAGCTTTGCGCAAAACATCTTCTACATCTTCATTTTTAAAGAAATTGAATACAAAAAGGTTTGTGCCCATAGTTTTCATCTCCATGTTCCTATATCTCTTCCATTTAATTGCAAAGTCATTCTTGATAGCATCAATATCCAGTGCATCTTCCGCTATGATTTTACCAATGAGACTGCGAGACCATCTTGAAGCAGCTGCATCAATTTCTTCAGCTGATATAAGAGTTCTTCTAGTGATACCTCCCCCAATGGAAGTATTCTGCATATTGTGGGTGATGGTGGCTAAGTGGAGTTGTGAGTTTGACGCCATGATGCAGAAGGGTTTGAAGGTTTGAGAAGAAAATGAATAACTGCCGCAATAAGGATTATTGATACTAGGGTTTCTAGTAAAGAAATAGGAGGAATGGTTACCTAAGATAGGAAGCCCGTGAATCTGGTAATTGACAAATTTTACTGCAGGAATATATGGCTTTAATTTAGGAGGAAAAAATTCAAAGAATTGAGTTTCCAGGGATAACGCTCCAGATGGATTAGAAATTGATAACGCTCCAGATGGGTTAGAATTTGGTAACGCTCCAGATGGACTAGAATTTCCTAAAAAGACCTCGACATGAAAAGATCTGGGAGGAGCTTTCTGATTCATGGAGAAGATGATGAAGTTTTTGCCATTTGAAATTAGACAAGGAATAATAAGACGATCGTTATCATGGATGGAAGTATAGCTTGGAAAGCTACCAAATAACACCACTGCTATTAATAACAACCTTTTCTCAATGATAGTCATTTCTATTGGAAATGGTTGTGTGAATACTACTGTTAGAGGAAACACCACTGTTTGAGGAGTTTGAGCACCACTGCTTCTAGACCACCACTGGTAATACTTTCTTAGAAACAACTGCAGCTACAAAAGCAGATGATTAGCTTTCCATAAAGGAGAAACAGACCAATAATGAAATCAAAAAATACTCTTACAAAAAATAAAAATAAATAACTACTGAAAGAATCTAAAGCCAAACATTTGCCAGTATAAGTAATCTACTGGAAGATGATTAGCTTTCCATGAAGTTGAAAGCTAATCAATCAAATACAGTATTTGATTATTTTTGAGTGATTATTTACTTCCGTAGCTAATCAATCAAGTATTACATATTCAATCTTAGTAGATACGTCCATATTAATTGTGATCGATTATGAGACTCGTTCTTGTTGAATTCGTACCTTGAAATATCGATAACAATTTTTCATATTTGGTAGGATTCTGATTGGGTTATTTGGATACGACTAGATTGATCTGGGATATTCATTTTTGGGACCATCCAAGTCCTCTCCTTAACAATCAGGTTCACGGACTCTATTGTCTAGACTTTCTGATTGAGAGGGGGTAGAGATATTAACTCTACATACATATTGTCAATGGTCATTAAGTTGGTCTACTTGAAATTGTATTAATTTTTTTCCATACATGTTACCGAACAAAAAAGTTGGTGGTGTACTTGGTACCCTCTCCTTTTCACCAAGTACACCACCAAAGTTTTATTCAGAAATTTGTATGGGAAAACTTGTCACAATCAGTACCATAGATCAATATTAGAGATTCGATACCTGATATGAAGACAGGTTTAACTTGGACGATCTCATAAATCAATATTCCAGCAATAACCTAGTATGTATGTTATAAATCCGAATTCCAACAAGAACAAGTCTTGTATTCTTTCTTTCATGATACGAATTCCCAAGAATAAATCTTGTAGGTTGTATACAGTCTTTTAGACTCAAAAACTGTCTAGGTTATTTAACGTACTACTTGTGATATTTTTATTATGATGCGGAAAAGATATAACACAAGACACCATAAATTTTATGAAAGGGAAAGATTGCAAGGCAGAAAACACTGTTACCTAGCCCAGAACTTAAATACCACATTGTATTAAGCCGTTACAGACACTAATTAACATACTACCAGACTTCAGACCGGAATGTAGCTGAGACGAATCGACCTTACGAGAAATCCATCTTCAGTCCTTTACGTCTGTTGGATCTCACAAGAAGCTACCTAAAACGATTTCCTTAGCTGAGGTCCTTTACAGGCCTAGGAGCTTCTTCAACATAAGTGAAGGCTCATTTACCTTACGTCTCCATATCTTGTTGCTTACCTTATATATGGCCCTAACATTTGAATGCCCAAAAGCGACACAAGTCTTACATATTAGAGGTTTCCAAGTATATTCAACTGAAATAAGAAAAATCCCCGACAACTTGCATTTCTACACAGACTCTAGGATATTTCATTTTTGTTCTAGCCAAAGTGACTTTATCAGAAAACAAAGGAACTCCAATAACACTTTCAATCATGCTTAAACTTTTAGCATTCTATAATGTGTTGGGATATTCCTCAAATTCATTCATACGAGTATAATATTCATCTCCATAGTATCTTTTTTTTTTTTTTCGGAAAAGAGGAAAACCTCATAACATGTATTGATAAAACCGATTTAGGTATTCGGAAACCTTACAGAATTTGTTCAAGATCATATAGCAGTCATACATGTCGTAGTATCTCCACCAATTCTTGCCTATCAAATCTATCCCTTCAGGTCTAAATTTTTTTTCAGAAAACCTTCTCTCTCGCAAAGGAGAGGACCAAACATATAGGGCCAAACTGATTTTAATGACAAATCAGAATGTGTCAAAGCACAAAGCGATGACTGGATCAAATCCAACCCAATGTTCCTTAGAAAATGTAGATAACATGAACTGGATTTTTTTAAGTTTAGATTGCCTAGTACAATCAAGGTAACAATGACCCAACTAGTAGTAGAAGTAACCAAAACGTAACCAAAGTGTCTCAAGTAGTAACCAAAGTGTCTCAAGTAGCGGTGGTAGTCTGAATCGGTCTTTAGGTGTCTGTAGCGGAAAGTATCGGGCTGACTCGGCGTTGGAGATATGGTAACAGTTGAAGTAGTATATGAACTGGATGATGATCTTGAACGAGTTGGAGTTGCTGCTGTCATTTTTATCATTACTAAACCTAAAGCAAGTAAAACTAAAACAAGAGACTCTAACATAAAAACCGTACAAACTAAATCTAAAACAAGAGATAATGATTTCCTCAACAGAACAAACATAAAGTATAGAAAATCCGGAACCTTTTGGTGTAGCTGAAGCCGATGATGTTGTTGTAATTTTGATTTGCTCAAGAATTTGAACTGAAGATGATTTGCTTTTTTCGTTTCTCTGCCAAACCAAATCCATGAGGCAAACAATATAAAGACTGCAAAAAACAACCCACAACGTCCCAACTAAAATTAGAATTTCAAGATTGTTGACAGAATGCTGACTAGATTCTATCTTCCACTGAAAACAATGAGCTCGTCGGAGAAGACGACGGAGCTTCTGAAACTACCGGATAAATCGTCGGAGTTGCTGGAACTGTTGGAGAGATTCATCATTAAACTTGGGGTCTTCTTCTAACGGACAGTGACCCAAACATAAGCACACCATTACAAAAGAGATTACAAAACCCAATATTGAAAGAAAAAATACAGTCAATAAAATCCGAAAACTAGACATAAAAGTTGAAACATAACGAGATCTAAAAAGAACTCGGTTTGTTAGACATCCTAATACATGATAGGAAACTAAAACGAAGGCATGTAAAAATGAAACTAAAATCAGGTGACCATCAAACACAAAAAGAAAACCAGATCTGGTTTTTTTTTTAATGGAGCCGATGAAAGATATAAAGATGTTGTTGATGCTTGGATTTGATCATAGATCGGAACCGTTGATGACGTTGTGCAGACCCAAAACAAACCTGCACTAGCAAACCATCTATCCATCAAGATTAAACCCAAAAAAACAGCAAGAACACACCGGATCTAAACCGCAAATAGAAAATAGATTAAAGGAAAACAATCTAAAGATAAACAAGGTAAAAAGGTTTTAATGGAGTGGATTGATCTTCTCAGATCGACTCCTAAGGAGCCGATCTGAAAAGTTAGATTTCAGTCAAAGAATTTTTTTTGTAGCTCTGGTTTTTTTCTTGGAGAGAGAAACTGATGGAAGAACATTATCTTGTTCAATGAAATGTGGTCATGGGCGGATTAAAAATAACTTCTTTGAAATAGTAATAAATCCACATTCCATTGCGGCAATTCTGCCGTCTTCTAACTCAAATTCAAAAATGAACATCAATTCTTCGTGAAGAGGCAGTCGAAACTTTCCTTTAAAGCTTCCATGCATTTTCCAGAGTTTCCTTAACTAGATTGAAAGACAATCTGTTTGCCACAAAATATCTAACTATAAATTTATCGCAAACAATAAATTCATCCGCGAAATATAGAGTTGAACGGGGTGGTAGAAGGGGTTGAAAATAAAGAAGGGGTCTTGTTCTTGGAGGGCTGGACCGGGGCAAACAGGATAAAAAGGTGAATTCAAAAAAGAAGATAAAAGTTGGGGAACATTAATTAAATACCCCTCCTTTTCATTTATGGAACACAAATAACCTCTCCAACATCATCTTCAACATAATGCCGTCTTCACAAATACCCCTAAAACTTCGATAAACAACACATTATGGCATTACCACTTTACCATCCTTTTCTTCCGTTCTCAAAAAAACATGAAATACCCCTAAGGTGTTATTTTAAGTGGATAATGAAAATGAACTAAGACTTTTTGGATACCGAAAATGAACTAGATGTTCTCGACGCTAAAAGTAAAAACAAAACGTCAACCCAACTCCGCGGAGGTTGAATTGGCTTAATATAATCTTAGATGTGCCAAAAACTATACCCTAAAAACTTAAAATATACCCTTTAGGGGTATTTATAAAGTTCTTAGGGGTGTCTGTGAAGACCCATAAAAAGAAGGGGTATTTATTTAATTCCCACTAAAAAGTTGGGGGTGGGGGTCAATTGGCAATCGAGTGGGGACATTTGTGCCCCCGGCCCCCAGGGCCCGCCCCCCCACTTACACTTGACGTGAAAAATTGCTGCTGATCAGGAATGCACAATTGCATAATCTCTCTCTTTCTCTCAATTAGGTTTCTTCTCAAAGTCATCTAAAAGCTAGGCCAGAAACAAACGAGGAAGAAGAAGTGTTTTTAGTATTATTAGGTCAGGGTTTCCGGTGGGTGATGGAGGGAGGTGGAACAGGATCAGTGGCGTTGCCACTGAAGAAAAACAACATTGAATCAGCATTAACTCAGCTCCAAACTAAATGGAGGGAATTAGAAAAGGGTTTCCAAGGTTGGGTTTCTGAACTACCTTTACTTGAAACTGTTGTTGTTACTGCAACCTATGCTTTACATGGAGCTGCTGCCGGTTATATCTATGGAACCCTTGCTAAATCTGAAGCAGCTAATAATTTTTTTCCTTTTAAGGTGATTTCCGTCATCCCAAGTTTACTTTCCAAACTTTAGTTGCATATCAATTAAATGATTGAATCCTTCTGTTATGTTACAGGAATTCGGCAAAACTCGTTCGGTGATAGTTCGTAATTTCTCTGTTTTGAGGGGGACTGATGGTGCTATGATTTGTGCTATGAGAAGAATTAGAGGTGGGAAAGACGATACCAAGGCTAGGTAATAACATTATGGCTACTGCTTCTTTGCTAATTTTGAGTTTTCTTGCATCTCTGAGTTTTAAATTTGGAATAGAGACTACCAACTAGTTGAAAAGAAAATGTTTGTATCCAGAGAAGTATTCTGCTAGGTGGACCGCCTTCAGACCCGATTCATGTAAAAACCCTACCAGCAAAATTAAAAATAACCTAGGATTTGCCCCCAAAGCATACAACTTTTGCAAGTGATTCATGTAGACCTTCGCTATCGAATAGAATCAAATACACCTAGGATTATTTCAAGTAAATGAGAATTCTACATTGAGCTTGGTTGCTTGCAGTATCAAGAATTTTAGTCTGAATTCTTGGTTATTGATCACCCAAAACAACATGTCAGAATTTTAGACATGCAGTTCACACGTTGCAAGATAAAATAGATACGTTATGAGCTTATATCTTTATGATAAAGAAAAGTAAATGTGTTTAGCTCACGGTGCATTAGTCGGCACATGCAATGTATGTCTACGTTGTATGGATAAGCTGTAATGCATTAGCATTGAGAATGAGTACTATTCAGATAAGTTAATGGAGAAAAACGGCACACATCTGATGCATTCAGTGGATATGTTATCTTTCTTTGACTGCTCCTAGTGAATGAAACTTCCTTCATGAATTCGCTAGTATGACACAAGCTATGACATTCGTTACGATAATCCAAGATGTCATTGTAGGTAATTGATGGTTGCAGTTACGGAGAAACTCTTACTGATGATGCTCGTGATAATTTGCTGGACTAGATCTGCTAGGTTCTGCATTAGCGCTTCTTACGTGCATAATCTTTTGTTGTCCATCTGACATGCTGTGATGTGTATAGTGGACACATGTATAATAACATACTCCTTAACTGAACTGTCGGTCATGTCTTGTAGACTCTGCGTGACTGTGAGGAGGCCTTACTTCCATTTCAGAGAAAAATCCTGAGGGATCAATACTAATGGGCATAAATATTCTTGAATCCTAAGTATATTCTGTTCTATATTGAAGGTCTACATGAATCACTCAGTCTGGTGCAAAGCCTTGCAAGATATATGCTTCGAAGAAAAAAACATGTATTTTTATTTTTACTTTCTCATAAGAAAACCTATATTTTTACTGGAATATTTATGCCCATTAGTATTGATCCCTCAGGATTTTTCTCTGAAATGGAAGTAAGGCCTCCTCACAGTCACGCAGAGTCTACAAGAAAATGGGTTTTCAACTTTGAGCTTGTTGCTTCTCCTCGTTAAAATTACGGATGATCCATGGCTTGATAAACAGTTCCCTGTTTAACTTTCTTCACTCTCTTTTTCTCGAAATATGAGCTGGGTCAGGGTCATTTTCATTTTACCTAAAAGTGAATGAAATGTTCCATTTTGCAGAGTGGTGGCAGCTTTTACTTCTGGTTACGTGTTTCAAACTTTGATCAGGAACCAGTTTTCTCCTAGCGCCCCAGATGCAATCGCAGTAGGACTCGTCTTTGCACTTGGTCAAGGTCTTCTGCATGAGGTAACTTTCGCCTTCCACTTTTTTAAACACGGTTTGAAACATTTTTTTCTTTACTGTTAATTACTAGTATTAGTTGGACTGTTGCTTCCCAAGTCTAATCTGTTCAGGTAGGGGACAGTGTTAGTTGTATGTTTGTTGGCATTTTTTAGTACTCCCTTCATACCTGGTGTAGAGTCATATCACATATGGCATCATATTCGGTGTGGACATTCCTTTTTAAGTCATTCTTTTGGATAACATTCTGTAATAGTGCGCGCATAACAGAAACACTAGCTTTTCTCAATCAAGCAGTTCATATTCAGCTTGAATCTGTGATTTTGCAGGTGCAGACGCAGCTAAGATCTGACTCTTCTCAGCCGCCAGTGGAGGATACATGCTATACCAGAACAAGAAGCATGTTGTCAATCCTAGGCCTTCAGAATTACGAGAGTAACTTCAAGAAAAACCTGTTAACAGACAAAACTATGCCTTTGCTTAAAGAAAGGCAAGTATTATCGGAAGAGTTCTTATTCTGTCTTTGTTTTCTGTGTGTTTCTTAGTGTTTGCTGAAGATGCTGACAACCAATTACTCGTGCCTTAATTGTCTGCAGTGATCTTGTACAGGCAGAAATCCCTCTTGGACCAAGGGTTCTAATACTGAACCACATTGAAAGGTACCGATGGCAGCTCACTATTTCTTATATTTCATTTTTTTTTTTTTTTAACTTTTTTCAAAGGTTGTAAACTTAAGATTTTCCCTCTGTTCATCTTAACAAAATATCCAGGGATGCTGATCTGCTAAAGATGCGGGAAGCTGAAAACTGTAGGGGGCTAAAAGCAGAATAAAGTAGTTTATATTTCAGAAGTAAGTTCTACTAAATTTCTTAAATTACAATTAGTTGTAATAGTAGGTATAACCGTATAGTTGAAAACACAAGGATCTAGTATGTAATTAAAAGTTTTTGTTATGAGCTCAAGTTTACTGAATTACAACATCCTTAGTTATCGATTATATGCTACATTTGTTCCGAGGATTTGTGTTTTAGCCGCTGACATGTTCCGGTCCCTCTTTTCAGATTGAATTGTACTCCCATTTGGCCATTTTCCTTTAAGCACAGCGGTGCATATTCCTCCCCAATTTTTTGATTGCAGCCCACCCTTTCCCCGAATCCACGCCAAATTGATTGTAGCACAGTAGTATCAATTTGTATTTCTAAAAGATGCATGGTTTACAGGGCATGTGAATTTTGGGGATTTTACCTAGACTAAGAAATGAATGATTTATGTGTCTACACAAGGAAGAATTTGTTGCATACTACGGCCTAGCTCTCTCATTTTCTCTTTTGATGTACTGGCCACTGAATTGGCTGCCCCTAATCTAGACAGTCGAGTGCCTCAGTATTTTACTTTTCATCCGTTAATTAGCGGACGTGTGTCCTCATCCATTGCGTATTCTTTAGGGATTATCATTGGCTATTAATGTGTAAGAGAAGCTTATCTTAATAATTGAAAGTTAATGAAATGGGATTTGTTGGTTGCGCTTTCTTAAGCCAGATTTGGCCTGAATCTCAGATTTAGGAGGTGTTTACACCAAATTTATCATCTAATTTGTTGTGTTCATTCAACAATTGGCATCAGAGCCGTCCAATCCACCCAATTTTTTTTTTCTGATCTACAATGACTATCAAAGAAGTCACTGAAAAAGCTGATGCTAATGCCGCTCCTATCTCTCAGCTTCGATCGGAATTCAAAACCCTCTCCTCGGATCTTACTAGTCAGATTGACACAGTAAAGGAAAGCTTCAAAGAAGCTTTACAAGACAACAATAGAAATCTCTTTCAGTTGTTCAGTAGACCCATCCATCCTAATCGTTCTGAAGCTGCAGGGGGCTTTCACGACAATGATGATGAGACTTTAGACATCTTTCATCAACATCATTTTAACTTTGTTAACCACCATCATCGTATTCCAAAGTTAGATTTCCCACGATTCAATGGAGACAATCCCAGAGGCTGGATCCAGAAAAGCGAAAGATACTTTCAACTCAATGACATTGAAGAACACAGAGGTGAAGAATGAACTGTCAGTTTCCCATAACTGATAGTTGAGTTGAATAGAGGTTTAGGATGTCGGTTATTCGCAACCGACAAGCCATTTATGGCTGGGTGGCCCTTATCTTATTTCTGGGTGCCTAGAGTAATCATATTTCCTACATACAATCTAGAATTCAGAGAGGAAATTATTTCTCTCATCATTACCATCTATGTCTAATGGTGGCAGCGTTATTAGGAGAGGAAGGAACCCTTAAAGATTGAAGAGGAAATGGTGGTTTTGTTCTATCAATTGAAGCATCAAAAGGAGAATTAGCCATGTGTGAAGATGGTGAAGAACAGAGAAGCAATCTTGTGCAAGAAATTGAATATTAGGGTTTCTGTGTGTTTGAAGTTGAAGAAATGGTGGAGCAATTGTAGTCTGTGAGATTCTCAGGTAAGGAAGATGAAGATTCGAATCATAATCTGATATAGGGTTTTTGTGTGTTTATGCCGAGGGTCTTGTTTGAAGAAGATACAGCTGCTGTTGGAGTAATTTGAGATGCAATTGGTGATTTAAGAGGAGGAGTTGTTGATACTGGTGAAGAATTAATGGGGAGGAAGAACAAGAAATTGGTGATGCTCAAGGGTTCTCGAAACAGGGCTTGTGGTGGATCTTAAATGGAAGAACTTCTGCTGTTGTTAATTTGAAAAGGGTTTTGGTTCTGTGATTGAAGCTGATGTTGGACAAGAAGATGTCTATAATTTCGAGATGGTAATGCTACTGATAGAGGAAACTAAGGTTTGAGATGAATTTGTAAGTAGTAGTGAGTTAGCTCGAGATTGTTTGCTGGTGAAACAATAAAGAAGAAATTGGTTCAACTCTAAGAACGAGCTGATGTTTTGAATCAATAAAGAAGAAATGGATTCATGGGTTCTTCCGTATTGTTCGGTGAATTGAGCATAAGGTGATTGATGAATTAGAAGATGGGTTGTCGTTGATTTGATGATAAGGAAGATGGAAATGCTAGGTTAGATGTATGTTAGGACATGGGTTGAACTGGTGGTGTTTGAGCACAACAAAAAAGAAGAAGAATGGGTCATTTGTTGCAGTGATGTCTTTATTCTTTGTGGTCAAATGGCTGTTATTGTAGAATTGCAGAGAAGTGGCCATGGTAACAGCTTGTTATGACAAAGATGGTGGAATTGAAGTCAGCATTACAGTGGTTGGTTGCAGCTGCTAATGCAAGAAGAATTTGAGGCAACTGAAGGAGATGGTGAGGTTGTTGTTGACTTAATTGTATACATGGAAGTGAAGTGGTTAAGTGGATGTGATGCAGAGAAGTTGAAGTTGGTATGAGCTGCAGGGTAGCTGGTGGTGCTATGAAGATGAAGATGGTTGAACTGAGAAGTAGTTGCAGTTTGTGAATAGTGCTGTGAATATGAAATAACAACTAGATGGTTGTGGCAGTATGAAGAAGGGTTTCTGTTGTTGTTCATGAGAATAGCAGGTGCAGGTGCAGGTTGTGTTGTGGTAGTGTGGCTGTTTTGCATATTATAGCAGAGGAGACGGATGATTTAAGCCGCAGAAATTGAGCCTGAAGCTATAGAAGGATATGGTGTTGATTTTGGTGACCGAGTTGGTAAGATGAGCTAAGATGGATGGAATTTGATGACTGTTGTTGGTGTTTTCTCGATGGGGTTGAGCTTGACTCGCAGAGATGTTCACAATTCAAGAAGGTGGAAGAGAAGATGAAGATGTTGTTGTGTGGAAATGGAAGACCAGAACTGTAGAGCTGCAATTAACTGAGACCTGGCACTAGAAGCGGTATTGCTTGTGAACTGATTGAAGTGGCAGTGGTTGTGAAAGTGAGAGTGGATGTAGCTCAAGTTGCAGATGGTTTTAGCTGAAGCAGTGTTACATGGTGTATGTACTGTGTTGCAGTTGTGTGGTTTTGAGCAGGGTGTGCTGGTGGTATAATGATACAGATTTGTGAGAAATGGTTGCAGTATGTGGATGAATTTGCTGTATTTGTAGTTGCAAGTGGAGAAGTTACAGCAGGGCAGGAAGATTGGTTTACAAAAGTAAAGGGCCATCTTGGCTGGAGAGCAATGCTACAACACAATGATTGTGCAACAAAGCTTAGGCCAGTGCAATGGCCTTGGCCAATACCAACTCAGGCTACTAGTTGATCTGACTCATACTTGAATCAGTGTGACTCACTGAGCTCGACGGTTTGACTCATTTGACCGGTGACCGGGCGGACTTTTCCGGTCACTTGAGCTACTTTCCGGTCAACTTCCGACGTGACACCAGTTTTCCGGCGACCATTTTGGACAGAATTTTACATGGGTTCTTCTACATATGGGCTTGGTGGACATCTTAGTATTGGGCTTTGGAAGTTATAACCTAGTTTTGGAAAGAAGAGAAGTATAAAAGGAGAAAGTTTCTACTTCTAGGGGGACTTATCACGTATTTTCTACTGGGAGCTTTGGAGAGCGACGATTAGGGTTTGCTTTCATTTTTGTTTTTCATCTTCTTCATTTTAGTATTGAATATGATGAACTCAAAAGCTATGAGTAGCTAAACAACTATTATTGGTTATGGGATAAAGATGATTTCTCAACATGATATTTGATTCAATGCATTAGTTTTGTCTCAGTACTTTATTGTTTATGATTCATGGTTTATATTGTCATATAATTTGAATACTTGTTAGGTTGAGTCCGGAATCAATCCGATTTGAATTCATTTCTAGAGCTATATTAGGGTTTTGATAGACACATTTTTGTGTCATAATTGTCCTCAGTGTCTCTATTGTTAGTGCTTGATTTTGTACTTATTATGGTGTTTTTATGTTTGTGTAGGTGTTTTTGGAGAGATACACTTGTGCGGAAAAAGTTGCTCGAAAAGTGTTTTTTTGGACCCCGGAGAAAAGTACTAAAGGCACCCTCACTTTGGATAAGGGCACCCCAGGCACCCCAGCTGATAAAGGCGCCCCTGTTTTGGATCGGGGCACTTCATCCTCTTCATTTGAAACTATTTTTTTGGCGGGAGTTTCTGGCAGCAGCGAACCAGATTAGGTTCCGGGTTTGTTCTCGGGTTACTGTGAGCTATATATGGATTGTTTGAGGATCAAAGAGGGAGTATATCTTCTCTTTTAATGTTTTGCTCTATCTTTGGAAGGATTGACAGCTCAAAGACGCATGCAGAGAAGATTTTATTCTCGGGTTTTCTTTGGTTTGGAATGGAAAGTTCGTGGTTAGAACAGGGAAGAATATCTTCTCACATCAGTTTTTCTCAATCTAAGAAGTGCATTCACGTGTTTGGAATATGCTTCCATGAGCAGAAGCGTGAAAGAGAAAAGAAGAAAATTCCCGAGAAAATAATGAAATTTATTTCAAGGATATTTTGGAATTATTGCGAGGATTTTGAGACCTGTCGAGTATATAAAGGGAGCTGGGATCACATAGAGGGGTTATGAAGAGTGAGGGAGAGGTACAGAGCCTCAACAGAGCCGGAGAATCAAGTTCCAGAGAACACCATTGCTGCTGCTGCTACACCTCAAGAACACGAAGAACAGACAGCCAAAGACTGTCGTTTTCGCTACAAAGTTAAAGACTCACAGACGTGCGTCGTAGTTTATAGGGCAGTCTTAAAACAACAGCTACAGTTTATCATTATCGTTCTCTGTAACAGCTGGTTTGTAACAAATATAAGTGTTACAAACCCGGTTTTTTTTATTATTTTTCTCCCATTTCATCATTTGTGAACCATTTTTGAGCAATGAAATCAACTTTTGAGCGTGTTCCCAACATGATGAGCTAGACCCCATCACTGGGACGACGGAGGAAGCAACTTTTCATGATTGTGGTAAATGAATTAATTCTTTATATGACTTTTTGCATAAATTTAATTGTTTTATGATTTCTATTAATTATTTGTTATTTTGTCTGATGTCGCATGCTTAGTTTAAATTACTTTTGATGCGTCATGCTTACGACTTACATATAATGTTTTATGAAATCTATTTTCGGCAAGGAATTAGAGTCACAACCTCTTTTGTTTGAGCTATATTGTCTAGAGTTAATGACTGAACCACAACAATATGAAAAGTAGTGAAATCCTGCGTCTCGTTGTCTCTTCATCCTGTGACAATATTTGTATATATTTTTCTTTTATTCTCTTTTATTAATTCTAAAAATCAATCTCATCAAGTCCGAGTGAACGACAACCTTACTACCACTTTCTACAACATCATTGAAAAATACCATCAATTTTTGGCCCCGACGACGCGGACTTGTGTATAGATTTGTTTTTTAGGTTTTATTTTTCTTTTTATTATTTTTGTTCTTTTATACGCTTTTTGGTATTTCTGTTTGCTTTCATATTTGGAGTGGAGCGAAAGAAAAAGAGAGTGCTGAAAAGAAAAGCAAAGCCAAAATAGGAAAGAAAAGAGAGATCCGAACGGGGTGAAGAAGAAAATTTTGTATATAGTGTAATTATTATTATTATTATTATTATTTTTTAGAAAACTGTAATTAGGTAATTATTTTTGTAATTTTTATTTTTGGACTTTTTAATTTTTGGACTTTATTTTTGGACTATCGAACATTATTAATTTTAAACCCTAAGGGAGGGTAATTTAAATATAAACTGCACAGGGAAGGACGGTGATTACGATATCACCTCGGCCCCTCGGGTTCGTACACGACATAGGAGTCGTGGCCCCGAGTCGACTTCAACGGTTCATCCCCTGTCTGGAACGGGAGGTAAGAAATCTAAACACCCGCGAATCCCCTGTCAGCGGGTTTACTGGATGATTTCGTGTGAATATATGTCGAGGAACCGAATCGGGCTGCTTTAATTTCCTAGTAAAGGGCAAGGACTGGCCATACAAGATAAGAGTTCGGATTTCATCACCGTTCTCTTCTTGCCCGCCTTAGGAAAACTAAACCAAACACGAACCTAAGCCTAAAATTTTGACTAGATCGAGACCGATAGGGTAACGAGCTTAATAGGAAAGTCATTCGAAAAATATTGGTTACTCTTTAAGCATACTTCGACGTTCATGATGGTTTCTGTAAGTTGAATGCGTGACTGCGCCGCCTTGTAATGCGGTGAGGCCTTGGGTATCAAAGCTCCACGCAGCTTCCCTCGCCTCTATTCAACTTACTTAAACTCTGATTGATTCCATAGGGGTTTTCTCAGATTGTAACGAATTCCCTTTCGAAGGATTAGAAGCTGGTCTAGAGACAATCTAAGTGGAGCCTTCATGCTTTTTGTTTGCTAGAAATCAGTAGGTTTGTTTTGGTCGAGTCATCCTTGTTTGTGTTTGTGTAGAATTCCCTTGCATTTAGGATGTCAAACTGGTATCATAATAGCCATCACAATGAATATGATTATCCAACTGAACATTATGGACATCACTCTTTTTATGACCATTGTGTGAATAGTGGTTGGGAACGCCAACCTTTGGAAGGTTATGGGTCATACCATGGTGATCCCAATTACTATCCACATGTACATCGGTCATTCGAGCAAGAAGATTATAGTAATAGTTCTTCGTCTCTAGAGGATACAATCAAACTTTTGAAAAGTAGTCCTTATTATGATCCTTCTATTCCTCTTCCTTCTCTAGAAGAGTCCCTCAGGGGTTTAGCTGAGTCGACACAAAATTTAGCTGAATCAACATGTAAGTTAGCTGAGGTAAATAACGTAGTTATGGACGAAAGGATCTGCAACAACGACTCGAATCTTTAGAAGATATCCTTAATAGATTAACTCAAAACTTAGATCCAACACTAAGGGAACTTTCTTTGGAGGAGACCCTTGAGAGGATAGCTGAGTCGACACGTAGACTTGAGTTAGAGACGAATGAAAATATTGCTCGAAATAACTTGAATTTCCAATATAGTGTATCCAATAATACCTTTGAAAATGAAGATAGTTATTCACATAATCAAGATGATGAGGTTAGAATTGGTAACACTACTTGTTTAGATGAGGTTCAACCATTTTCATGTTATTATAATAATGATTATGATGAGGATAGTGTTGATGAAGAATTTGAAATAAATAGGCATAGTGATCGTGAATTTGCTACTCCAATTGAGCTTTATAATAATAGGGTTATTTCTGGTTCAGATCCTAATAATTTTAACAATTATTCACATATTCAAAAGGACGAGGATTTGACTAGAGATACTGTTTTAGACGATGTAGTATTTCCTGTTTACGAAGTCGATAATGGTTTAGAGGAACGGGTTTATCCTGAGAATATTATTTTAGAGTCTAACGATTTAAAAACAATAGTCTTAGACGAAGAAGATGAACTCGTAGAGCTTTTAAATATGAGTGAGGATGCATCACCTGAGTATAACCTAGAAGAAGCAATTGACCATTTTCAGGATTCCGATGATCTAGAAATTAGGGAAATTATAGCTAGTCTATCTAGAGACACCCAAAACTCTAAGTTTGGGGGTGATTATCACTCTCCTTGTGCCTTACCTTTAGCTCTTACAGAGATCCCTCACTTGGGACTTGACATATGTGCCTCAACCATTTTACAAGATTATCTTCATACACGTTTTCCTGAACCTAGTTGTGTCCATAAAGAAGTTCAGTTGTTAGAAACCCATCCCCTGGTTGATGTGGTTAACCCAGGCTATGATACCACGATTGAATTTGTTTTCCCACCAAAAACCTTCCTTCCAATTGTGGGAACATATAAGTTTCAGATGTGTCAATTATTAAGTTTTGAGACTAAACCTAATTACTTTAGGATATTAGGGTCGACACATTTTTGCTTAAGGAAGACCACCAATATTATTGTGGTCACCGTGTAAGTCAAAACTGATTGACTTAGAGGATCCTCAATTATTCAGGTTATTATTATGTGCTTCTAAGTTTTTATTTGAGTTTTTCCAGACTCTAGAACCTGAACATTCGGATCTAACTTTTGAGGAAATGCAACCCATGAAAATATGTTATCTAGACCCTTTTATAGAGCCTGAACCCGAACCACAACTAGATGTAGTTGTCTTAAACAAAAAAATAGATAAGGGTGTGTTGGATATCTTCCTGGTCTGTTACAGTCTCCTCTTCTTGTGGTTAGCACTTTTGATCCAGATGACCCGCAGCTTATTCCGATGTTGCTATATGATTCTTCGAGGTGACTAATCCTTTCCAATGTCTGGCTGAAGACTTTAAACTTAGCACTTCTTGGGAGGTAACCCATGCTCTTGCAACACGGTAATATCTTTCCTTATCTCTTTTGCTTCTAATGGTAACAGTTTCTCCTTGTTCATGTTTTTAATTTCATCTTTAGAACATTGAGGACAATGTTAGATTTAAGTTTGGGGGCATGGGAGAAACTTTTTAGTTGCAATAAATAAACTCCAGAGCCTAGAAATTTATGCTTATTAAGGTCAAAGACTAACTAATCTAAGTGGATGGAAGCATCTTGGTTGTAGGAGTTGAGGAACCAATCTGATTAGATGGAAACATCTAGAAGAGTCTATTCATAAAAGCACAGAGCTCAGGTGTTAGAAAAAAAAACATGGTAGTTTCGCCATATCCTCGAGATGGAAACATCGAGAGAGTCATGATCACTTCTATTTTTTATTTTTACCATTGCTAGGGTGAAATAGAGTGATTGAGATTCAAAAAAAAAAAAAAAAAAAAAAAAAAAGAGACTGACCATCCGACCAACCTAATAAATTCAATAAAGTCGACCACCGGAACCCTTGTATATGCCAAAGTGTTGACCTAGAGTTAGAATTATCGACCACCGGTTCCCTTGTATATGCCAAAAGGTGTTGATATTAGTCCGAACCAAAGATCTCGACCATTAGGATAGGTTCACCTTAGTCAACATCATCTACGTTTTTCTACTTCCATCTTCTTAATCTATCCATGTGATTGGTTGACTCCGGTTTATGATGTCTAGAAACTATCTCGAGTAGAGCTCTCACACTTTATATGAATTTTAGTATGCTTGAGTGAAAACTCGTATACAAAGAATTGGAATTTCGCATCGTGGTACTTCCTCCTCGTAGTCAATAAGTATGCCAACCAAGGAGATTCTTTAGTGCCTTCCAAGGTTCTCGCGTAGATAGCTAGGTCTGGAGTAAAGGTTTTGTGGGTACACCTCTGGTAAACCCACCGGAGACAACACTCCGCCACTAGGGCCACCTAGTGGTTTAACGGCTTGCTGCACGTGCTAAGTGTAGTCATTTTATTTTCTAGAATAAATTTGCTCGAGGACTAGCAAATAATAAGTTTGGGGGTATTTGATAGACACATTTTTGTGTCCTAATTGTCCTCAGTGTCTCTATTGTTAGTGCTTGATTTTGTACTTATTATGGTGTTTTTATGTTTGTGTAGGTGTTTTTGGAGAGATACACTTGTGCGGAAAAAGTTGCTCGAAAAGTGTTTTTTTGGACCCCGGAGAAAAGTACTAAAGGCACCCTCACTTTGGATAAGGGCACCCCAGGCACCCCAGTTGATAAAGGCGCCCCTGTTTTGGATCGGGGCACTTCATCCTCTTCATTTGAAACTATTTTTTTGGCGGGAGTTTCTGGCACCAGCGAACCAGATTAGGTTCCTGGTTTGTTCTCGGGTTACTGTGAGCATATGGATTGTTTGAGGATCAAAGAGGGAGTATATCTTCTCTTTTAATGTTTTGCTCTATCTTTGGAAGGATTGACAGCTCAAAGACGCATGCAGAGAAGATTTTATTCTCGGGTTTTCTTTGGTTTGGAATGGAAAGTTCGTGGTTAGAACAGGGAAGAATATCTTCTCACATCAGTTTTACTCAGTCTAAGAAGTGCATTCACGTGTTTGGAATATGCTTCCATGAGCAGAAGCGTGAAATAGAAAAGAAGAAAATTCCCGAGAAAATAATGAAATTTATTTCAAGGATATTTTGGAATTATTGCGAGGATTTTGAGACCTGTCGAGTATATAAAGGGAGCTGGGATCACATAGAGGGGTTATGAAGAGTGAGGGAGAGGTACAGAGCCTCAACAGAGCCGGAGAATCAAGTTCCAGAGAACACCATTGCTGCTGCTGCTACACCTCAAGAACACGAAGAACAGACAGCCAAAGACTGTCGTTTTCAATACAAAGTTAAAGACTCACAGACGTGCGTCGTAGTTTATAGGGCAGTCTTAAAACAACAGCTACAGTTTATCATTATCGTTCTCTGTAACAGCTGGTTTGTAACAAATATAAGTGTTACAAACCCGGTTTTTATTATTTTTCTCCCATTTCATCATTTGTGAACCATTTTTGAGCAATGAAATCAACTTTTGAGCGCGTTCCCAACATGATGAGCTAGACCCCATCACTGGGACGACGGAGGAAGCAACTTTTCATGATTGTGGTAAATGAATTAATTCTTTATATGACTTTTTGCATAAATTTAATTGTTTTATGATTTCTATTAATTATTTGTTATTTTGTCTGATGTCGCATGCTTAGTTTAAATTACTTTTGATGCATCATGCTTACGACTTACATATAATGTTTTATGAAATCTATTTTTGGCAAGGAATTAGAGTCACTACTTCTTTTGTTTGAGCTATATTTTCTAGAGTTAATGACTGAACCACACCAATATGAAAAGTAGTGAAATCCTGCGTCTCAGTGTCTCTTCATCCTGTGACAATATTTGTATATATTTTTCTTTTATTCTCTTTTATTAATTCTAAAAATCAATCTCATCAAGTCCGAGTGAACGACAACCTTACTACCACTTTCTACAACATCATTGAAAAATACCATCAGGTTTTCAATACGAAAAAGTTGTTTATCCCTGATTCTAAGTAGCATAATTGTGGGTAGTGCTTGTAGTGATATATCCTACTAGTCACAAATGAATCATAACCTTGGTTAAATCGAATTAGTGCTTTTACACGTTTGATTGCCTTGATTAGTCTTATTCAATAGAACTTAGTGCTTTGAGGGAGTTAAACTTAATTGTGCTTTTACACTTTAAGTTGCTTTCTAGGAAGAATTCACATATGCACCTTTTAATATGGTTGTGATGAAATCAGGGAATTAGCGGGATATACTTGCGTTCAAGGTATCTTAGGACTTTTAATAAATGAGAGATTAAAATATCAATTCTAGTCGTTGATGAAAATACATGTTTGTGAATGATACTATCCCATGACCAATATCTTCTCTTTATTGATTATTCAAATTATTTTATTTGCTTTGCTCTATTTTATTGCTTAGATAAAACAAAAATCCCCCCTTGGTTACCAAGAAACTGAAATTTTGTAACAACAAAAGCCTCTCTGTGGGAACGAACTCTTTCTTACCACGTACTTCATTTATATTAGTAGAGTGAGAAAGTGAAATTATTTTTGACGCATACGACAGCAATCAATAAACCTAGGATAATGAGCTCTGATGTTGGAGACGGCTTCCCAAGTAGCGTCTTCAGCCGAGGAGTGTGTCCATTGTATCAAAACTTGGCGTACAGGCTGCTGGCCAATGAGCACAGTGCGTGATTATAACACCTTTTCAGGTAACATAATGACAGCTCTAGAATGATCCACAACAGGTAAAGCAGTAGAGGGTGTGTGCTTGAGGCCAATGTGTTTCTTCAATTTCGAAACATGGAATACATGGTGGATACACGAACTAGATGGTAATTCCAACCTGTAAGGTACAACACCTACCTTTTGCAGCACCTGAAAAGGGCCATAGAACTTAGCTGATAGTTTGAAGCTCTTCCTGAGGGATACAGATGCTTGCCTGTAAGGTTAAAGCCTCAAATAGACAAAATCCCCCACTGCAAATGATCTCTCAACCCTTGAAGTATCAGCATATAGTTTCATACGTTCTTGAGCTTTGTGGAGTGATTCTTTGAGCAGATCTATCATAATGGCTCTGTATTTCAAATAAGTCTCAACTACAGCCACAGAAGTTGTAACAGTAGTAGGGAAAGCCATGTGGGGAGGGACATACCCATATAATGCTTGGAATGGAGACTTTTCAAGCCTCTGTGGAAGCTAGTATTGTACCACCACTCTGCAAGTGATAGCCATTGACTCCAGCTGCTTGGTTTGTGACCACAGGTGCACCTTAAGTAATTTTCCAAGAATGCATTTACTCTTTAGGTTTGGCCATCTATTTGTGGATGATAAGCAGTGCTCAAGTTCAAGCTAGTCTTTTTTTTTTTCTTTTTTTTTTTTTTATCAATAAGTTCAAGCTAGTCCCTAAAGCTTTGAATAAGTCTTGCCAGAAATGACTTTTGAACACTTTATCTCTGTCAGACATTATAGAGGAAGGAAACCCAAGTAGCTTGAATACATTAGTGAGGAATGCTTGAGCCACAGATGCAGTTGTGTAAAGATTTTGCAGAGCAATGAAAGTGAGCATACTTGGTTAGCCTCTTTACTATAACCAGAATAACATTCTTTCTGCTGCTGACAGGTAAGCCATCAATAAAGTCCATAGTAATATCTTGCCAAGCTTGATCAGGGATGGTCAAAGGTTGAAGCAGGCCAACAACATTTGTTTGATCACTCTTATTTCTCTGGCAAATGTCACAGTGGGACACAAAGAGCAATATATCTTTTAGCATTCCTTGCCATTAAAAATGGCTCTTAGCTCTGACATAAGTGGCTTGCATACCAGAATGTCCTCCTATAGCAGAGGCATGTAATGATTGCAAAATGTTGTCTCTAACATTGCCTCTTGAGCCAATGTAATATTCTGTTTTTGTATCTCAGAATGCCTTCCTTGTAGGTAAAATGTGGCACACTATCAGCATTGATGAGTAGCTGAGATATAAGTTGCTCTGCCTTTTGGTCTTGTGCATAACTGAGAACCACATCTTGCATCCAAGATAGAGTAGAGAGGGATAATGAATTGCAAGAAATAGCAGGTCTTCTAGAAAGTACATCAACAACTACATTCTATGCACCTTTCTTATATTGTATGTCATAATCAAATCACAATAGCTTGATAAGTCATTTTTGTTGTAGATCAGTGGTGATATTTTGTGTAAGGAAGTATTGAATACTTTGATGGTCAGTTTTAATGATAAACTTGGCACCCTGCAAATAGTGTCTCAATCTTTGAACAACAAGGACAATAGATAAGAATTCCTTCTCATAAGTAGAGAGTGCTCTTGCTCTTGGACCTAATGGCTTGCTGAAGTAAGCAATTAGTTTGCCTTCTTGGAGCAAAACAGCACCAACACATAAATCACTGGC
Source organism: Papaver armeniacum (assembly GCA_023531295.1). Lineage (NCBI taxonomy): Eukaryota > Viridiplantae > Streptophyta > Magnoliopsida > Ranunculales > Papaveraceae > Papaver > Papaver armeniacum. The sequence goes on along the minus strand of JAJJWW010015031.1, from coordinate 5,235 downwards.
ATCACTTTCCACCACAAATTGCTTAGTAAAGTCAGGGAGAGCCAAAACATGAGTGTTTCTCATGGCTAGCTTGAGCTTCTCAAAGGCAATGGTTGCTACAGGACTCCAATGAAAGGAATTCTTCTTGAGTAAGTCGGATAAAGGTTTACTAATGGCACCATAGCCTTGCACAAATTTCCTGTAATACCCAGTGAGACCAAGAGAGCCTCTTAGCTCTTTGATATTTTTGGGAAGTGGCCAAGTCTGCATGCATGAAATCTTTGTAGGTTCAACACAAACCCCTTCAGGTGTAATAATGTGACCCAGATACTCCAAGGATGATTAGCCAAAACTGCATTTAGACATATTTTCAAATAGATGGTGTGTCTCAATAAGGAGAAAACAATCTTTAGATGCTCTAAGTGCTCAGTCATACTTGAATTGTAAATGAGGTTGTCATCGAAGAAGATCAAAACAAATTTCCTCAAGAATGGTTGAAATATGCCATTCATTAAGGCTTGAAATGTTGCAGGAGCATTGGTGAGGACAAAGGGCAAGACCTTGAACTCGTAATGGCCTTGATGAGTTCTAAATGCAGTTTTGAATATGTCAAAATCACTGACCCTGATTTGGTGGTAGACAGCTCTAAGATCAATCTTTGATAAAACTTGAAATCCTTGAAGTTCATCTAGCAGCTCATTAACAATAGGAATAGGAAATTTATCCTTAATAGTAATGCTATTGAGTTTCCTATAGTCAATACAGAACCTCCAAGAATTATCCTTTTTCTTGACCAAAAGTATTGGAGATGCAAATGGACTTGGTTGAATAATCCCAGAATGAAGCATGTCCTTAATCAATTACTCAACTACTCCTTTCTGTACATATGGACATTTGTAGGCTCTTTGATTGACATGAGCTAAGTTGGGTTGTAAAGGAATGGTATGATCTAAACTCCTTTTTGGTGGGAGTTCATTGGGTTCTTGAAAAATATCATTGAATTCTTGTAATAATGGTAGTAAAATTTTAGGAGTTGGAGGGGGTGGTGATGTTGGAGAAATGGAAAATAAATGGGCTGTCATGCCATGAGAATGCTTGGAAAAGTACTTTTTAATGGTTGTACTACTCATCATTAAGAATGAGTTTTTTGGGGTAGTGCCTTGCAAAGTAATATGCTGGTTGTTATAATGAAAGGAAATATTGAGTTTGGCAAAGTTAAAGATCATATCACCTAGTTTCCTTAGCCAATCTGCTCCAAGTACTATGTCACATCCTCCCAATGGTAGTATTCTCAAATGCTCCATAAATGTGTGTCCCTGCATACTCCATTGTAGTTTAGGACAAATACCTGAACTAACTGTTTGTGCTCCATTAGTAACAGTAACCATCATTGGTGGGGTGGGTGCAATGGAACATTGAAGTGAAGAAGCTAAATCACTATCAATGAAGCTAGTGGTGTTGCCTGTGTCAATAAGAATAGAAATTGTTTTCTTGTTGATGATGCCAGGAATCCTAATAGTGTCACCAGTGACATTGCCTGTGAGAGCATAAAGAGAGACTTCAATATCAGAGTGCACTGGAGATTCATTTGCATCTTCAAAAATTTCTTCCTCCTCTTCAGTATCCCGTGACTCAGGAGTGTCCCTATGGACCATGTAAAGTTTTTGCTTCCCTTTACAAAGTGGCATGGTCTATATACAACATCACAATTGTAACATAACCCTTGTGCTCTTCTTTTATCGATCTCTTTTTGTGTTAGTTTTTTAATAACTGGAGGTGGATGGTTAGGCTTTGGAGTAGGAGTGAAAAATGTTTTGGGAGTCGTAGGAGATGATTTAGGTAATGTGAGAATTAACTTAGGTGACAAGGGTGTAAGAGAGTATTGTCTATGAGAGCTATAAGGGGTAGTGAACGTTTTGGTTAATAGCTGTGTTGGTTAAGTGGAGTTTTTGTTCTTGTAGTCTGGTCAGTGAAAAGGCATCAGCTAAAGTTTGTGGGTGGAACATAGACACGGACTTACCAATTTCATCCTTTGATCCACTAACAAAACTCATGACAAAGTAAGTTTCACTCAATGAAGGATTCATACGAGACATTAGTGCTTTGAGTGACTCAAACTCCTCATAGTAATCATCCACAGATGAACTTTGTATTAGCTTGTTAAAACTACCCACAAAATTCTCCTCAACGGGGTTTTCAAATCGAGCACATAGATGGTGAGATAATTCAGCCCAAGTAATACGATTACGATTAATCTGAAAATTTAAAAACTATTTTTCAGCCTTTCCCTCAAGATAGATAGCTGCAATGTTGACTGAGGTGTGCACAATCTTGTCTCTTTTAATCAGGCACATGAGACAAGATACACCAAAACAACACAATTAAGTTGTGCTACGGTGAACAGTAATCTGTCCACCATAACCTTTTTGAAAGGCAACAAATGCACTGCGCGGTGAGTGCTTGTAGATTCGAGAGATCAATCTGTGCAAGTCCGGCCTAAACCAAGAAATGGCCGTTCCAGACTTGTTTCAGTCACAAAGTGAAGGAGATGGGGTTGATCTTAGGGAGGGAAGCGAAGAAGGTGTTGAGAATGTGAAGGTGTTGGCTATGAATGACTTGTATCGTAAAGTCGAATCGGCTTGCGGGTGTAAGCTATCGGGCCTTGTTTGAATACGATTATATCAATACTTGCCTCTGTTGTCTGGACTTGTCTTGTTTCTCCTGTCTTTGGAAAATAGGGAGGAGAACCTATTTATACAAGTCTTTTAGCCTAACCTTAGTATCTCGTGGGAAGTGGAGAAGGTGGAGTGATGGAGTAATGGAGTCGTGTGTTAGTGTCACACGACTAGTCTTGCCCACTTCTCCCATCATCACTAACTGTCCATGACTTCCTAACACGTTCTTGTGATGGCGCATTGCGCGCTGCACGCTGTAAACCGCCAGACCAATACCCCAGTATGTATCCCCCAGTTTGTGACATGATTGATGTCTCGAGTGTATGGATCGTGGAACCCACGAAAGTAGCATGTAATGCTAAATTGAATAACTGCCGTTATTCAGAGGTCGATACTTGTGAAGTATCGTGTGTATTTTATGCAGGTACTGCATCATGGTGTGGTAAAGTGACGGGTGGTGGTCACCAAGACACCTTACTGACCAATTAACTCCTGACCAGGATTGTATAACCAAGCCGGTGAAGTTGGACGGACGAGATGATCTTTGAGACACTCATCTGCGACAGTTGATGAAATTAGGGTTTTAGAGGAGGTGCGCAAGCATCCCTCTTCAGCCTGGTCGAATCCAAGCTTGGGATACGATTTTGTCTAGGCCAATCGTACACGCGTGTAGACGGCATGACGGTGTAGGCGCCTATACCCCATTACCTCACGAAAGTATGATCTGGGCCACTCAATTCGTCCGGTGAAGTTGAGTGGCCGCACATCATGCTATCTTCAGGCGCGCGTTCCAAGACAACCAATTCTTGGTCGGTCTTGGACGATTGGTCTGGAGTGTAGGTGGTAGGCTGGTGTTCACGCCTATACTGATCGTCCCATGAAAACGTGATCTAAGCCACTCAAATCGTCCTATGAAATTGAGTGGTCGAGATCGGCTTGCGCTTTGGGAAGTGTGACCACGCTAGTTTGGACGCGTTTTGGGATACCCGGGCATGATATGCCTTGGCCGATCAAGTGAGGGGATAGACGGCCCACGGTGGTCATCTTTGGTATGGCCGGACCTCGCTTAATCTAATCTCGAACCTTTCATTCGTTCCGAGAAAATGGACGCTCGTGATGTTTAAAACCCTAATTTTGAGTTTCACGGCCGTGGTCATGCTCTGTTCGGCCCACGACTGGGATGACCAACCATGGTTGGTCCTGACAGATTGGTCAGGTATGTAGGCGGGCCCACGGTGATTGTGTTGCCATGCTCGGGGCCCTTTGAATCTACATCTACACCCTCCATCTATACCGCGAAGATGGATGGTTGAGACTGCTTTTGCGACACATGTAATGTGACGCAAACCCTAATTTAGGTTTTCCATCCATACTTGCTTTGGTTTGTACGCGTTTGGCAAGCTATGCCAATCTTTTGGGAGGCCGACCATGCGGGGTCCGCGTTGGTTCGGCAGTGAATATTCCATACCGCTTGGGGGTTATGGAATTGATCCGGGCCATCCAATCATGCTTTGGTGAGGTTGGATGAACGAGATCATATCCGTGATCGATACAGATCCGGATGCTCAATCGGGCTAGTATAACACACCGAGAGTTCTCAATCGGGATAGTATAACACACCGAGAGTTGCAGATGTACGGGTATTTCGTACATGATTTCATTATAATGCTTGGAGGTTCGTGTTGCTCTGCCGAGAGCAACACTCGGTCGTCATGCCGCACCGATAATGAGTACAGAAATACAAGGTCGCTTACGCATTAATTAATAATGCTATAAATTCACAGGTATATGGGATTGTTGCTACATGCTCCAACCTGGATGAATTTTGTGTATTTAATTCACAGAATGGGATTGTTGCCACATGCTCCATTCTAGGTGAATTAGTAAAGTGATGAAGTATTCAACACTTATTAATGGCTTTATCTTTTACAAGATGTTAGCGCATAATTTTCTGGTTTTATACAATTTTAACCTTAAATGAAAATCCACCATCAACAAAAACAAACAAAATATTAAAACTAACGATGGACCTAATAAATTTTTTTTTTTTTTTGAGACAAGAGAAAATAAAATACAAACTAACAAATAAGAATAAAGATAAAATAAAAATGCCCGTTGCTTGTAAACCTTGAACGTCTTCAACTTTCCTTCGAATTTGTGATGCTCCTCTTGTTGATGATGATGGTGTTTCTATGGACCTGTTGGTATAGAGAGAGATAAAGTGGATGGTGCTAACTGCGAACAAGATTACAAGTGGTATGTAAGTTAGCAATTCGATGTCACCATCATGATTAATAAAATAACACTCAAGAGATCAAAATAGTGCTTCTATTGGTGGGAGGTTGGGTAGCTCACCATTCTACCCGGAGTTTACGTACGGTGACACACACTCTAAAAGCACAAATTTAGACAGGTACAAAGAAGTGAAGGTCGGTGCCTCTCATGATGTAACATGGGTAGTCTCCACTATAGGGGACCACTACTCTAATACCGAATTCATTCTGCACCTTATGGTTAAATACAACTTTAACTCTCATACAAGTAAGAAACCCGATCATGTTCTCTCACATCTCTAAGTTCA